>JAAGEH010000045.1:45886159-45937684 GCA_011751065.1 Lasiurus cinereus | reverse complement strand
GGCGGCGGCGGCCCGCGGGCCGGCTGGTGAGGCGATGGCGGCGCCGGCCCCGGGGGCGGGGGCAGCCTCCGGCGGCGCTGGCTGTAGTGGCGGCGGCGGCGGCGGCGGCGGCGCGGCCGCGGGCTCGGGCTCGGGCTCGGGGTCCGGGGGCGGCGGGGGCCGGCTTCCCAGCCGGGTGCTGGAGTTGGTGTTCTCCTACCTGGAGCTGTCCGAGCTGCGGAGCTGCGCCCTGGTGTGCAAGCACTGGTACCGCTGCCTGCACGGCGACGAGAACAGCGAGGTGTGGCGGAGCCTGTGCGCCCGAAGCCTGGCCGAAGAGGCTTTGCGCACGGACATCCTCTGCAACCTGCCCAGCTACAAGGCCAAGGTGAGGAGGGAGCCCCGGGCCGCGCCGCCACCCCCGCCCGGCCCGGCGCTCAGCGCCTCTCCTCTCCGCCTGGGTCGGGCGCCGCGCTTCACCCTCCCGCCTTCCTCCCAGCGCACCAGCCAGAACCTTACCTCATCTTCCCCCTCCATACACCTACCTCTCTTGGGATTGAAGTTCTGCTCCTTAACCCACTCTACTTCCGTGGTACTTTTTAAAGGACCAGATGGTATCGTTTCCCTCACTCATTCTACTTTTCATAGTCTTTCCCTTTAAAGACAGACCACTCTATTGTTCCTTCAATACTCGCATCTTTTTTTTTTTTCTTTTCCCTTGGTGCCCTCCAAAGAGGCTTTATTAGATCTCCCTGCTTTCGTACTTCGTTTTTCACGCTCACATTCACCTAACCTTTCTCAAAACCTGATTTATCATCTTTTTTTTTTTATTTTTAATTTTCACCCGGGTTCTCTTAATTCTTTCTGCTGTGTTTCAGGCTGATAAGAGAGTGTGGTCCCGGGCATTCTGTTACCTCTCAGGGTATCAGTCGGCATCGCTTAACCATCAAAAATACTGCCTCGTCCCACTATTGTTGGCTACTTCCTTGCCAACTTCTTCCTAGTTCCATCTTGATGGGGTGGTGTGTCTCTTTAGTTTTATTTGCCATAGAATTCCGGCTTTGTTGCATTCCCCCCTCCGCCCTTAGCTTATTGTGCATATTCCTGTCTTCTTCACATGCAAATAAAAAATGTCAAGTAGCAAGTATGGTCGGGCTGAGAGGACACTGGCGCTCTGAGTTTGAGTAATGGAGAATTTGACCTAGGTAGGGAGGTCCGGGAAGGCCTTCTTTCAAGAAAATAATGTTAAACTGAGACTTGAAGGATAAGGATATGTAAGCCAAGGAGTGAGAAGAGCCTACTAGGGGAGATCACCTGCTGAGTATGAGGTACAAAAATACATCAGTGTGGCTGGAGTATAGAGAGCAAAAGTGAGACAGGTTTGAGAGAAGATGGAAGAGGTAGACTGGGGCTAAACTATAGGGAAGTCATTTTGAACTATAAGCAAGAGGGGTTAGTCATGTGGGGATTGATGATATGATTAGTTTGCATTTTTTAAGAGATTATTTCTGACTTCAGTATGGCGCACAGGTTGGAGGGAACCTTAGGAATATGGGTAGGTCAATTAGGAAGTAGGTAGTGGAGCAAATGAAGAGAAATTAAGGGGAGATTTAGGAAATAAAATCTACAGGATTTAGCAGAAGATGTGAATTAGGGGTGAGGAAGAGGGAGGTGCTAAGGATGACCCCTAGATACCTGGCTTACATAATATAGGGATCACCTGGGCTAGATTTACAGGACTAAGAATGAGTTCAGTTTGGGAAGAAGAGAATTAACTGTATTTGAGATATCCAAGAGATTTCAGATAAGCACTGGTTACTGTTTGGGGCTTAGAGGAGAGAGTAAATAAAAAAAAAAGTTTAATTTGATTGGATTAAAATAGTGGGCAATATGATTGTAAAGGTAAGCTGAAATGAGCTATATCATGAAGGTCCTTAAAATATAGTTTTGAGTATATAGTTTGGCCTTTGTTATACATTTAGAAACCACAGATGTTTGAATGGAGGAGTAACAAAATAAGAGCTGTGTTTTAGGAAAACTTGTCTATAAGATGAATTGGAGAGGACAGGGGTTAGTGCCTATACCAGAAGTACTTAAGTATATAGAACAGATGTATGAACAAGTGTATAGAGGAGAGAAAGGGATGATTGGAAGAGCTATTGCAGACAACAAATCCACATAAGTGGACAGCTAACTGACTGGCTGAGTGAGATGAAGAAGGTAGAGTCAGATAGGATTTCCAGGGAGTCTGGTAACTGAAAGAAGGATGGGAACAGGCTTGGGATAATATAAAACTGGAAAGTATTTAGAGCTCTTAGTTTATTTAAGATTTGTCTTCTTTTTTCAAAGTTCTTATTTTCCATGTCACCCAATAACATCAATTATTCTAGTCATACTTAGCATCTAACTATAATTCTTTAAGTTTCAGACTTAGATCCTAAAGTAGGTCTTAAAGCTGTTAGCTGTAATGTGTAGTCCATGTTGTGCATGAAACTGGGACAGGAACTGTATATTATTTTATTTATTCGTGTATTCTTTCCATTTCTGAATTTTTGGTATTCATCTCTAAAAGATAAGGACACTTAACATAGCATAATATCATTACATCTCTAAAGTATAAAGAAACTTACAGTAATTCCTTAATATAAAAAATGCAGTGTTCATATTTCCAATTATCTCATAAATGTTAAATATTTATTTTTAATTTTCAATTTATTTAATTATGATCTATGTAATATTCCAATGGCAAACAGTTGACATGTCACTCAAGGCTATAAATTCACCCTTCGTCTCCCCACCTCTCATCCCTGCAACTTATTTGTTGAAGAAATTAGGTCATGCCCTGGCTGGTATAGTAAGTGGTTAGAGTGTTGGCCCTTGGACCTAAGGGTCTCGTGTTCGATTCCTGGTCTAGATCATGTACCTGGGTTGAGGGTTCAGTCTGACCCCACCAGCTCATGCAGGAGACAACCAATTGGTAATAGACAGATTATCTTAAAGGTCAGTAAATATTAGTTAAGATTTACTCTGAGACTATTTGTTCAGGAAAGTGCTTGAGCTACCATTGTCTCCACTAAACAATCAGTGCATAGCTCTGGCCCTTGCCAGGGCTCAAGGTTCACCAGTGTTCCGCACTCCTTGTTTAAACTTCTCTGATAGTGAACACAATGGGTAACTTCTCTCCCTCCCTCCCTTCCTCCCTATCCCTCCCTCCTTTCACTCCCTCTCTCTAAAAAAAAAGGAAAAATATCCCCGGGTGAGGATGAACAGAAAAATACAAACAAACAATGTTGTCAAACCCTGACCAGTATGACTCACTTGGTTGAGTGTTGTCCCTTGAACCAAGAGGTCGCTGATTGGATTCCTGGTCAGGGCAATGCTGGGGTTTCAGGCTTGATCCCCAGTAGGGTGTATGCAGGAGGCAGCTTATTGATGTTTCTTTCTCTGCATCTCCCTTACTCTCTGTCTAAAATCAATGAAAACATTTTTAAAAAATCAGGTAATTTACCATGTACTTTCCCTTGGTCTGAATTTTGCATATTTTATCCCCAGGGTGTTGCTTAACATTCTGTCTTCTGTATTTCCTAGAGGGTTGATCAGTTTAGGTTAGATTAAACTTTTTGCAAAGTAGTTTTTACTAGAATCAAGTGGTTGGGGTGTTGCAGAGTATGGTGGGTAGGGGAGAGAGAGAGGAGAGAGCGCAAAAAAAGTTAGGGAGATTGGGTGATCCCAGTTAAGAATAGCTTCATGATGGTGGTAAGATTGGGGCTGATCTTAGAGGATATGTGGGAGAAGGAAAGCAGGTATGATACTACAGACAAGGAAAATTAACACAAAATTAGAAAGGAAAATAGGAGGAACCAGATCTGGAGGGCTTTGAAAGCCAGATGGACAAATTTATACTTGATATGGTTGCCAGTATGGAACTATGGAAGGTTATTGAACTAGGTTGAGATGTAATAAAGATGCTATTTTAGAGAGAGAGGTCTGGCCCTGGCCAGTTTTTCTCAGTGGTTAGAGCATCGGCCCATGTACTGAAGAGCCGAAGGATCTATCCCGGTCAAGGGCATGGACCTTAGTTCCTTGGCTGTGGGCTCAATCTTGGGCTCCGACCAGTGTGGGATGGCAACCAATCACATCTATATTTCTCTCCCTCTCCCTTCCAGTTTCTCTAAAAATCAATGGAAAAAGAAGTATCCTCAGGTGCGATTTAACAAAATAAGTAAATAAGAAAATAAAAACTAGCTTTCCTTTCCTGTGAAAAAAAGGAAAGTCTGGAAAGAATTCAGGTAAAGGGTTAAGAACTGAAGCTGTAGAGATTGAGTGGGGTAGAAAGGTCATCAAAAATGTTACAATGAAGGATCAGTCCTGGGTAGTAGGAAAATGTCATATAATTTTGAGGAAGAGGTTGTCAACAGTGTCAGTGTGACAAAGAGAATAAGGATAGAGAAAATGAAATGGGCATTTACAAGAATTAGGGATAGGCATAGTTGCATGTCAATGAAATGTTTTCTAATGAGGAGTTAATTGTCTTTATAGTAATCTAGTGAGTTATTGGGGCAATACTTAATATTTTGGGGATGCTTTACTCCTTCTTTAATCCTGTTTTGATATTTCAGGTTTTTAAACATTGATTATAAATAGGAACAGGTAGAAAAAATATAGGAATACTTCAGTTCCCTCTATGGAAACATGGGATATCTGAAATAAGCAGGTTAGTTTGTTATTAAATCTCTGCTCTGGAATATAACAGTAGAACCTGAAGTATTGGCTACTAATAGTAAATGAACAGTAGATAAGGGGCCTAGATACCTGACTTGTCTTTGGGGCCCTTTCTCTAATTAGTTATTTACTTTTAATTGATTTATTTAAATAATTCATTTATTTTTTAAAATCCTCACCTGATGATATACTTCCACTGATTTGAGAAAAGAGAAAAAAACATGAATCAGTTGCCTCCCAAAACCACCCCAACTGGAGATTGAACCCACAATCTTGGTATGTACCCCAACTGAGAATTAAACCTTTGACCCTTTGGGTTGACACTGTAAACAACTGAACCACACCAGCCAGGGCATCTAGCAATTGATTTTTATGTGAGTTGGACGAGTTGACTTTTAAGGCCCTTCCTAATGCTGAAATTCTGTGATTCTGGAGTTGATTTCTCAGGTTAACTAAAGCAATAGGTCCTAGGACGCCTTTGGCTGCTTTTGGGTAGTTTGAACAAAGTAGGAGATTAAAAAAAAAAAAAAAGCCAAAAGCGAACACATATGTAATACCTTAATCAATAGAGAAAATAAAAATAAAATAAAAGAGGGTGGGAGGAGCCAAATGTTTTAAATTATTAAAACATGATAAATTGTTATTATTTATACAGAGTAGCAATTTTTATGCTATCTTTCTTTTGCAAGCTTAAAAAAACTGGTAATTACTGAAGATTAACTGATCTTTCCTACCAGTGGAAGCTGTTCTAAATAGCTATCCCTTTATAAGTTCTAGTGGTTGAATTTAGATGCTATCTGGGGGGATTATTTGATTTAGTAAAATGAGAGTGGTGCTGTCTCAGTATGAGTAATACCTAGTCAGGAGGCTGGGGATCTAATATCGTTTGTGGTTATTAAAATTTTTCATAAACTGTAGAGCTGCTATGACTAAGTTCTCTCTTTTACTTAAAATATTCTTTTTAGTTGACAGGATTGCCAACATAAAAACTATGCATCTCTTAATTTTTTTTAATAAGAATAATTGAATATAAACTAGAATAGAGAAAATAGTTTAATGAACCTCCTATACCTATCACCAAGCTTTACCAATGATTAATTCATAGATAACCCAGTTTCCTGTTTACCCTACCTACTCTTATTCCAACCCTGGATATTTTAAAGCAGTTCCCATATATTATTATGCTATGCATAAACATTTCAGTATCATCTCTAAAATATATGGATTCTTGTATATAACTTTTGATATTTTAAGTCTATTTGGAGAAAAACCACGGGTTAGAATTTTGGTCAGAAATGAAACAGTTGGCGGTTATTTTAAATGTTATGTTAATGGCCCATCCAGAAACTAGCAATTTTTTGAAATGTTTATTATATTACTTAAAAATATATAACTTTATTATTTAAAAACACATAGCCTGGGTACTTGTAATTTTTATTTATTCCTCACCCAAGGACATGCATTGTTTTTAGAGAGAGAGGGAGGGAAGAAGGGAAGAGGGATAGAGTGAAAAAGAGAAACATTGATGTGAAACAGAACATCACAATCAGTTGCTTCCCATACATGCCTCGACCAGGGATTGAATCTATAACCTAGGTCTGTGCTCAAACTGGGACTCGAACCCGCAACCTTTCTGTGTACAGAATGACACTCCAACTGAGCCACATCGGCTAGGGCCTGCGTATCTTTTAATATTTAAGAAAAATCAAACTTCTACTTTTTGGTCTGTTTTTTCATCTTTTCAGATACGTGCTTTCCAACATGCCTTCAGCACTAATGACTGCTCCAGGAATGTCTACATTAAGAAGAATGGCTTTACTTTACATCGAAACCCCATTGCTCAGAGCACTGATGGTGCAAGGACCAAGATTGGTTTCAGTGAGGGCCGCCATGCATGGGAAGTATGGTGGGAGGGCCCTCTGGGTACTGTGGCAGTGATTGGAATTGCCACAAAACGGGCCCCTATGCAGTGCCAAGGTTATGTGGCACTGCTGGGCAGTGATGATCAGAGCTGGGGCTGGAATCTGGTGGACAATAATCTACTACATAATGGAGAAGTCAATGGCAGTTTTCCACAATGCAATAATGCACCAAAATATCAGGTGAGAAACTAGGTATTTTCTTAGATATGGGCCTTTGTCAAATCATGCCTTAATTTGTTTTAAGTTTGCAAAATTTTATATAGTGGCTTTGTATGTCCTTTTCAGTAATTTTTTATTAAATAGTGTAACTGGCCTTTTTTTGCTATTCTAATAAGTTTTTAGTATCTCAATATTTGTTTCCTAATACATATTCAACTTTAGAACAGTTAATCTTTGCTCTACATCAGGCATTGGCAAACTTTTTCTGTAGAGGGCCAGATAGTAAATATTTTAAGCTTTGTGGTCTGTAAGGTCTCTATCACAACTATTCAACTCTGTTTTTATAGCACAAGAGCAGCCATAAATAATATGTAAATAAATGAGCATAGCTGTGTTTCAATAAAATTTTATTTATAGGCTGTAGGCTAGATTTGGCTCAGGGGCCATAGTTTGCCAACTTGTGCTCTATCTAGATTGGCATTTTTCCTTTATGGCACCTCCAAATCTGCTTTTTCTAGACATCTCACCCCATGAATGCACCTGTGTGCATGCACACACATATCCTCTGCTACTTAGTAATCTGTGGATTCAAAGCCTCTGGATGTGTTAGTAATTTCTATAAAGGCTGGCAAGCTCAGGCAAACTTCTTCATTTTAAAGTTCTTTTCATCTTAGCCTTATATTTATGTTAGTTTAGGGTCAGAATTATAGTTTCTATTTGTAAAAGCTATATGATTCCCATAGGTCTAAAACATAGTAATCTGATAAGAAATTACAAATTTTAAGGAATTATGGATTGCATATTTCAGGAAAATATGTGGCTTGAAAGCTCTAGCCTCAGTAATAACCTCAAGTCAGGGATACTAAAGTAGAAGAACTAAAAAATATATTCAGTTTCCTGAGGTAGTTTCATAGAATTCTTCACTGTGCTTTCAGACTCTTAAGGAGAAGAGTGTCTTCACTTTGGCGATAAAAATCCTGTGACCAGCCTTGTGGTGATTTTGTAGTGAAAAACTCTTAGTCTTTGTTTTTCAGAGAACATACTCTGTATGATTTCAATTTTTTAAAATTTATTGAGACTTGTTTTAGTCCCAGAATATGATCTGTCTTGATGAGTATTGCATGTGTGCTTGAAGAGAACATATATTCTGTTGTTGAATGGAATATTCCACAAATGACATTTTGGTCAGTTGATTGATAGTGTTCAATCTTCTATATCCTTACTGATTTTTCCTTCTACCTGTTCTGTCATTTATTGAGAGTAGTATTGAAATTTCTACTATACTTGCTTTTTTTTTTTTTTTTCAGTTCTGTCAGTTTTTGCTTCTTGTGTTTTGGAACTATCTTCTTAGGTGCACATACATAACTATTGTCATTATGAAATGACCTTTGACTCTAGTAATATCCTTTTTTTTTTTTTTTTAACTTTTTAGAGAAAGGAAGGGAGAAGCTTAGAGAGATAGAAATATCTATGAGAGAGACACATGGATTGGCTGCCTCCTTCACGGCTCCTAATGGGGATTGAGCCCAAAACCCAGGCACATACTCTAACTGGGAATTGAACTAGGGACCTCTTGGTTCATAGGTCGATGGTCAACTACTGAGCCACACCAGGCAGGTAATATTGCTTGTCTTTAAGTCTATTTTTCTATATTCTCTGATATTAATGTAGTCACTCCAACTTTCTTACTCTTACTAATGCTTACTTTCTTGTGCAAGGTGCCTCTTTTCCCCCACCCCTTTCTTTTTTAAAAAATTTATCTTTATTGTTGAAAGTATTATAGATGTCCTCTTCCCCTTTTGACCTTCTTGCTTCCACTCCACTTACTTCCCCTCCTCAAACCTCCCCTGCACTATTGTCTATCCATGGACAATGCATATATGCAGGTAAGTTCATTGCTTAATCTTTTCCCACTCCCACCACCTACCACCTTTTCCAAAATAGGTCATTCTGTTGCATGCTTCAGTATCCCTGGATGTTTTTTGTTCCTCAGTTTATTTTGTTTACTAGATTCCACATATAAGTGAGACCATGTGATACTTGTCTTTCTTTGACTAGCTTATTTTGCTTAGCATAGTACTTTACTGGTCCCTCCATACTGTCTCAAAGGGTAAGAAATTCTTTTTTTATAGCTGCATAATATTGCATGATGTAAATGTACCACAGCTTTTTTTTTTTAATGTACTTTATTGATTTTTTATAGAGAGGAAGGGAGAGAGATAGAGAGTTAGAAACATCGATCAGCTGCCTCCTGCACACCCCCCACTGGGGATGTGCCCGCAACCAAAGGTACATGTCCCTGACCGGAATCGAACCCGGGACCCTTCAGTCCTCAGGCTGACGCTCTATCCACTGAGCCATACCGGTTAGGCTAAGTTTATTCTTGTATATGGTGTAAGTTGGTGGTCTAGTTTCATCATTTTGCATGTATCTGTCCAATAATTCCAACACCATTATTGAAGAGACTGCCTTGACTTCATTGTATATTTTTGTTAACTGTCAAATAGTTTGCCTTCATTTCACGTAGTTCCTTTTTGGCAATTCAATCTTTTCTTTCATGTCAGGGTTCTTTGCTCCTTATGTTTGCTGACCCATTGTATTTTTTTCCATGTATTAGATCAAACTGTTATGGGTCCCAATGGGTTGGTCTTATGTAGTAATTGTTTTGTGGGACCCAGTGATTCAGTCTCTTAGATTTCCTGAGCTGGGTGCTCTAGGAATGTCCTTTATGTAAGTTATTTGAATTCTGTTGTAATTGGGTCTTGAATGTTGTCATGTTTGTGTTTGGAATCTCCTCTCAGGCTGGCTGACTGTGAGGTTCACTCCCAATCACATCGTGCGAGCTCTAGTAGAGGTGCATAAAGAACAGAACAAAACACAACAAAACAGCCCAAGCTAGTTTCTCAGTCATTAGAGCATTGGCTTGCAGAATAAAGAATCTCAGGTTCATTTCTGGTCAAGGGCATGTACCTCTGTTACAGGTTTGATCCCCCAGTAGGGCACGTGCGGGAGAAACCAGTTGTGTCTCTCTCACATCGATATTTCTCTCTCTGTCTTTTCCCTTCCCTTCCATTCTCTCTCAAAAATCAATGGAAAAAAATATCCTTGAGTGAGGATTAACAACAGCAAAAAACACAACAAAATAACATCACAAGGCCCCTACAAAAACTACAAAAGCAACCACAAAAGAAGAAAATTAGGTAAGAGAAAAGAGAGAAAGAATGATAGAAGAAAACCAAGAAAAAATCTGTAAGGAGAGAAAAGGGGAAGAAAAAAGATATGAAAGATTAAAATAAAGAAAATCAGAGTAAAGAATAGGGGAAGGATAATGGTATAAAAGAACAAAGGAAGAAAAATATTTGAAAAGGAAAATAGAGGAGAGAGCAGATGGACCAAAAAATAAGAAAAGGAAAAAAGATGAGAAAGGAAAGGGGAAAAAAAAGAGGGGGGGGGGGCGGAAGAGAAACATTAAATATATGAAAGAGAAAATAGAGACTAAAATAAATAAAGCAGAAAGAAAGATTTAAAAAAAAAGGAAAAAAGTGAAGTGGCATTCATCAGCAGAGATTAGTGCCTCCTGGGAGCTCCCTTTGGATTCTGCTTTTCTGATGATTGCAGCTCACTGTGTTGTCTGCCAATTCTGAGCTTCCTTGGAGGTACTTAGGTGCTAACCACTGTCAAAAACTCCGAAATGGCTTCCAGTCAGCTCTGTGCTGGGGAAGGTGTCAGTATAGGAACAGTTACCCCTGTAGGCACCCCTGTCTGGGAGAAAGGTCCACGCACACTTCTTGCTCTGATGCCAGACAATCCAATTGCACCCTATATGCTTCTAGATCTCCCTGAGCCATTGCCCTAGCACTAGAACTTAGAGAGCAGACTGTAAGTTTGTGCACCTGCTCTTTAAGAGGAACTCCTGAGACTTGGGCAGCCTCTTTATCACTCAGGCACAATCCCTGCTGGTTTGTGCAGCCCGAAGTTACGGGGACTTCTCTTCCCAGCTCTGGAACCCTGGGCTGGAGTCTGGTGTGGGGCTGGGATCTTTGCTCCTCACAGGAGGCCTCTGCAGCTGAGATATCCCTCCCATTTGAAAAAAAAAAAAAATGCCACATATGGGTGTGGGACCAGCCCATTTTGCCCCACTGCCTATCCTATCAGTCTCAGTGTTCTTTCTTCTTTACTTCTCTAGTTGTAGGACTTCCATTCAGTCAGCTTTCAGGTGGTTCTGAATGATAGTGGTTGTTTATTTTAGTTGTAATTTTTATGTGGTTGTGGGAAGTGGCAAGTGCCGCCATTTACCTATGCCACCATCTTGGTTCTTCCCCTATTGACTGCTCCCCCCTACCCTCAAATAGGAGTTACACTTTCCTGTTTTCATACCTACCAAGGCTTTCTTGTTCTAGCAGGCAGTTAACTTGTCTTGATTCAAACTGTAAACTGTCTCCCCCATAGTGTGTAGCAGCTAATGGCTTTGTTCAATTTTTTTTTTTTTTTTACTTCCCATTGCTACTTTTTTAGCCTAGTTCCTTAGAAGTTTCCTCTGTATCTGTGTAATAAGAGCGGTCACACCAGAATTGGGCAGGGTTTATTCTCAGATTGTGGGGCTCATCTTAGTGGTTCTGTTGCTTCTAGAGCTTCCACTCTAAGGTTCCAGTTACTCTATCATCTCCAACTTTTGCCCTCGGACACCTGAAGTTAGTAAGACTTCTGCTTTCTGCTCTTTTTTGTTGTGTGCATGCTATATGCTCAGTCAAAGGCAAAGTTGCAAATTTCACCAGGAGCGACTTTTCGTCTTCTGTAAAATAGGGATATCATCTAGGACTGATATGCAAATAAAGCACACAACAAATACTCAACAAAATATTAACTTTTCATTTCTTTTTTTGAAAATATATTTTATTGATTTTTTACAGAGAGAAAAGGAGAAGGATAGAGAGTTAGAAACATGGATAAGAGAGATAATCCATCAGCTGCCTCTTGTACACCTCCTACTGGGGATGTGCCCACAACCAAAGTACATGCCCTTGACTGGGATCGAACCTGGGACCTTTCAGTCCACAGGCTGATGCTCTATCCACTGAGCTAAACCGGTTTCAGCAAACTTTTCATTTCTGTTTTTTTGTTATTATTCATGTTTTGTTGGTAGAAATGATGATGATAATTAGGTTATGTTTAGGTTCATTAAATGGGGTGATGGGCAAAGGGAGGAAAAAAGCAGATGTTAGTAGTTATTTGTGATAAGAAATACAACAAAGGGAAGTATTAACAGCAGAAATTATCATAATTGGGAAGTATTAAATTGCTATTTTTTATTACAAATGTTAGGACTTTCTGCCTAACATTCCAAGCATATAGGGGCAACAACTTTTAATAGATGCAAATTATAATGAGAAAATCATCTTCATTTCTTTGCTTATTTTTCTAAATAGGAAAATAACAATATATTATGCTTCCAGTTTAGTTTAGCAGTCAGTGCTGTCATTTTTATAATAAGTGTTTCAGATCAGTGCCCACAAAATGACTATTAAAAAGCCTATTCTGATCTTCAGAAACTATAGTCAGATTTGGCTATTCATGACTACATAAGTTCCACATTGTATATAAAACTGCTTTAACTTTAAAGGCTATACAAGTATTTTATAGTATACTAGAGGCCCTGTGCATGAAATTTGTGCACAGAGGGGTTGTTCTTCAGCCCAGCCTGCTCCCTCTCCAATCTGGGACCCTTGAGGGTGTCTGACTGCCTGTTTAGGCCCAATCCTAATGGGCAGTCAGATATCCCTCTCACAATCCAGGACTGCTGGCTTTCAACTGCTCACCTGACTGCCTTCCTGACTACCCCTACCTGCTTCTGCCTGCGAGCCTGATCACCCCTAACCACTTCCCTGCCAGCCTGATTGATGCCTAACTGCTCCCCTGCAAGCCTCTTTGCCCCTGACTGCTCTCCCCTGTGGGACTGGTCATCTCTAACTGTCCTCCCCTGCAGGCCTGGTCACCCCCAACTTCCCTTCCCTGCAGGCCTGGTCACCCCCAACTTCCCTCCTCTGCCAACCTGGTCACCCCCAACTGCCCTCCCTTGCAGGCCTGGTCCCTGCCAACTGTCCTACCCTGCTGGCCATCTTGTGGTGGCCATCCTGTGTGTACTTGGGGGCAGGATCTTTTGACCACATGGGGGCAGTCATCTTGTGTGTTGGAGTGATGGTCAGTCTGCATATTACTCTTTTATTAGATAGGATAGAGGCTTGGGGTATGGGTGGGGGCCAGCTGGTTTGCTCTGAAGGGTGTCCTGGATCAGGGTGGGTGTTCCCTTGGGGTGTGGGGTGGCCTGGGGGAGGGGCCTGTGGTGGTTTGCAGGCTAGCCATGCCGCCCGGTAACCCAAGAAGAGGCCTTGGTATGTGGGATTTATTTATCTTCTACAATTGAAACTTTGTAGACTGGAGTGGAACCAAGCCTTCAGCTCACTCCTTGGAGCAGCCATTGAAACTTTGTTGCCTTAAGCAGAGGCCTGGATGGCCAGGGTTTGCGGAAAGCTTAGCTTCCTGTATCACCAGGGGCAACCCAAGCCTCCCTCCTTCTTCTCTGTGGCTGTAGCCATCTTAGTTGGGTTAATTTGCATACTTCTCTGATTGGCTGGTGGGCGTGGCTTGTGGGTACAGTGGAGGTACTGTCCATTTGCTTATTACTCTTATTAAATAGGATTAGAGGCCTGGTGCACAGATTCGTACATTGCTGGGGTCCCTTGGCATGGCCTGTGCCCTCTTGGGGGATGTTGGACTGCTAATTTCAGCCAAGGGACCTCAGTAGTGCACGAATCCATATGCATATAAGATCTTTGGTTAATCTCTTCCCGCCCTCCTGGCTCCCACTTCCCTCTGAGATTCATCAGTCTGTTCCAAGTTTCCATGCCTGTGTGTTGAGTGTCTTCCCCCTGGTGGTCAGTGCATGTCATAGTTACCAAATGATCACTTAGGCTTTTATATTTATAGATATGTACTTTTTATTGTAGTAAAATACATGCAATGATATTATAATTTTAACTATTTGTATAACCATCCATTATCTATACCCAAAACTTTATCATCTCCAACATAAACTCTGTACGCATTAAAAAATAATTCCCCATTTTGTGCCTCTCACCCCCCTGCCTCTGGTAACCTCTGATATACTTTCTGATTATGAATATGAACATTCTAGGTGCCTGTTTTTTATTTATTTTAATTTCAGAGAGGGAGAGGTAGAAACCTCAATGATGAGAGAGTATCATTGATTGATCGGCTACCTCCTCCATGCCCCACACTGGGGTCAAGCCCACAACCCAGGCATGTGCTCTTGACCAGAATTGAACCTGGGACCCTTCAGGTTCCAGGCCGACGCTCTATCCACTGAGTCAAACCAGCTAGGGCAAGGTGCATATTTTTTATGGATGAATAATATCCATGTATGTGTGTGTGTTTACTATAGTAATTTGAAAAGATTACTTAGTTAGCTTTTTTTGGATAAAATATGATACCTAGTTATAGATTTTAGTGATATCCTTAAGAAAAGCCTGGAAACAAAGAGTAAATAAGATTAGAGGACTGTTCTAGAGAACATTTGAATTTTCAGTATTAAATGTATATTCCATGTAAGTCTTAACTGAAAACAAATCAAGCAGTTATGATGAAATTGATATATATTCTTTTAGATGTTTCTTCCTGACCAGAAATCTTTTCTTTTGGTTTTTCTAGGTAACATATCCTATCTAATAAAGAGGGAATATGCTAATTGATCCTCATGCTGTTGCAAAGATGATGGTACTCACAGCCAATAAGGAGGGAATATGCTAATTGGCTGCCCCACCCTCAAATATGGCACACCCACAGCCAATAATGAGGGAATATGCTAATTGACTGTCACACCCTCAAAGATGTTAGTGCCTACAGCCAATAAAGAGGGAATATGCTAATTGACAGCCATACTCTCAAAGATGGTGGTGCCTACAGCCAATAAAGAGGGGATATGGTAATTGACTGCCATACTCTCAAAGATGGCAGCACCCACAGCCACAAGATGGTGGTGCCCAGTCCCCTCATCTCTGCCAGGGCGGCGCCTGCTTGCCTCCAGAGTCCCCCAGTCCTCACAGCTTCCCAGCTGCCCAGGGCTTGTCCGAGGTGTAGGCAAGCCTTGGATGGTGGCTTCCCAGCCGCCCAGGGCTGCCCAAGGCTCAGGTAACCAGGGCTGGCTGAAGCTTGGGCTGGCTGAAGCTTGTGCTGTCGGCAGTGGCAGCAGCAGAGGTGTGCTGTTGCATTGTCTTCTCCTGATCACTGGGTCGCCCCCTACCCCTGAGGGTTACCAAACTGTAAGAGGAGGCAGGCCAAGCTGAGGGACACCCCCCCCCTTCCACTGCTTGAATTTTCATGCACTAGGCCTCTAGTTCTTAATACTTTCAGACTGTTCATTTGTGTTATGCTATTAGCTATTCACTTGGTGGTTTTTTTTCTCTCTAATCTTCCTTTGATATCTGTTTGCAGATAGGAGAAAGAATTCGAGTCATCTTGGACATGGAAGATAAGACTTTAGCTTTTGAACGTGGATATGAGTTCCTGGGGGTTGCCTTTAGAGGACTTCCAAAGGCCTGCTTGTATCCAGCAGTTTCTGCTGTGTATGGCAACACAGAAGTGACTTTGGTTTACCTTGGAAAACCTTTGGATGGATGACAGAGGCTTTCTTGGGATGAAAGACAGAGTTAGAGGAGATATCTGCTTGTGGAAAGTTAAATCATGAAGTGACAGTGTCATACATGCATGTCCAAGAAACATCCTGAAAAACACATGAAACTGTTAACTGTAGAAGCAACTCTACAACAAAGATAATCTTAGTGTTTCCTCTTTCTACTGGGCCAGAAAAATCCTCAGGGTTGCAGTTGGTTGAGTGGGCAGTTGACATGTGCATGTTGCAACAGAATTTATCTCTAAGCAAACAATGTGTTATTTCCAACTTTTAAGTGAGATCTTAGAGATGCTGTAAAAGGGATAAGAAGGAAATAGCAAGATTTTAAAGTAGTGTTTTTGAAGAAAGACTGGTACTGTTTTACAACTGCCTGTTTTTTTTTGTTTTGTTTGTTTTTTCAGACCCTTTTCCCCCCAGCCAGCTCGACTATTAGAAAAGTATGAAACTGGTTGGGTTTTATTTAATATTTTTAATATATTGAGAAGCATGGTCTGCTTGGACTGCACTTCTCTAACAGTGAGATGTAAAATTGTGCAGCTATTTTAAAAGTTGTATATACAATACGTGTGTAAAAACAAACAGGACAAAGGGGTTGCTTTGTTCTAGTTCAGTTTCTTAAAAACCACTACATGGTACAAAATTAAAACATTTAGAGACAATTAGGTAACTACAAAGAAGAGGATTTTAAGAGGAGGTGTGTTGTATTGGCTCATTTTGTGTTAGATTTGGTTAATAGCTTCCATAACTATTATAGTCCTTTTTTTTTAATGATCAAAATTATAAAAATATTTTAATATACTGGATAAAGATTGAGGGGAGTCGAATTTCTTTCTAAGCATACATATAATAATAATAATGCCCACCTTATAGTATCTGGGTTTGGGTTTTTTTTTTTTTTTTTTGGCCTTTTGAGAAAGTGTCTCATAAAAACAGAATATTGCTATTTGCTCTTGTAGGCCTCAAATAAGAAAGTTGTTATTCACAGATCTTAGGAAAAGAATTGATTAATGGTCCTTTTATTTTGTAACTTTGTACTGCTGTAGATATTATAATTTTTTAAAAATTTCATATTGTTTACAACATGCAACAATCTAAGCCTCAAACTCTTCATTGGGTTATCAAGAAAATGTTTACCCACCTGGAACAGTGCCAACCTGAACCCAGGTTAAGAATGTTCTTAATCTTATTATAGATAATTGCCCCCATGGGACTTGAAATAAAACACCTTATGCTGAAAACTTCAGGTTGGCAATATTTTGAAGGTTTCATTGTAGAAGAGCTTAACATTAATTCCTATTCAGAATCTCTGACTAATAACTGATTTCACTAATACTCTTTCGAATTAATAATCTTAACATATGATTTGATATTTTCTTTTGTTGGAAGAGAAACAAGCATCTTTCTGTATGAAAGTATATATTGTATGGTTTCAGATAAATCTTTGTGATAAGAATTGACTAAGGCAAGTGGAATTTTTGTACTTTTTTAGGTTATGGTTGTATGTATATTTTGTCTTAAGTCTAATAAAATTAGGAACAGCAAGCAGCTGGATGGGGATCTAGGGTTGCTACTTGAGAGTTAAGGTTATCAATATCCTGTGAAGCAGGGGATTTCAGTCATGAACAAAGATTTATTTTTGTCACGTGATAAGCTTACAAATATATGTTGTGTGTTTGGTATGTTGCTTAAAGATAAAATCTGTTACAGATTCTTTTCCATATCCATGTCAAGAAACCTGGAAACCATTTTCAACAGTACAAAGTAAAATTATTTTACATATATTAAAGAGTATAGCTGCTACAGAAATTGATTTTTCTTTCTGTGGAATGACTCGATTTGGTAACGTGTTTAAAATTTAATAAAAGAAGAGAACTGGTCATAATGAAAATTGAACTAGTTAGAAAATTTAAAAATCCTTTAAGTACTTGTTTCTTTTTTAGATTGTGATACAGACAGTTCCAATAGCTTTTACTGAAAGTTTTGTTTATAACTTCTGTTTTGACTTATTAGTAAACATTTATTTTATAACAAAGTTTTGAAGGTGCTGAATGGAAAACAGAAACACATGGTTATTGTATATCAAACCTAGAATCAAATAATTGCCACAATATTTAACAACAAGCTATTCTTATCTCAAAGATTTAAATTCACTAATATCCCATTTACAAATTTTATAAAATGGAGATTCATATTTAGCACAAGAATTGGGGGAATGAAGAGCCTTCATTTATAACCTGGTAAATGAATTTGTTATTGGAGACCAATAGTAGCTATACAGCATAGTAAAACAAACTACTACAATGTTCAAGGAAATGGAATCTCTTTTTCATTGGTGCTAAGCAGTTACATATAAGACAGTTGCATGAATCATCTAAACCTGTCGTCTCAATCTCAGTTGTACTTTGGAATCGTGTGTTTTGAAACTTTTGGTACTTGGGTCTCATACCCTAAGATTTTGATGGCCTGGGATATGACATTACCATAAGGATTAAAATTTTTCTAGATGATTTTCAAATATGTTGCCAAGTTGGGTTCAAAATTAATGTTAAGTTTTCTCATCTGCCAAAAATAAACAAAATCCTTGCTCACTCTCTTCACTACCTTACACGAATATTGAGGGTAGAGAAAATAACGTCAAAGGGCTTGTATGATGGATAAGAGGTGCTATTGAAAGGCAAAGTTAGTAGTTGTATTTCAACTGAAACTATGAGCAGGAAAAATGTGTAACAATTTGCTCTGTTTGACTTGAGAAACCAGGAGCATTCTCTAGCTCTTTAGTGAAGCATGCAGAAATTATGATTACTCTCATTCATACTATGGTATTCTGTCATACTTGAGATAGGCAGTTTTCATTATCTACTTTTACATAGGAAAGAAGAAATATTAAGACTTAAAGTCTGTAATGGTGAATGGCTCATAATTAAAACATTTAATACAAAAAAAATCTGTGGTTAGTATATATCATTTCACGGTTGCCATTTTTTTCATCATCTCACTTTTGAATGTTAAGCCATTTATTTCATCTCCTTCATTTTATTCATGTAAGTTTAGGTTTAGACTTGAGAAAGCACCTAATGCAAGTAGGTTTTGCCCAGTTGAATACTCACGGCTCAAAAATTAGACATCTTCTGCAATTCAGATATGGTTTTATCTGGGAAAGAGTTTAGAAAATAAAAGAGCCCTAAACCATATTGTAGGTATTATAATTAACTTTTAATTTAAGTATCCTAATTGCTGTTTATATAGACAGCAATATTAATATTTTTTTATCATTTTTTAAAAAATGAACAGTTTGAAGAGATAGAAATTTAAGGAGTTTTAAATTAGCATTGAGTAGATTACACTCCAGAAATCAAGGCCAGCACATTCAGAACCACTTTGAAGCCTTCTTTGAAGGACCAAGTCCATACCAAACCCAAATACTATACTCACAAAGCATTCCTTAGTTGCAATAGCTGAATGTAATCTCTTCCTTGGAAATTCCCCTATTTTTATATTTTATCTATACTTAAGCTGTATTACTTTATACCTCATATAAATTTATTTATATTTATTGATTATTTGTTGGTATCTTATCTCCTCTGAACATCTTAGGACAGGATCACTGATGGACTCTTCTTTTATGTCCACATCATCTCAGCCCAATAGACAGGTGCTCGCATATTTGCCGAAGGAACATATAAAGAACTACGTAGGAAGACAAAAGTTACTCTGAAATGCAGTCTACAGTAACAAAAGATAGATGGGAGAAATTCTGTGTCCTGTCCAAGTGAAGCACAAAAGAAAATGATGCAACTCTGAGGCTAATAAGGAAGAACTAATGAGTGAACATTTTAGCCATTTCCCTTTATTCTTAAATATTGGTAAACTGATTTTTAGTTCTTGGTGTAGATTTAATATTTGTTTAGAATTAAAATTCTGTATTTTAATTTTTGAAATTCTGTTATTTTGCTTTGGTTTCATAATAAAAAGTTAAAAAAAATTTAACCACCTGTGATTGCTTACATTTAAAACAACTTTATACATTAATCGGAAAGAAAAACGGGAACCTTAATAGTCAAACCTAATGGAATTTACCTACAAATTCCATGGCACTTAATACTGGAAACTACTTTTCCCATGTTTAGAGTGGAATGTAGATAGGGAGTAGTAATTCACTAGGATCCTGTTCACCTATTGTTTCCACCTCCAGCTAACAGTTGTTTGACATGTGGTAGTTTGCCAAGAGAAATAAGAGACTGGCATGGCTGAACAAATTGTTCCTGTGATCCAAAACCTTATGAGAGAATCAGTTGATTATGTTGCTCAAAGTTGCTTGATGTATTAATATGCTAAAATTTATGCAAAGTGTTTTTTTAAATATATATATATTTTATTGATTTTTTACAGAGAGGAAGGGAGAGAGAGAGAAAGTCAGAAACATCGGTGGGAGAGAGACATCGATCAGCCGTCTCCTGCATGCCCCACAGTGGAGATGTGCCTGCAAGTAAGGTACATGCCCCCAACCGGAATCGAACCTGGGACCTTTCAGTCCGCAAGCCGATGCTCTATCCACTGAGTCAAACTGGTCTCGGCTATGCAAAGGGTTTTAATTTTCTACAAGAAAAGTGTCACATTTCTGTGTCTTTTTGTTCAGGGATAGCTTTACCAGTCTGTTGTCCTATTTTCCTTTTTCGATCCTCCCCTGAACCATTTGCTTTATATTTAATGTATTCATAAAAATATTGTTTAGAGCAATGTGTTCTCTTTATAATTTGTTAATAGAAGCAGCCCCACAGGATTTAAGATTTTTATTATTCAGCTTGTATGTTTTGGATTTCATACTGAGCGACACAAGAAATAAGAATCATTTAGGGAGTTTTCCTTAGATCATCCTATTGATAGTCTTTACTTTCTGTTTCTTTTTAAACAAGAAAATACTTAAGAAAAAAGAAATCCTGCCTAACCTATGGTATGATACTTAGTAAGTTATATTGTATTTCTGCTCCCTCTCTTCCGCTACAAATAAAGTGGTGGATGGCATTGAGTAATGATGATTTGAGGTTCCATCTCCCTTGACAAAGTCTTTCTGAAATAATGTTCTTAAATGCTGATTTCCATCCAGCTGGTGTGGCTCAATGGTTATTATTTATTTGTTTGTTTATTTAAATATTGTTAAGATTATTACAATTGTTCCTCTTTTTTCCCTTCATAGCTCCCATCCCTCCCTCTGCCCTTACATTCCCCACTACGTTGTCCTCATCCATAAGTGTATGATTTTTGTCCTGTCTCTCCCTGCACACCCCTAACCCCTTTCCCCCTGAGAATTGTCAGTCCACTCCTTTTCTGTGCCCCTGATTCTTTTATATTCAGTTTATTCTGTTCATCAGATTTTTTATCCTCTTGATTTTTAGATTCTCTTGTTGATAGATATGTATTTGTTGTTCATAATTTTTATCTTTACCTTTTTCTTCTTCCTCCTCTAAAAGAGTACCTTTCAGCATTTCATATAATACTGGTTTGGAGTTGATGAACTCCTTTAGCTTTTTCTTCTCTGTGAAGCTCTTTATCTGCCCTTCAATTCTGAATGATAGCTTTGCTGGATAGATTATTCTTGGTTGTAGGTTCTTGCTATTCATCACTTTAAATATTTTTGCTACTCCTGTCTGGCCTTCATCGTTTCTGTTGAGAAATCAGCTGACAGTCGTATGGGTGTTCCCTTGTAGGTAATGAACTGTTTTTCTCTTGCTGCTTTTAATATTCTCTCTTTCTCTTTTGCTCTTGGTATTTTAATGATGATGTGTCTTGGTGTGGTCCTCTTTGGATTCCTTTTATTTGGGGTCCTATGCGCTTCCTGGACTTGTAAGTCTATTTCTTTCACCAGGTGGGGGACGTTTTCAGTCATTATTTCTCCAAATAGGTTTTCAGTACCTTGCTCTCTCTTCTTCTGGCACCCCCATTATTCTGATATTGGTATGCTTGAAGTTGTTCCAAAGGCTCCTTACACTATCTTCACATTTTTAGATTCTTTTTTCTTTTCCATTTGAGTGTTTTCTGCTTCTTTGTATTTCAAATCTTTGACTAGATTCTTGCCTTCTTCTAGTGTGCTGTTAGGTCTCTGTATAATATTTTTTATTTCAGACAGTGTATGTTTAATTTCTAGTTGGTCCTTTTTCATCTCTAGTTGGTCATTTTCATCTTCACTTGGGTCTTGCTAAATTTATCCATCTTTTTTAGGAAATTTTTTTTATTTTTAACAATTATTTACTAGAAATGTTTATTTTATTTTTTTAATATATTTTATTGATTTTTCACAGAGAGGAAGGGAGATGGATAGAAAGTTAGAAACATCGATGAGAGAGAGACATTAATCAGCCGCCTCCTGCACACCCCCTACTGGGGATGTGCCCGCAACCAATGTACATGCCCTTGATCAGAATCAAACCTGGGACCCTTCAGTCCTTAGGCCGACGCTCTATCCACTGAGCCAAACCGGTTTTGGCTTTTCTAGGAAATTCTTGAAAAACCTTATAACTGTGATTTTGATCTCTATATCCAGCCATTTGTTTTCCCCCATTTCTTTCGCTTGTGATCTGTTCCTTTGTCTCTGCATTTTCACTGCTTCCCTGAGTAGCTTTGTGTGCTAGGTGTCCTATATGACTTGGTAGGGTAGCTTGTGTGCTAGGTGTCCTATTCACCTCCCCAGTTACCTGAGGTGGATTCTATTGGTGCACCCCTTTGTGGACTGTGTGTACAGCCTATTGTAGTTAAGTCTTGATTGTTGTTGGTATCACTGGGGGGAATTGACCTCCAAGCCAATTGGCTATAAGGATCAGCTGTGTCTACACCAGGAGAATTTCTGTGCTGGAGTCAGCCTTATGATACAAGACTTGCAAAATTGCAAAAGTCTCTCTGTTCAGCTTGGGTGGGCGGAGTCTCAGGGCAGAGCAGAGATAGCCTTGGCTTCCTGTCAGCCCTGCCCTACACGGCCCCTGGGTCTCAGTGTCTCTTGGTAATCACTGCAGCCCTTTCTGTATGCATGCGTGCCTCCAGACCTCTGCCTCTCAAGGCTCCCCTGAGTTTCCATGTGCTCCAGGGACCCCTATGAGTCTGGGTCCCCAGGGTTTTGCCCAAAACTGGGGTTCAGTGCAGTCGGAAGTGGATTTCAGGGCAATTGGGAGGTTCTGTCTCCCTCCCGCTAGAGAAAGCCAATGGCATCATCAGCAGTCAGCCCTCTGTGTGCGCCCTCACGTGCCTCTCTAGTCCTCTGCCTTTTCGCAGCTCCCCTAAATTTGCATCCACTCCCCCGCATGAGTCTTGCCCAGAACTGGGGTTCAATGCAGTCAGGAGTTTCAGTCTCCCTCCCACTAGAGGAAACTAGCTAGGCACTCCACCATCCGTCTTCTCCATGTGCGTGTCTCCGTACCTCAGCTTTTTACATCTCTTCTGAGTCTCTGTGAGCCCCTCTCTTTCCTTCTAGTGGTAGAATTTCCACTCATCCAGCTTTCCTGTGGTTCTGGATGATGTCCATTCTGTCTTTTAGTTGTAGTTTTAAAATTGTTGTGAGAGGCAGCAGTTTAGGTGTTCACCTATGCTGCCATATTGTCTTTTATACTTTTTTTTTTTTAATTTCAGAGAGGAAAGGAGAGAGAGAGAGAGTAACATCAATGATGAGAGAGAATCATTGATTGGCTGCCTCCTGCATCCGTCCTACTGGGAATTGAGTCCACAACCCAGATACATGCCCTTGGTCAGAATTGAACTCTGGACCCTTTAATTCGACGGGTGATGTTCTATTCACTGAGCAAAACCAGTTAGGGCTGTGGTTCAGTGGTTGTGCGTTAACCTATGAATCAGAAGGTCATGGTTTGATTCCTGGTCAGAGTATATGCCTGGGTTGAGGACTCAATCCCCAGTGTGGTGGGGGTACAAGAGGCAGTTGATCAATAATTATAATTGATGTTTCTATCCCTTTCTCTCTGAAATCAATAAAAACATATTTTTTAAAAATGCTGATTTCCAAAGTTAAATTAGAGGCCTATTGAAATGGGAATAGGCCCAATATTCTTATTTTAATGTAACTAACTTGTCACACTCCCCAACCAATGTTTTAAAGGTCTTTTATTCATCTGTGCCCCTTTATTGATCACCTTTATCTTTGAAGAAAAGAATGCTTGGAATGAGAGAAGTAAATGAGTCCTCTCCCTGCTTCACCAAGCCGAAGAGCAATACAATTCAGTGCAGTGAAGAGCATGGATGGATGGATACTTGCTGAAAGGCACATTGTTAAGGGACACTGGCAGCATTTAGTTTTGAGGAACAGTCAAATGCATCCACTTTTCCAAGCACAATCTATAGGAATAGTGAACTTAAGCACCTATGGATGGAGTTACATGGAATGAATAGTGACTCCTTATACCACTCTGGATTTTAGGTTGCTGAAGCTGATCCATAGCTTCTGAAATTGTGAGGATCTCCCTACCCACCCAGCTGCTAGTCACCCACTTAGTAGGTTGTAGGTTAGAGGATGAGTCAAGAGGTCTAGGCAGAAAATGATGAGGATCTAAACTAAGGTCACCATAAGGATGTAGAGAAAGGATGTATCTAAGAGATATTCAGGAAGATAAATAGATACAATTTATATGTAGAAGATGAGGCACTTGGTTTGTGTGTGTGTGTGTGTGTGTACATTTGGGAGAATAACAGTATGCTTTATTAATATAGAGAACTGAGAAGCAGGAATAGATTGGAGTAGGAGGTCATGAGTTCAGTTTTGTCCATGTTGAACCTGAGGTAGAAATAGTCAAAAGTGTTGGAACTAAGTCAAGGATTAAGGAAGGATTTAGCCAATAGGCCACTAAACAGCAAGTGACAGCTGCTGATGTGTTCTTTCCTCACTTACCCTACCTTCTCCACTAGACTACTGCTCAGGGGACAGACAGATGGGGTATATGACTGTAGTACATTGAAAGGACAATGGACTGCCCTCTACATGGTGACTTGGGTTTTGGTTTTTTTTTGTATTAGTTCTCATGCCCTACACCTCTGAGTAACAATCCTAACACTTGAAATATTTCAAATGCCTCTTAAAAAAAATTTTTTTTTGGGGGGAGCTCAGTAATTTTCTAGCATTTTGGTTCTAAGATAAGATCAGAAGAATAATAGTTCAGGAGTCACAGGTTCTAAAACCTAGCAGTGTTGCTAGCATGACATGATTCCTGAGCAGATTCTTCCCTTCTAGGGCTGTTTCCCTATCCACTTAAACGAGGAGGTTGACCCAGCTCAATGGTTCTCATTTTGGGATGCCCATTAGAATAATCTGAGTTTTAATTTTTTAATATATATTTTATTGATTTTTTTACAGAGAGGAAGGGAGAGAGACAGAAAGTCAGAAACATCGATGAGAGAGAGACATCAATCAGCAGCCTCCTGCACGCCCCACAGTGGAGATGTGCCCGCAAGCAAGGTACATGCCCCCAACTGGAATTGAACCTGGGACCTTTCAGTCCACAAGCTGACGCTCTATTCACTGAGCCAAACCGGTCTCGGTCTGAGTTTTAATTTTTTAAAACAGCTTAATTGAGATATAATTGACATACAATAAGCTACACATATTTAAAGTGTACACTTTTATAAGGTTTTTAAAAAATAGATCTTTATTGATTTCAGAGAGGAACAGAGAGGAAGAGATAGAAACATCAATGATGAGAGAGACTCATTGATCATCTGCCTTCTGCATGCCCCCCACTGGGGACCAAGCCCACAATCCAGGCACGTACCCCTGACCTGAATTGAACCTGGGACCCTTCAGTCTGCATTAAGATGGATTTTAAAAGATAAGATGCCCAGACAAATTCAATGGGATAGGGCTGTGGTTGGCAAACTGTGGCTCTCGAGCCACATGCGGCTCTTTGGTCCCTTGTGTATGGCTCTTCCACAAAATACCACAGCCTGGGTGAGTCTATTTTGAAGAAGTAGCATTAGAAGAAGTTTGAGTTTAAAAAATTTATCTCTCAAAAGAAATTTCAGTCGTTGTACTGTTGATATTTGGTTCTATTGACTAATGAGTTTGCCGACCACAGGGAATGGATTCAGGCATCAGTACATCTCGGTATGTATATTTTAAGTCCCAGATAATTCTCCCCTAAACTAGAAGATCACTAGTCAAACTGACTTTTGAGGAGCCCGAGAGAGGAATCAAATTCTTTGTTTTATGACCAGGAGGAATAAACTTCTAGTCCTAGACCAAGAGCAAGTCAAAGTCAGAGGTAGAACCTATAACATTTCATATCTCCTATTAGGTGAGCTAAATTTCTTCAGTTATTTAAAAGAGGTAAGTGTCCTTATCAGGATTTGGTGTCCTTAGTAGTGTCCTTAGCAGTGGGTTTGATATCCTTCTTGAATCAGGAAGGCAATGAAATCTGAGTGCAAAGCCAAAGCTGAGAAGCTGCATTTGTGGTTTGCCACACTTTAAAATCAAACCTTTTATGTCTTTGGAAAAAGAAAAAGAAGAGGCAACATAATCATTGAAAATTGCTGCAGGAAAGAAAACCCAGTGTTATGAGTTGAATTGTATCCCCACTCCCAATTTTCACATGTTGAAGTCCAAACCCCTAGTCCCTTAGAATGTATCCTTTTTTTTTTTTTTTTTTTGGTCAATCCTCACCCAAGTATATTTTTCCATTGATTTTTACAGAGAGTGGGAGGGAGGGGAAGAGCAAAATATAGAAACATCTATGTGAGAGAGACACATTGATTGGTTGCTTCCCACAAGCCCCTGGACCAGGCCCAGGGATGGAATCTGCTGCAATCCAGGTACGTGTCCTTGACTGGGAATGGAACTCAAGACCCTTTGATGTACAGGCCGATGCTCTAACCACTGAAAAATACCAGTCAGGGCAGAATGTGTCCATTTTTTGGAAACAGGGTCATTGCAGATTAATTAGTTTAGGTTATACTGTACTGGAGTAGGTTGGGTCTCTAATCAGGGTGCATACAGTCCATATTTTTGTCTCACATTGATGTTGCTCTCCCTCTCCCTTCCTCTCTCTTTACAATTGATGAAAAACATGTCCTTGGTGAGAATTAAAGGGGGGGAGGGAATTGAAACAACAGAAACTTGGGATATTTTAAGCAAAAGGAGTTGATTATGGAAGTACAGGGGTATCTCACAGAGGTCAAAGGCAAGAATGTAGTTGAACTGTCCCTGAGATGTCTGTTTATTCTTTCCCTAAGCATTCCTTTCAACATAGTCTCATTGTAGGCTACCTATACCTCTCCTTTTTTCAAGAGATCAACCCAGAATGAGATTGGACTCTGAGCCCAATACCAAATTTCAAAGATAGGAACTCTACTGCACACTAATGGTCCTATCAGCTGTGGTCATGTCATGAGATGAGGAGTGGGTTCACATAGTACCTATGAAGTTACCAGGGTTCTAGTCTGTGACCTTGGCTGAGGGATGGGATAGGTGGGAGGCAGTCACAAAGAAGAGTGGCAGGATATTGCACAAAGACACTAACTAACAAATGTGCCAAGTGTGGCCATATAAAGAGCTTTTAGGGAATCTGAGAGAAGAAAGACATAGAGGCTTAAAGGTATGAGGAGAAAGATATAGAGGGGAGAAGAGCGTAACCCCATAGAGCAGGGTTGGGGAACCTTTTTTTCCGTCAGGGGCCATTTGGATATTTATAACATCATTCGAGAGCCATGTAAAATTATCAACTAAAATACTAGCCTGCTGTATTTGGTCAGACATTTAAATAATTCACCTCCAATGCCTCGGCAGGGCCAGACCAAAAGATTTTGTGCACCTACTAGTATACTGCCTATGGGCTGGGTCTTCCCCACTCCTGCCATAGAGGGATGGAGGCTCACAGCAGACAGCACCCTGAGGGAGAGGACCCATGTTTCAATGCCAGACTCCACTCTCAAAGGCAACGGACACCACAAAGGGTGGGAAAGGGAGGGGAGGGGCAAGAGAAGGAGAGAAGGGGTGTTGACAAATTAAAGGCAAGAATAAGAATCTCAGTTTTTTGTATTAAAAAAAAAAATAAGATGCTTCTTGCCTCAAGCTTCTGGTCCCTGCTTTTAAAAGAGAGACTGAAGGATGGTGAGGTTTGAAATTCAAAGGAAAGCTAGCTCAATGATCTGCTTTTTGTTTGATCTTGAATCATTGACAACTAGCTGCTCACTCACTGCTCATTTTGAACATTAAAAACAAAGGTAGTTGGCACTGGCCAGTGGGGCTCAGTGATCAGAGTCTCAGCCTGAGCACCAAAGGGTCCCAGTCAAGGGCATGTACCTTTTTTGCCAGCTCCATCCCCAGCCCCTATCTGGACAGTGGGAGGCAACCAATCAACATATCTCTCCCACATCGATGTTTCTCTCTCTTCCTTCCTCTCCCTCTAAAATCAACAAATTAAAAAAAAAATCCTTTTCTGGAGAACCCAGAGTTTAATTTTAATTGCTGTTGGGATACTAAAGTGATCTGAGGGTCACAGCCTAGGAGGAGGTTTGGTGATGAGGTAAACTGAGGAAATATTTTAGGGAAAAGACCGTGCCTTAGCTCAGGCTGCTATAACAAAATATTGTAAACCAGAAGCTTATAAACAACAGAAATTTATTTCTCACAGTTCTGGGGGCTGGAAATCCAAGGTCAGGGTGCCAGCATGGTCAGTTTCTGGTGAGAACCCTCTTCCAGCTTGCAGACTTCGGACTTCTCATTGCGTCCTTACATACCTGAGAGCAGAGCAGAGCAGAGCAAGCAAGCTCTCAGGACTCTTTTAAGGGCGCCAACCCCAATCATAAGAGCTCCACCTGTTGACTTGATCTAATCCTCATTACCTCCCGAAAGCTTGCCTCCTCATTCGGGTTTTGTAAATATGAATTTTGTGTGGACACATTCAGTTCATGACAGATAGCCAAGGTATTTAATGTTCAAATCTTCTGCTTCAACCAAATAAAATGTTCCTGCTTGCTTCTCACAGTGCAACTTGAAGCTACAGGGTTTTAGATAGAAAAGAAACTCTTGTAGGAAAATGCAGCCAATTATCTGCCCACACGGGCTTAAGAAGACCTACCGTACCCTCAGCACAGCTTCCTGCCTAAGCTGTCATGTGTCTCCTGATTTCATGAGCTGTTGTGGCCTGCCACCCTCACATCCAAGTCCCTGACTTGGGGATCACCACAAGAAATGAAAGGATCATCCCTACAGGAGTCCCTCCCATGAGGAAGCACAGGATATGGTCAACGACAAGGGTATTACAAGGGCTTATCCTCTGGGCACCCCTCTTTCAGAGCCTTATCAGAGGTGGCTAGTGGAAAATTATGATTGAGGCTTTCTTATCTCTTTTTACATTAGAATCATGACTAGCAGCAAGAATAAAATATGAAGAGCCTCTAGTCAAGAGAATCAATATAGAGCTCACACTCTTTCCACTGCTCACTTATCTCTCCATCTACTAAGTATGGCATAGCATGTACCGTGTGGTGTTAGGACTGTGTCCTTGCACTCGGTCTTCAGAGATGTTGTGCTTAGTATTTCTGAGCACCTACTGCATGCATTACCTTCGTTATCTCATTTGTGTATCACAACTCTGGATGGTACATGTTCTGCAAGAGGGTAAGCTGAGACAGAGGGTAAGTTACTTGCTATAGTCACACAGCTTTAAGTTTCAGAGTCTGGATTTGAGCTCAGAACTTTGACTCAAAAGCTTGGTCACTTTCCACTCAAGAGGGAGGCAGACATGTCAACGATAGATATCCCTTCTAACCTCTGTTTTATGTTCCGTTTTAGCCTGCCTATTACTTATGATCAGCAATAACTATACAAGCTGGACCTATGTCTGGATTGCCAGACCAAATATAGGATACCCAATGAAATATGAACTGCAGATAATTGATTTTTTTTTTTTTAGTACAAGTATGTCCCAATGTTGCATGAGATATACTTTTACTAAAGAATTATAGTTTGCCCTAGATGGTTTGACTTAGTGGACTGAAGGGTCTTGGGTTTGATTCTGGTCAAGGACACATGCCCAGGTTGTGGGCTCGGTCCCCAGTAGGGGGTGTGCAGAAGGCAACCGATCAATGATTCTCTCCCATCATTGATGTTTCTCTCTCTCTCTCCCTTTCTCTGCCTCTCTGAAATCAATAAAAAATATATTTTAAAAAAGACACATCTGTGCCTTCTCTTAAATATAGAAGAATTATAGTTTATCAGAAATACAAATTTCATTGAGTGTCTCATATTTTTATTTGTTAAATCTGTCAACTCTAAAACTCAGGCAGAAGCCTCTTGTTTAGTCCTGACTGTCAGCAGCTTTACCCTTTTCAACCCTTGGCTTTTTTCTTCCCTTTTCCACGTAGCATTCTGATAGCAGCCTGGCTGTAGGCTCCTGGTCCCGCCCAAGATCTCCTCATCTGCTGCTGAACAGGCCCCAGCGTGAGAGCTGGGTCTACTGCTGCTGCAGAGAAAAGCTTTCATCATATTTTCTTGCTTTGCTTCCTCTGAGAGCACCTCCCTAGCACCACACTGATAGGCTGGCACCGTAGGCAGAGCCTGAAGGTAGAAATTGGCAGAACATCATCTCAAAGGAAATGGCCCAAGAGGAGAAAATGTTGAAATAGCAAAAGTCTGTGGCCTAAATTCAAAGCACAAACTGTTATAAATATCCTTCACTTTGCAGCTTAGTTTGATCCTTTCTTCAGGATTCCTGATCCCCTTTCTCCTTTCCTCTGTTCAGATCCTTATTAAGGATCTACCTTGAACAACATAGCTGTTGTTCAGGCAGGCAGAGATGACTAAAACTTGGTCCTCAAGGATCTCATGGCCCAGCAAGGAACTCAAGACCTGTCCAAATAGCTGTACCATATGGTAGAAAATTATAAGGGAAGTGGAGAGACTTCAGAGGAAGAAGAGGGCATTTTGAGTGAGGGAGGAATTCAATCCAAGCAACTCCATGGAGGAGGTGTCTTTTGAGCAGACCGTCAAAGGATAAGTCCTATTTAAACATCTCTCAATTTTCTGACTAATTGTTGAACACTAATTCATTAATAGAAATTGTACCAATTTGTCAAATGACCAGCTCATTAAAACTTTATATTTATTTATTTATTTAAAAATACATATTTATTGATTTCACAGAGGAAGGGAGAAGGAAAGAGAGCTAGAAACATCAATGATGAGAGACAATCATTGATTGTCTTTCTCCTGCACATCCCCTACTGGGATAAAGCCCACACCCACACATGTGCCTTTGGCTGGAATTGAACCTGGGACCCTTCAGTCTGCAGACTGATGTTCTATACACTGAACCAAACCAGCTAGGGCTAACTTTGTTTATTTTAACCTACTTATATAATTTATGGCAAATTTCTTTTTTTACCAATGCTTTCCAATATTCCGTTTATTATTATTTTTAAAAAGTCTCAGGTGATGTTCATGTCCCAAATGTCAAAAAAATATAAGGTTGACATCTCTCTTCTACCCAATGTGAAACCCATCGTATTGCCTCCATGGGCTTCTGTGACTCCACTGACTTGATTCCCACAGGTAGCCCCTTCTGCAGACACAAGCTTGAAGCTTTGTCTGTGTTGTGGCTATTCCTTTGTAATTTTGACATTTTTGAAATAAGCAGGAAAGTAAGAGAATAATAACAAACACCCATGTGTCCACTGTTCAGCTTTAACAAATTTTAAACATTTTGTCATATTTGCTTCATATCATTTTCTCCCAGAAACAAAACAGTATAGATACATTTGAAACCTCTATATATCCTCACCTCTGATTTGATTCCTTTCCTTTCTCTTTCTCTCCAGAATCTGATGCTTCTCATCCCATGGTTGGTTTTCAACTCTTTTTTACATATACATACTTCATAAAACAGCATTGTGTACAGGAGAGGGACCTCAAATTTCCTGTTGCCTCACACATTTATAGAGGAATTTTGAGGAATCAGGATCATCTAAAAAAAGTTGGCTTTGAAATTAAGGCTTCAGTCTTCCTGGCATGAAAAATGTGTTAGAGAAAGCCCACTGATCGAGAGAATTTATAGACCAGAGGCATTGCAGCCCTCCCTGAAGAGCTGGCTCATTGCTAGGCTACCTGAAAAAGTTCACAATGGTCATCCAATTGACAAAGTGGTTTATCTCTCTACATGACACCTCTGACCCTGGGGGCTTGTTAAACAGAGGCTTTCCAACTCAGGGCTACATTAGTTGACAGCATTGTGATGAGTTTGCATCAGAGGCTATGAAAGACAGGAATGTTACTTGGGAACTTCTTGTCTATATCTGTAATACAAAGGAAGAAAGAGTGTTTAAAATTTTTTTTAAAAAAATATAGGTCTTTCATCTACCTAGAATATATTTCTTGTTATAAAGTAGAAATTTTATTATTAAGAAATATGATTGCCAGGTCAGCATGCTCAGTGTTTGAGCACCGGCCTATGAACCGGGAGGTCACAGTTTGATTCCCAGTCAGGGCACATGCCTGGGTTGTGGGCTTTATCCCCAGTAGGAGATGTGCAGGAGGCAGCCAATCAATGATTCTCTCTCTTCACTGATGTTTCTATCTTTCTCTCCCTCTCCTTTCCTCTCCAAAATCAATAAAAAAAAAAATAGATCCAGAGACAAATGGCAGTGGGGAGGATTAGAGAACAAAGGGCTTGCTTGCATGCTTTCTAGCATAACCAATGGACACAGGCACTGGGGCGGTGGGGGCTTGCCCGGGGTGGGAATGGCTGGGAGGGAAGGGGGTCAATCAGGACAAAAGGAGACATATGTAAAACTTCAGATAGATAGATAGGTAGATAGATAGATAGATAGATAGGTAGGTAGATAGATAAAATATTTTTAAAAATATGACTAACATGTTATCCTGGTACTACTTATTGAATAGTTTATGCTTTCCTCCATTGATTTGCATGCCCTCTTTGTCACTTACCAAGTTTGCATGTATACATGGGTCTTTGTTCTATTCCTTTGGTCTATTTTTCTATTTCATAGACTTAAACCCTAAACTCTTAGTTGTCCTTGCTTTTCATCAGTCTTCATTTTTGAAAGAGAAGTCACGTGTTTTTTTAAAAAAAATATTTTGGTTATTCATGGCCCTTTGCTCTTTCATATGAATTGTAGACCTAACTTGTCACGACCTGAAAATTCTGTTGTTATTTGCATTAAAAATAGAAAATATAAATCAATATACATATTGAATGAACAGATTTGGAAAGAACTGATATCTTTATGATAAAGTGTATTCTTATCTGTGATGATGGTGTATCTCATTATTCTTTATATCTTTCAATGTCATCTTAAGGGGACAATAATTAGATTGAGTTCCTCACTTGGGATTGGAATAAATTGAGAAATACAGGAGTTGTATCTGGGTCGCCAAAATATTTCCTTTACCGATGATAGAGATCAGGATACAGAATGTGACTTTAAGTCAGGTATCAAAGTGCTTGGTAGATCAAGCTAATGAATATTAGTAAGCATTTAAAAGATTTATACAAACAATATAATAGATATTGCTATATATAGGGTTCTGTAGACAGTTTGTTCCCCAAGAAGAAGATAAACAGAATTGAGCCTCGCATGCCCAAATGATTCTTCCTAAATTTAGTAACTAACATCACTCGGTCCTCCGGGGAGCAGAATGAGTAAAGGAGAGGAGAGACTGGGAGTGTCACACACTGGCAGAGCCCCTTTCAAATGCAAGGGCATCTTATAAGTAAGTAGGAAAGAAATGTTCTTTCCTTACAGGTACCTAAGGTGTTCATTTTTTAAATGGAGAAGGGAATTTGTTTTCCACCACATTCTTTTATTGGTTATTATGGGTATATAGGAATTCTATGGATTTATCTATGATGACCTCATTTTCAGCAGCCTTAGAACAATCTCATGAGATATGTACTATTATCATTCTTCTCTCTCTTTTTAAAAAATCCACATTCAAGGATATGATTTTTTTTTATTTTAGAGAGAAAGAAAGAAAAAACAACACATTGATGTGAGAGAGAAATATCAATCAGTTGCCTCTTGTACGCATTCCAACCAGAGATTGAACCCACAACCTAGGTATGTGCCCTGTCTGTAAATTGAACTCACCACTTTTTGGTGTATGGGATGATGCCCTAACCATCTGGCCAGGGCTATTATTGCTCTTTTAATATGTTTTTATTGATTTTAGAGAGGAAGGGAGAAATAGAAACATCAATGATGAGAATTATTGATCAGCTACCTCCTACATGCCACCTACTGGGGATCGAGCCTGCAACCTGAGCATGTGCCCTGACTGGGAATCAAACTGTGACCTCCTGGTTCATAGGTCCACTCAACCTCTGAGCCATGCAGGCCAGGCTATTCCTCTTATTTTATTACAGAGGCCCAGTGTGCAAAATTCATGCACTTGGGGGGTGGGAGGATTCCTCAGCCTGATCTGTGCCCTCTCCCAGTCTGGGAGCCCCATGATCAAGCCTCCCCGAGGGAGGCCAGGTCCACTCACCACATCGCCACTGGCTAGGCAACCAGGGCCTCCCTCCTTAGGGTGATCGTAGAGCCCCCTGATGGATCACCTTGCAGAGGATGGCCTAGGTCTCCCACTTTGGGGTGACCACAGAGCCTCCCCCAATTGGTTGCCCTGCTGGCCGGTGGCCTGGGCCTCTCTCTGTGAAGTGATGGCTGGGTCCCCTGACCAATTGCATCGCACCCACTTGGCTGGCCTGGTGCCAGTGCATGTCATAGTGTGGTTGTCTGGATGGTTGTTCTGCTGTTCAGCCATTCAGTCGATTTTTATATTATGCTTTTATTATTATAGATTTATTTATTTTTATAGCAAAAGGGTGGAAATTTATTGAGAAACAAGCACAGGCTCCCACATGAGGCAGGGGAAAGAGTCCCCTATTTCTCTTTTAGATGAGGAAGCTAAGGCAATGAAGAGTGTAACTTCATTCCTTTTTATGGTTGTATAATATTGCATTATATATAGATACCACATTTGTTTATCCATTCATTAGTTGATGGACATCTGGGTTTTTAGCTTTTAGCTATTACAAAAGTGTTGTGAACATTCATGTTCATGTTTTTATCTGAACATATACATGAATATATGCTTTAAATTGCCTTGAGTGAAATTTCCAAGTAGAATTTCTGGATCAGATAGTAACTCTATGTTTACATTTTTGAGAAATGGCCAAACTGTTTTCCACAGCAGCGGCACCCTTTTACATTACTACCAGCAGTGTATGAGGGTTCCATTTTCTCCATATCCTTCCCCACACTAGTTTGTTTTTAAATTTAATCATCCTAGTGTGTGTGAAGTGGTATCTCATGATTTTTAAATGATGTTGAACAACTTTCTATGTATTTATTTGCCTTTGTATAAACTTTTTGAAAAATGTCTGATCAAATTCTTTGTCCATTTTTTAAATGGAAAATTTGTCTTTTTACCCTTTTTTTTTAGTCAGAGTTTTTTATATACCCTAAAATGAGAGTGTCCTTTTGAAGTGCCAAAAATTTCTTTCAATTTGATGAAATCTAATTTATTTCTTGTTTTGTCATTTAGTGTCATATCTAAGAAGCCATTGCTTAGTCCAAGGTCACAAGATTTACTCTTGTTTCCTTCTAAGGGTGTTATAGTCTTAGCTCTTAGATATACGTCTGTGGTTATTTGGAGTTACTTTTTATTTGTTGTGTGAGGTAGGGGTCCAACTTAATTCTTTTGCATACAGATATACATGTAAATTATTAATTTTCAAAAATTTCTTATCCACCATTCTATTTTTTTTTCTTCTGAGGCTTTAAAAAAGATTAGATTAGAAACTAAATCTATTATTCATGTCACTTGGCTGCTATTGTTTTTTCTTACTTAAAAACTTTTTATAGCGTTGACTCCTCTGTCATCTTTTTTTTTTTAAATCCTCCCCCAAGGATATGTTTATTGAGAGAGAGAAAATGAAAGACAGAGAGAGAAACATCAATGTGAGAGAGACTTTGGATTGGTTGCCTCCCACATGCACCCCAACCAGGGCTGGGGATTGAGCCCTTGACCAGAAATTGAACTTATGACTCTCTGGTCTGTGGGCTGATGCTCTCACTGCTGAGTCACACAAGCCAGGGCTAATCTTTTCTTTTTTTAATTATGTTTTTACTGAATTTAGAGAGAGAAAGAGAAAGGAAGAAGGAGAGAGAGAGAAACATTGATGAGAGAGATACAACAATCAGCTGCCTCTTGCACACCCTGCACTGGAGATCAAGCCTGAAACTTGGGCATGTGCCCTGACTGGGAATCAAATACCAATCTCTCAGTGCATGGGGCAACAATCAACTAACTGAACCATACTGGCCAGGGCAAAACCTACATAATCTTATTAATTAATGTCACTGCAATATTTTAATTAAAAAAATAAACTATAGCCCTACTATGGCTCAGTTGGTTGGAGTATTGTCCTGTGTACCAAAAGGTTGCAAGTTCAACCCCCAGTTCCTCCTACCCCCCTCTCTCTCCCTCTCCCTCTCCCTCTCCCTCTCCCTCTCCCTCTCCCTCTCCCTCTCCCTCTCCCTCTTCCTCTCCCTCTCCCTCTTCTTCTCCATTCCTCTCTTTAAAATCAATGGAATCATATCCTTGGGTGATAATTTTTAAAAAGTGTACAAATCATAAAAAAAAACTTGTAGCCACACAATATAAAAAGAAAAAAGAAATAAACTATTTCGTTACTTTATTAGTTTTGAATGTGCCATAGAGGCACATTGCACGAAATTCAAAAGTTATAAAATATAATAAATAGGTTATTGGGTTTTTAAAAATACTTATCTGTTTTTATTTCAGTTTTTCTTCATAGTTTTGTGTCTGTATAATGCATATTACTCATAGAGCTAGGAGAAAAGCAGTGACACTGAAATGACAGTGGGAAGGAAAGAGGGAGAATTTGAGAATGATAAGCAGTTCAGTTTGATCAGAGTGAGCCTGTGAAAGGAAGGCTAGTAGGAGGGTAGGCTGAAAAGGGAAGTTGGGATCAATCGGAGGACTTGGGAAAAAGCGGTGAGAAAGAGATAGATGAAGATATGCTCAATATTCTTTGAGCTACATAGTCTTAGAAGATTTTTATTCCCTCCGCCCTCCCAACTTTGGCTCCTGTTTCATGGGCACAGAATTAGGAATTGAGACAACTGGATTCTTGAGGATTTGGGGGCTATTGAGAGGTAACACAGGACATAACTGAGTGGGACTATTTTGGGGGACTTGGCTTCTAGTCTATGTGTGAGGGAAGGGGTTTCTTTCTTTCCCTGGGGCCAGGGGGAGGGGGGGGAGAGAGAGAGAGAGAGAGAGAGAGAGAGAGAGAGAGAGAGAGAGAGAGATATCTACCTCCAAAACCCAACGTGCTTTAGGAAGGTTAATACATTTCAGGTTGGCGAAAGGGAGAAGATTGGCGAAAGGGAGAAGATGGGTAGTCCAGGTCTCATTAAAACCTTCTATCACAGGTGGGTTCTCTCTGCCTTGGTCTCTGTTAATAGGCCTATATGCTGATGATAAGCCAGATGTTTCAAATATTTCCTGCCAATTAATATTTTTGTGTCAAACTGTATTTAAAATACTTTGTTTTATTGCCTACTTTTTAGAGTCCATCCTCTTCTGTCCCTGATGTGGAAAAGGGCCGGCCTCCAAGGTATCCAAAGGTTCCTGCACCAGAGGGCAGCAGCGGCACACTTCAGGTGTTCAGGAGAGGGTGGGGTGCTGTGGGGTGCTCGTGGGGCGGAGCTGGCGGGAGGAAACCCGTGGAGTGGAAAAGTCAACTAGTTCCTCAGTTCCACTTCAGAGCCAAACCCACACCCTATGGTGAGCTGAGCCACAAACACCACGTTTCCTGTAAGCTGACAGCGTCTTTTCTTCGGGAGGGAAGAGAATGACTTTTTTTGAGGACCTGGTTTTGTGTTTTGTTTTGTTTTGTTTTGCTTTTTCCTAATTCTTTATCCTCTGCTTTTACCAGTGAAAGTTCTAGTTCCTCTCGTTTTCTTCTTCCCATTCTTTCATTTCTCCCATTTTTCTTTTTAAATATATTTTATTGATTTTTTACAAAGAGGAAGGGAGAGGAATAGAGAGTTAGAAACATCGATGAGAGAGAAACATCAATCAGCTGCCTCCTGCACACCCCCCACTGGGGATGTGCCTGCAACCAAGGTACATGCCCTTGACCAGAATCTCACCTGGGACCCTTCAGTCCGCAGGCTGATGCTCTATCCACTGAGCCAAAGCAGTTTCGGCCAATTCTTCCATTTTTCCACCCCTGTGATGTGATCATGAATCAATCTAAATAGTCACTGCATTGACACTCAGTCACTGGGTTGGGGGAGGAGGAAATAGGGGAGGAAGCATGAGGGAGGAGCAAAGCTGGCTGGACACCCGCCACTCCAGGGGCATCACATTTGTCTTAGAGACTCTAACCACCTCTGGTCAAAGCCTCTGGAGATCTTTTACACGGCTTCATGTTCTCACTCACTTACCGGATCCTTTGCCCAGAAAGGATGAGCACATGGGCACCCACCTGCATGCCATATGGTGAAGTGATCCTGGGGACAGAGCATGTGGGATGGGGGACCAAAGCACAGTGATGGGGATCTTTTGCAAGGGTCCCAAAAGAATGTGGCCCTAATACCTTCCAAATCCACTGTTACAATGCCCTTGTATATTCTCTCCACTCTGTCAGATTCTATTAGAGGCAGTGTGGTAGGAGAAAGCATATGGAAGTCTGTCACCCCAAGCCTAGTGGGACTAGGCCACAGGCCATACGCTTGACTTTTACTGCTGTGTGGTTTTAAGCAAGTCACTTGCTTTTGAGCCTCAGGGTTTTTGTTTTGTGTTTTTCCATCTTCAAATGGATATTAATAATGCCCTATATAACTACCTCACAGAATTAAGATATTCAAATAAGGTAATGATATGAAAAAGTTTTATAAACAACAGGATGCCTTCAAAACATCATTTATCATGACTATTTCTTTTTCAAGAGTACTTTGGCTCCTGTTTCATAGGCACAGAATTAGGAATTAAGACAAACTGGATTCTTGAGGGTTTGGGGGCTATTGAGAGGTAACACAGGACATAACTGAGTGGGACTATTTTGGGGCACTTGGCTCCTAGTTTATGTGTGAAGAATGGGTTTTTTCCTTTCCTTGGGGCTGAGAGAGAGAGAGAGAGAGAGAAGAAGAAGAAGAAGAAGAAGAAGAAGAAGAAGAAAGAGAGAGAGAGAGACAGAGAGAGAGAGAGAGAGAGAGAGAGAGAGAGAGAGAGAGAGAGAGAGAGATCTACCTCCAGAATTCTGGGCCTGGAGAAGAACATTGAAGAGCTATTGACTTTAGACCATTTCCTTGTCTCTCACCTAAGGCTACATATAAACTATCCCAATGCATAAGAAAGGATATGGCATATTATCTGTTTAAGTGTTTCCAAGGAAATTTCATTTCCTCTCCCAATAATTCAAAACTAAGTGTCTTTTACAGTGGCTTCTTTATATTTAACTAGAGGCCCAGTGCATGAAATTCATGGCAGGGGTTGGGGGGTGGGGCGTGGTGGTCTCTCTTAGTCTCTTAGCCCAGCCTGCACCTTCTCCAATCTGAGACCCCTCAGGGGATGTCCGACTGCCCACCAGGATTGGGCCTGAATGGACAGTCGGCATCCCTCTCACAATCCAGACTGCTGGCTCCCAGCCACTCACCTGTCTGCCTGCCTGATTGCCCCTAATCACATCCCTGCCAGCCTGATCAATGCCCAACTGCTCCCCTGCCAGCCCAATTGCTCCTAACTGCCCTCCCCTGCCAGCCTGGCCCCCCCAACTGCCCTTCCCCACAGGCCTGGTCCCCCCAACTGCCCTCCCCTGCAGGCCTGGTCACCCCAAACTGCCCTCTTCTGGTTCCCCCCAACTACTCTATCCTGCAGGCCTGGTCCCTCCCAACTGCTCTCCTCTGCAGGCCTGTTTTTCACTGCTAACTGCCTTTCCCTGCAGGCCTGATCACCCCCAACTGCCCTCCTCTGCAGGGCTGGTCCCTTCCAACTGCCCTCCCTTGCATGTCTGGTTCCCCTCAACTGCCCTCCCCTGAAGGCCTAGTCATCCCTAACTGTCCTCCCCCACAGGCCTGGTCCTCCCAACTGCCCTCCCCTGCACGCCTGGTCTCCCCAAACTGCCCTCTCCTGCAGACCTGGTTCCCTCCAACTACTCTCTTCTGCAAGCCTGATCGCCCACAACTGCCCACCCCTGCTGGCCATCTTGTGGCCATCTTGTATCCACATGGGGGCAGCCATCTTTGACCATCTGGGAACAGCCATCTGTGTGTTAGAGTGATGGTCAATTTGCATATTACCTCTTTAGGATTTTTTACCTTTTGGCTGCCTTCAAAAGTTTGGAATGCTTTAAGGGCAGGGAAAGATCTATTCATCTTCATATCTCATCTAAACCCAGCACAAAGTAGCCCTGGGGTCCAGTTGGTTGACCTGAACTGTATTGTTCTGTCCTCACCAGAACTATGAAATATACAAATATGCTGGTCACTATACTTTGCCAGTTTTTTTTTTTAATTCTCACCCGAGGATATGTTCATTGATGAGAGAGAGAGAGAGAGAGAGAGAGAGAGAGAGAGAGAGAGAGAGAAGAGAGAATGGGCACACACGCACATGCTACCGAGTCACACTGGCCAGGGCCTTTGCCAGCTTTAAATACAATATTTGCAAAGTTCAAAACAAACTTTGCAGTAATAAGCTTCTCTCCTAACTCTCCGTCTCCTGGGGGCTGACCAGGATGGGGTAGGACCTGTAAAGACTGAGCTCCCTGTTTCTGGTCAAGGCCAGGCCCTGAATGATGGTTGGCTGGGGCTCCCTCACTTTCTTTATCAGATGAAATCTGCCACAGAAGGAAATTGGCTTCTCCCAACCAGAGAAACAGGAAGCAGCACTGAGAAGCAGGGGCCAGGAGGGGAAACCAGAGAGTTAGCTCAAGGCCCAGCCCAGTCAGTGCCTGGCACCTGTATGCTTTCCTACAATTCAGTCTTGTTCTCACCACCTCCGGCCCCACCGACCCTTTTCCTGGGTCCTGGCATGTAAGGCTGAAAGGGACTGTAGAAGCCTCCATCTGACACTTCCTGAGGTGGGTATTTTCCTGCTTCCTCAAGAAATTCGCTCCATTTTGCCTTTTATCTAGCCATATCTACTGCCCACCATGGACTGCCTCCTCCATAGCCCTTCAGTTGCCGTAGTCTCCAAGCTGACACCACCCCCTTCTCCTCCCCACACACCCCAGGAGGTCTAAATAAAGGCATATGTTTATCAGAAACTTACGAACCCAAAGGAAGTCAGGACTGGAACCTCAGTGGAAAGGAAGTGCTAAGAACAAAGGGCTGTTAGTGGGCCCTTTCCTTGCCAAGGAGAAGCATGTGGTTCATCCTGATGTTTACTATGACCTTGACATACTGCCTTTCCCCTCCTGTGTGCCCAATGTCTAAGGAGAGTCTTTCTCCCTAGTCTGTTCACTTTATTAATTTGTGCTAAAATATTTTAAAATATATTTCAAGGCATAATGACATTCTACTCCCAAGTACTTCGGTATATGAAAGATGAGACAGAGGGCCAAAACCCAGGACTACAGGCTTTATTAGAGGAGAAGGACCCTGCCCGGCTGTCTCACAAGGGGAGAACAGCAACATGTGCAGAGGTGAACACGCCTTTTGAGGGGAGGAATGGGAAGGGATGGGGCTTAGGGTACTTGGCACACGCTGATTGGTGGCTTCATATAAGGCACATGATTAGGCACTCAAGTACTTAGGAATCAAGGGCTTTAAGTTGGCAGGTGCTGATTGGTGGTTCAATGTATAGTCCATATAAGATGCCTGGTTAGGTTCTCAGGAATGTCCAGGCGGCAGGTGCAGGTTACGTCATACTCCGCCCACCAGTTGAGGGGAAGTGAGGGTCTATCAGTATATATGTTTAAAACATGAGAATGTTTTCCTACAGAGTTCACATCAAAATATAATATGAAACAAAGTTAATTATAATTTTCCAGTATTATCTAACACTTAACCCATATTCCACATCTCCCCAATTGTCCCCAGAGTGTCTCTCTGTTATTTGTCCAAACCAGGTTCTGATCCAGGACAATGCATTGCATCTAATGTTTAAAGCTATTTTCAGTACAATGCTGGTAGGTGGAAGGGAGTGTCCCATCTTCTGGATTTATCTGACGGCTTTTTTTGTCATGTTCTTCTAGCGGGTTCTTTTTTGCCCTTAAAGAAAGTTAGATTTTAGGGTTGGATTCAATTCAAGATAAACATTTTTAGCAAGGATATATTCTCGATGCTGTTGGACTTCATGTTGCCTCACATGGGGAGACCTGGATGGTTGTCCTACCATTAGTGATGCTAAGATTAACTCCTGCACCCGTTGGTAGTTTAACCCCTTTGTTGTGATTTTTCTTCTTGTGATCAGAAAGAAATTTGTTGTATTATAGCACCAGACAAATGTGTAAGTGTCAAGTGATCTGTATTTTTAAGTCACAATGTATCAGAAGAAAAAAAAAAAAGTCAAGGGCTGGGATGGATGAAGGAGGTTTCCTCTCTGCTACTGTGTGCTGTTCATTTGTAAATCATTTAACACCTAGGGTCTTAGTTTTTCTGGCTGTAAGATGAAGGATTTGAACTAAAAGATCTCTAAGGTTCCTTCTCACTTTAAACTTCTTTTACAAAATTTTTTAATTGTGGCCTTAGCCAGTGGCTCTGTTGCATGGAACATTGTTCCTGTGCACCAAACAGGTTTTGGGTTCCATTCATTCTGTCTAGTATTATAGTCAGCTTTTTCTCATTGTGCATGCAGAAATTCATTGAAAAGTAACAAAGGATACTCATCTTGGCCATCTTAGTGTTAATGGGAGGCTGACTGTCCTGGGCCTTGTCAGCCTGGAAGGTGTGATTGCTTGTTTATTTTGAGATCTGTAGAGTCTGAACAAACTTTCAGGGAAAGCCAGCCTTTACAGTACATGTGCTTCTCCTTATAGGGCTGCTGTATGCCCTAGAGAAAATTCTCCCTCAGGCATCCCCACAAAGATTCTTAGCCACCTAAGAATACCTGGACAAGGGCCAGGGAGAGGTACCAGATGCTGAGATGCTTCCTAAGGCAGGGGCCCATTCTCAGGCCCCTCTCTCAGGGCGAATCTGTGGCAGGATAGTAAGAAGCTAGAGATACTGCTTGACAGGTAGAATAAGGGAAACTGAGACAAAATAATCAAATAAAGCCAAACAATTTGAGCAATTTACAGCCAACTAATGAATCACAAGGCTTTATCTTCTCTAACGGAGGACACTTAGCAAATAGTTTACACATTCCAGACCATCCATCCCTCATCTGATAAAACCCCTCTCATTTTCTTTAAGGTACCACTCCTCTTTCGCATTTAATTCATGTAGTGTGGATGGAATTTTAGGTATAAGCATGTAACCCAGTCAAAAAACATCAGCACATTCCATCCCTCAGCCACAGTGACTGGTGAGGGAAGAGGCATTTGACCTCAGGTCGCACCAAGTAGGTGCGTATTCACAGCATTCATGGACAGACATACACAGACAGACTTTTGCTGGCTTATTTTGAAAGAGGCCCTCTTTCCCCTGGGATTGCTATTGACCTGGAGCTGCCAGTAGCCATCCTAGATGCAACGTGGGAAGAATCTGCCAGATGGTGGAGCCAGACAGAAGTGAGCAGGGCTGAGAGCTGGAGAAACATACTTTTGAAAGCCACTATTTGAACACCTGGATCCAGGTTTGCCTAAAATCAGACGTTTTAGATATGTGAGCCAATCAATTCCCCTTTTTGCTTAAGCCAATTTGAGTTGGGTTTCTATCACTAATAATTAAAAGAATCTTGATTATTCCAGATTGTACTTTAAAATATTTATGTAAATGATCTGGAGGAGGGTATGAAAAATAATGAAGAAAGAGTGAGACTGAAAAGTGAAACAGAATAATTCTGAAGGGAATGTGTGTGAGACTATATTAGAGGTAAGAAAAGTGACTTAATTTTGGGTACTACCATAGACAGTCAGTTGGAGCACTGGGGAATCTCCCCCATTGGCCAAGGTGGTGCAGGGGGAAGGTTTTTACACTGAGCTCACCAATAGCTAGAAAGATGAATGGATAGGGTGCAGCCAAAAGTTAGCAAGATAATTGGATAGAAAAAAGCCCTCCTCTCACTATCCCTATGAGAATCACAGGCTTGAGCAGGAAGGGGAGATGGTCTTTGAGATGGAAGTCCACCATTCTTCCAGGTTGCTCAGCTCTTTCCTTTTGCACCAGCACCTGTCCCATTAGTTTGGCTTTTGTTGTAGCAGGCAGCCAAACCTGCATTTTTTGGTTACAGTAACACAAATAAGAAACTATGATTTAAATTCTGTCTAGAGTATGATAAGTTGCAAGACAAAAAATGAGAGGCATTAAATGCTCTTTAAGAACTATTGTGCCAAGAGAAATTAAGATGGCGGCACAGGTAAGTACCTAAATTACTGCCTCGCACAACAATTTCAAAACTACAACTAAAAGACAAAATGGACATCATCCAGAACCATAGGAAGGTTGGCTGAAATTCTACAACTAGAAGGAAAGAGAAAAGCACACTGAGACTCAGAGGAGCTGCAGGAGGCAGAGGTACTGAGACGTACACATGGAGAGGACTGGCAACTGAATGTGTGGCTGGCTTTTTCAAGCAGGAGGGAGACAAAAGCTCCCGACTGTCCTGAACTCCAGTTCCCGGCAAGATTCTGGGGACCCAGACTCATACGGGGTAAAATTTGACTGTCAGGAAAGAGAAAAGTATACTGAGACTCAGAGGAACTGCTGAAGGCAGAGGTACTGAGGCATACACATGGAGAGGGCAGGCAACTGAGTACGCAGCTGGCTTTCTCAAGCGGGAGGGAGACAAAAGCTCCTGACTGCACTGAACTCCAGTTCCAGGTGAGACTCTGGGGACCCAGACTCATTTTGGGAGAAACTGGACCGTCTGGAAGCAGGTGGAACTTGAGGGTGGCTCTCTCTCAGAGGTGCTTGCAGCGATTACCGTGGGACACTGAGACATAGGGGCCTATTAGAGCAGGGCTTACAGAAAACCAATGCTGTCTGCTCTGCCCTGAGACACCGCCCCATCCAAGCTGAGCATAGAGGCTTTTGCAAATCTCCTCCCATAAGGGTATCTCCAGCACAGTGATAACAACAACAATCAAAGCTTACCTACAACAAGACTGTGCACACAGCCCACAAAGGGGTGCACCAAGAGTGTCCACCTCAGGTAATTGGGGAGGCAGAGTCACTGGGCCCTATAGGACATCTAGCACACAAAGCCACTCTATCAACTCAGGAAAGCGGCCAAAATGTGGAGACAAAGAAACAGATCACAAATTAAAGAAATGGAGGAGAACTGAAACTGGTTTGGCTCAATGGATAGAGCGTCGGCCTGTGGACTGAAAGGTCCCAGGTTCGATTCTGGTTGGGGGCATGTATCTCGGCTGTGGGCACATCCCCAGTAAGGGGCGTGCAGGAGGCAGCTGATCGATGTCTCTCTCTCATCAATGTTTCTAATTCTCTAACCCTCTCCCTTCCTCTCTGTAAAAAATCAATAAAATATTTTTTTAAAAAAATGGAGGAGAGCAAATGACTGGCTATAGAGCTCAAAACCATGGTTATAAGGTTTTTCAAGAATTTTCTAGTAAAGCCAATAAACTTAGCGAGACCCTCGGGGATATGAAAAAGAACCAATTAGGTAGTCCTCCCACTAGAGATGGGCTCCCGCCTGGCCCCCAATATTCCCAAATTAATATTTTTCTAGTCTTTTCATTTGTGTTCGGCGTCCTCAAGAACTCGAACCCTGAACTGGAACCCTGAACTATACGGGATGTGATAGGGGTTCACACAGAAAAAGACATTAAAAACTAAGCTCATTTGTGGTTTAACTGCATCAGAAATAGGTAATAATAAATGGAATATATGAACAAAAACAAAAACAAAAAAAGAAAAAGGACCAACTAGAAATTAAGCATACACTGACTGAAATAAAAAATATTATACAGAGATCTAACAGCAGAGTAGAGGAGCACAAGAATCAAGGCAAAGATTTGAAATACAAAAAAGCAAAAAACACTCAACCAGAAAAGAAAAAAGAAAAATGAATCCAAAACTATGAAGATAATGTAAGCAGCGTCTGGGACAATTTCAAGCGTACCAACATCAAAATTATGGGGGTGCCAGAAGAAGAGAGAGCCGGATACTGAAAACCTATTGGAAGAAAAAAATGATCAAAAACTTCCCCCCACCTGGTGAAAGAAATAGACTTACAAGTCCAGGAAGCACACAGAACCCCAAACAAAAGGAATTCAAAGAGGACCACACCAAGACACATCATAATTAAAATACCAAGAGCAAAAGACAAAGAGAGAATATTAAAAGCAGCAAGAGAAAAACAGTTAGTTACCTACAAGGGAGCACTCATATGACTGTCAGCTGATTTCTCAACAGAAACTATGCAGGCCAGATGGGAGTGGCAAGAAATATTCAAAGTGATGAATAATAAGAACATACAACTAAGATTACTCTACCCAGCAAAGCTATCATTCAGAATTGAAGGGCAGATAAAGAGCTTCACAGATAAGAAAAAACTAAAGGAGTTCATCACCGCCAAACCAGTATTATGTGAAATGCTGAAAGGTATTCTTTAAGAAGAGGAAGAAGGAAAAGGTAAATATAAAAATTATGAACAACAAATACATATCTATTAATAAGTGAATAAAAAAATCTGATGAACAGAATAAATTGGTGAATATAATAGAATCTGGGGCACAGAAAGGGAGTGGACTGACAATTCTCAGGGAGAAAGAGGTGAGGAGGGTGCAGGAAGAGACTGGACAAAAATCGTACACCTATGGATGAGGACAGTAGAGGGGGCAGTAGGGTAGAGGGTGGGGTGGGAACCAAGTGGAGGGGAGCTATGAGGGAAAAAAAGAACAATTGTAATAATCTGAACAAAAAAGAACTATTGTGCCAAGAAGGGTGGGGAGAGGTAAGAGAGGGTTTAGGGGGAATAAGAAGTGGTAAAGGAGACTTGACTTGGGGTGGTGAACACACAATATAATATGCAGATGATGTATCATAAAATTGTACACCTAAAACCTATGTAATTTTATTAACCAATGTCACCCCAATAAACTTAATAAAAAATAAAATATTGTGCCAAATGCTACTGTTGCCACAACATATTGGAAAAATATAATAGAAAAAACATACCCAGTTAATAGTTAACATGATTCCTTCCATCCTGTGTAGAATGCTGGATTTATTCCGTTTGACTTTCTGGATCCACACTCCACCCTTGTCCACTCTGCTTTCTGCTCAAGGCAGCTGACATGTCTGTACTACATCAACAGATCCTATTTCTTTTAACTTCTAGGTGGGATCCCTAGAGATTAGAGGCAGAGAGAAGAGCGCACTTGGGGTATTTATTCTTCTGGCTTCCTTCTTTCTTCTTTCTTTCTTTCTTTTTTTAAAATTAAATATTATTCAGATTATTACATTTGTTTCGTTTTTTTCCCTCCATAGCTCCCCTCCACCTGGTTCCCCCTCTTCCCTCTACCCTTCCCTCCCTCCTGTTGACCTCATCCATAGGTGTATGATTTTTGTCCAGTCTCTCTCTGTACACCCCTCACCCCTTTCCCCCTGAGAATTATCAGTCCACTCCCTTTCTGTGCTCCTGATTCTATTATATTCACTAGTTTATTCTGTTGATCAAATTTTTAATTCACTTAATTTTTATATTCACTTGTTGATAGATATGTATTTGTTGTTCATAATTTTTTGGCTTTTACTTTTTTCTTCTTTCTCTTCTAAAAGAGTACCTTTCAGTATTTCATATAATACTGGTTTGGAGTTGATGAACTCCTTTAGCTTTTTCTTCTCTGTGAAGCTCTTTATCTGCCCTTCAATTCTGAATGATAGCTTTGCTGCATAGAGTATTCTTGGTTGTAGGTTCTTGCTATTCATCACGTTGAATATTTCTTGCCATTCCCATCTGGCCTGCATAGTTTCTGTTGAGAAATCAGCTGACAGTCATATGGGTGCTCCTTTGTAAGTAATGAACTGTTTTTCTCTTGCTGCTTTTAATATTCTCTCTTTGTCTTTTGCTCTTGGTATTTCAATTATGATGTATCTTGGTGTAGTCCTCTTTGGATTCCTTTTATATGGGGTTCTGTGTGCTTCCTGAACTTGTAAGTCTATTTCTTTTACCAGATGTGGGAAGTTTTCAGTCATTATTTCTTTAAATAGGTTTTCAGTATCTTGCTCTCTCTCTTCTGGCACTCCCACAATTCTGATGTTGGTACGCTTGAAGCTGCCCCAGAGGCTCCTTACATTATCTTCACATTTTTGGATTCTTTTCTCTTCTTGCTTTTCCAGTTGAGTGTTTTCTGCTTCTTTATATTTCAAATTTTTGACTTGATTCTTGCCTTCCTCTAGTCTGCTGTTAGGTCTCTGTATAATATTTTTTATTTCAGTCAGTGTATGTTTAATTTCTAGTTCCATCTCTAGTTGGTTCTTTTCCATCTCCAGTTGGTTCTTTTTCATCTCCTCTTGGGTCTCACTAACTGTATACAACTTTTCTAGGATATTCTTGAAAAACCTTATAAGCGTGGTTTTGAACTCTATATCCAGTCGTTTGTTTTCCTCTATTTCTTTTGTTTGTGATCCCTTTCCTTGTCTTGGCATTTTCACTATGCCTGGAGAACTTCTGTGTTGGATTCAGCCTTATGATACCAGACTTGCAAAACTGCAGAAGCCTCTCTGTTGAGCTTGGGATGGGTGGAGTCTCAGGGCTTAAGGGACCACCTTGCCTTCCATCGGCCCTGCCCTCCACGGCCCCTGAGTCTCACGTGACTGGGTATTCGCTGGAGCAGTCCCTGCATGCATGCATTCTAGCAGTGTCTCTAGACTGCTGCCTTTCCCACTCCCCTGCACTCCGGGACCATATGAGTCTGGGTCCCCAGGGTTTCCCTCGAAACCAGGGTTTAGTGGAGTTAGAAGTGACGCAGTTGGGAGGGTCTGTCTCCCGCCCACTCTTGAAAGCCAGTGGTATAATCAGCAGTCGGTCCTCTGCGTGCAGTGCCGTGCACGCCAGCAGGCTTCTGATCTTTTGCGACTCTCCTCAATTTCCGTGCACTTCTCCCTTTTCACAGTCCAAACTCCCCCTGTATGAGTTTCGGTTGGATCTGGAGTTTAGTGTCGTAGGATAAGGGGTTCAATGCCTTTGAGAGTCTCCGTCTCCCTCCCACCAGAGAAAGCCAGCCAGGTTCTCCGGTACTCGCTCTCTCCACGCGCGCGTCTTTGTACCTGACCTTTTTGTAGCTCCTCTGGGTTTCTGTGAGCCCCTCTCCTTCTAGTTGTAGAATTTCCACTCAGCCAGCTTTCCTGTGGTTCTGGATGATGTCCGTTCTGTCTTTTAGTTGTAGTTTTGAAATTGTTGTGGGAGGCAGCAGTGTAGATGTTTACCTATGCCACCATCTTGGATTTCCCCAATCCTTTTTTCTGGCTTTCTTCTTTCAAGGTATCTTTAGGGTAGCTGCTTCCCTATATCAAAGGCCTTTTCTGTGTCATCTTCTGTGTTCTGATCATCATTGCCTCTCCTCAGACCTAAAGGCATTATCAGCTCTTTATGGCCAATCCTGGGTTTCTACAATACCATGACCACATCTTTGTACTAGTTCCTTTATTAAACCCTTCTCAAATTGCCTAATTTGCATGTACCAAGTCTTTGCTTCTGGGATCCTATTTGATACACATAACATGCACCTGGGAAAATTCATTTGGTTGTGATTGCTGAGCCTCAAAACAAACAACCCCAACAAAGTAGGATAAGTCTATAGGAGGGGGACAGAAGTGATCAAGGTGGTAGGCATGAGAGAGAAGTCATTTAAGGACAAATGACAATCTGATGCCTGAGCATAAAATCCTAAGTAAATAATTTACAGATTAGATGATAAAACAGTAGTATTGGGAGCACATCTTGAACTTGAAGATACACCTTAAATAAATAAAATGAAGTATTACTTCACACAGAGGATTGTACAATTGTGAAATTCATTACCGAAAGAGATAATAATAAAGTAATATTCAATTAAAAAGTAATTTGAATACAGAAATCAAGAAATTTTAAGCCATTAAGGGAAACTTAAATTTTAAGGTTAATATTGAGATATGATAGAGGGAAATGGGTGGCTGAACTAGAACTGACCAGGAAATTACTGTTTTTAATAATAAAATAAAATGTGAACATAAATAAAACTTAGAGTCAGCTTTTTATTTCCCACTCTAGTTAACTCTTCTGAAAACAAATACCTTTGATAGTACTTTTACCTTTTCTTAAAAAAATTCCACCAGAGGAGAAACCAAGATGGCGGCATAGGTGAACACCTAAACTGCTGCCTCTCACAACAATTTCAAAACTACAACTAAAAGACAGAACGGACATCATCCAGAACCACAGGAAAGCTGGCTGAGTGGAAATTCTACAACTAGAAGGAGAGGGGCTCACAGAAACCCAGAGGAGCTGCAAAAAGCTGAGGTACGGAGACGCGTGCACGCTGAGAGAGCGGGTGCCGGAGTACCTGGCTGGCTTTCTCTGGCAGGAGGGAAACAGAGACTCCCAACGGCATTGAACCCCTTATCTTACGACACTAAACCCCAGATCCAGCCGAAACTCATACGGGGGAGTTTGGACTGTGAAAAGGTAGAGGTGCACGGAAATTTAGGGGAGTTGCAGAAGATCAGGTCCGGTCTCGCACGCGCAAGGTGCTGCGCGGAGGACAGATTGCTGACTGTGCCGCAGGCTTTCGCGAGTGGGCGGGAGACAGACCCTCCCAACTGTGCCACTTCTGAGTCCACTGAGCCCCTGTTTCAGGCGAAACCCTGGGGACCTAGTCTCGTGTGGTCCTGGCGCGCAGGGGAGATGGAAAGGCAGCGGTTAGAGGCACTGCGGGTGCGCGCGCACACAGGGACCGCTCCAGCCATTACCCAGTCACGTGAGACTCAGGGGCCCTGGAGGGTGGGGCCGACTGGAAAGCAAGGCGGTCCCTTAAGCCCTGAGACTCCACCCCTCCCAAGCTCAACAGAGGCTTCTGCGGCTTTGCGTCTGCTATCATAGGGCTGAATCCAACACAGAAGTTTCCCCGGCATGGTGAGGATGCCGAGACAGGGGAAGGGATCACAAACAAAAGAAATGGAGGGGAAAAAAAAAGACTGGATACAGAGTTCAAAACCATGCTTATGGGGTTTTTCAAGAATATGTTAGTAAAGTGGATAATTTAGCAAGACCCAAGAGGAGATGAAAAAGGACATACTAGAGATGCAGGGGAGCCAACTAGGCATGGAAAAGGTCCAACTGGAGATGATAGAGGACCAAATAGAAATTAGACATACACTGACTGAAATAGGGAATATTGTACAGAGTCCTGGCAGAACTGGAGAAAGGCAAGAATCAAGTAAAAAATTTGAAATATAAAGAGGCAGACAACATTCGACTGGAAAGGCAAGAAGAGAGGAGAATCCAAAGGTGTGAACATAATGTGGGGAACCTCTGGGACAGTTTTGAGCGTGCCAACATCAGAATTGCGGGGGTGCCAGAAGAAGAGAGAGAGCAAGATACTGAAAACCTATTTAAAGAAATAATGACTGAGGGGGACTGGGATCCGGGGAAGGAGCCGCCTGCGTCCCCGGCCCGGAGGCGGGCTCGCCGGTGAGGTCGAGGCCCCGGAGCCTGGGGGGACGTGCCCCGCAGCACAGGGCGCCGGGCTGGGCCCCGCAATGGGGAAACGCAGGCATGGAACACGGACTAACGGAGCTCCGCTCGGCGCCCTGCCGTCCTCCTCCCAGTGCTGGACTGAGTCCCCGCTGCTGGCGACGCCCGCGGGGGAGAGGGACGGGGCTGGGGGGCTGGGGCGCTGGGGCCAGGCTGCAGGCGCTGAGACCCTCGCGCTGAGGCTGAGGCTGAGACCCTCA
>JAAGEH010000045.1:45826493-45885759 GCA_011751065.1 Lasiurus cinereus | reverse complement strand
TACAGGGAGAGACTGGACAAAAATCATACACCTATGGATGAAGTCAATGGGAGGGAGGGAAGGGTGGGAGCTGGGTGGAGGGGTGCTATGGAGGGGAAAAAAGAAAAACAAATGTAATAATCTCAATAATAAAGATTTAATAAAAAAAAAATAAATAAATAAAAAGCAAAAAAAAAAAATTCCACCAAAACTAGTTTGGCTCAGTTTATAGAGCGTCGGCCTGTGGACTGAAAGGTCCCAGGTTCAATTACGGTCAAGGGCATGTACCTTGGTTGCAGGCACATCCCCAGTAGTGGGTGTGCAGGAGGCAGCTGACCGATGTTTCTAACTATCCTTCTCTCTTCCTCTCTGTAAAAAATCAATTAAAAAACATATATATATATATATATATTCAATTCCAAACTATTATCTACTAATCCTTCAGGATTTGTTGACCTGGGGTCCATGGACCCAAAGGGTTTGTGGATGAAATTCTACTTCAATATAGTTTATTTTCTTCATAATCCTAGGCACTTTATAATCTTTATTTAAAAACATGACCCTGGCCGAAACTGGTTTGGCTCAGTGGATGGAGCATTGGCCTGCGGACTGAGGGGTCCCAGGTTCGATTCCGGTCAGGGGCATGTACCTTGGTTGCGGGCATATCTCCAGTGTGGGGCGTGCAGGAGGCAGCTGGTCAATGTTTCTCTCTCATGGATGTTTCTAGCTCTCTGTCCCTCTCCCTTCCTCTCTGTAAAAAATCAGTAAAATATATTTAACAAAACAAAACAAAAGTTTAAAAAACAACAACAACAAACAAAAACAAAAACACATGACTCTGAGGAGGCCAAAGGCTTTTCCAGACTACTAACGGGGTGTGTGGTATAAGGAAAGTTAACATTCTTGTGGATCATGTCAGCCACCTGGATTACCCAGGCTGTAGAAGAGAAGCACATTGTCTGGCTTCACATCTCTGGCAAGAATCCTGCTTACCAGGGCACTTCCCTGGGAAAGGCAGAGAACTCCTTGGAGAGGCAGAGAACCCCACTCTAGTCTAGATGCAGAGGGCACAGAGGATGGAGCAAAAACTGGCAAGGAACCAGTGTAAAGGGCTGATTAGACAGGATGACAGTGGGATGGTAGGATCTTGCTTCCTGGCAGAACAGCAGCGGTCACATCCCTTCCTTGGTTGCTGCTAAAATATCTCCTTGGCTCCCTTCCCTGACCTCATCTGGCATTACTGGACACACTTTTGGGCCATCACACTGATGTTTGGGCCGCTTCATCCTTGTCCTGATCTTTGGAAGCTACAAGGCCTTGAGCCAGCCTGCTTAGCCAGTCATTGCTTTGTCCTTAGCGGGTAACCCTTCATGACCCAGACTTATGACTTTGCATCCCTCATCCAAGGGTGCTCCTAGTCATGTGGCCCAGGTGCCAAAGCCTCTGCCAAGCTGAGGACCACAACGTAGAGTTGTGCTGGGTCACTAAAAGAGCACTGAGCAGAGGGGAGGAGTAAATCTAGCTGAAATTTAGCCTCTGTGTTACCTGTGGACTGTGTCCAGCTGGAGGGGCATCTCTTCTAACTCACAGAAGCCCTGGACCAGAGCTACTGGTGGTATTGCCTATCTAGTAACAAATCCTTCTGCATTTTAATCTTCATAGAGTCATAGTCTCAGGGTTAGGGGGCTCTAAAGTTCTGAATAATTACTTGGCTTATCCCTTACCCCACTATGTCCTAATCCCTTCTGAATAAAACATGGTATTTTGAGCACCTCCAACTTCACCCTCCCTTTATACCTTCAAGTTCTTATATTATGCCTGCAGAAATCTCTCCTCTTTTCTTTCCTTTTCTCTTCTCCTCTTCTCTCCCTCCTTCTCTTCCTTCTCCCCTTCCTCCCTCCCTCCCTCTTTCTCCTTTCTGACTCATTGCTTGCAATATCCTCATAGATTAGCAAAAAAAGAAAGAAAGAAAGAATATCTTTAACCTTTTATCTAATTCATACTGAATATTATTGGCAAACACAATCAAAATAAAATAAAACTGGCAACTGCTTATACTGACATTTAAACATTTTTAAAAATTGTTTTTAGCTAAAAACTGAAAAGAAAAATAGAATCAAGAAAAGTTGGACTTGATAGAAATAACAGCCATATAAAATGGGTGTATCAGTGGGTGTATCAGCTAAGACATTTTCTGTTGCAAGGAAGAGAAAACTCAAGTAAATTGGCTTAAAAAAAAAAGAGGACCGAGAGGGGACTGAATGGTTCATGTAACAGTTAAGTCCATAAATGGCTCTTTCAGATGTAGTTTGATCAGAGCTTCAGTTCAGTTTCATGGTGTCCTGTTGGACTCTGTGTGGTAGCTTAGCTTCCCTCTTGGCAACTAAATGATTGCAAAGCTTCCGAGCTTCACATCTTCATCCCACACTACTCGAATGAAGAGAAGGGAACTGCTTTCCCAGAAGCCAAAAGTCTTTTCTAACCGCATTGGCCTACTCCCTGCAATAACAACAGTTCACTGCAGATGGGATTTTTCTGATGAGCCAAGGCCTGAGCCATGGTCCCTGCTTTAGCCAGGGGTGAAGCTGGCTTTCCTGAAAGCCCTGGATTGCCTGGTGGAAATATAGTTATTGGCCATACATTGGCATAGTCACCAGGAATACGGAAATGGATATTGTTGGCGGAAGGGAACAAGCACAATGTCTCCTAGTGAAAAATATTTCATTTGAAAAAAATGAAAATGGGAAAAAATAGAAATGCTTCAAGTGTTTGTCATTGAAAGACCATGAAGGAGTTAAATTGACTTAATGGTGTTTGTTCCAGAAAACACATTCCTGATGAAAATGAATCAATTTGGTGTAATTCGAAATCATCCTTGGGGACAAAATGGCAGGGATGGAAATGTTCTCCCACTGATCTTTTGAGGTGCCCACCACTCATCTCGTTAATAATCCATTTTGCTTCTGGGACTCACAATAAATACAATGGCCCGTGGCATGTGGAATCGATTTTCCTCACTGGTTTAAAAATTGTAATAAGTACCTGCCTCCACAGTTCTGTCCTTTAGACAATGCCTTAAGGGTGATTCATATGCATGTCTCCTCACACTCTGGAAAATAATTTGTTCTGGTCAGATTCCTGGAATTCATACAAAGACCCTGAAGTTGCTCTCTTAATATTTCTCCCACCTTGGGTGTTTCTGTTCTAAGAACATTCCCTTTGACAGAAAAACAAACAAAACAAAACAAAACAAAAAACAGAAGCAAAATACAAATTGAGGAGTTCTGCTTTCTCTTTGTCACCCACCAACATGACAACATTGACCACAAAGATTGTATTCCCTTTTTGCTTTGAGTATACCTTTATGAAGGTCTTTGTGGGCCTCAATTCAATGGGGGCTTTCACTTTCTCAAAACTACATTAGGCATCCATTCCATCTTCATAGGGTCATCAGTGGTTATGTACCTCTCTGTCCTTCTTAGCTTACTTTCTCTTAGGATCAAATAAACAAACATTAATGTATCTGTATGATTTTTTTAAGCTCTTTCCCTTTTTCACTGACTTAAAATTTCATAGGTAAAGAGAATGTTCTTAAGAAGTTATTCAATTCTTGAGCATTTTTTTTCTAAAGCCATGCCATTTATATTCTTTCAACTGGTATAATCTAAGGAATCCATTTAATTGTGCCCTACTGTTTCTCTCACTATCACAAACTTCAAGAAGACACAGTTGCTTTCTCCCAAGGTTCCTACCACTTCCACTCTGCCAACCAATTCCTCCTTTTGACCAAATTTAGGTTCAGAGTGGCAGTTCCCCTTATTACTTCCTCTGTTTTCTGGAAGATGAAATTGTCAGCAAGCAATAATAATAGCTAAGGTTTATTGAATTCTTGTTGTGTGAGAAAACTGAGGCCCAGAGAAGCTAAGTATTTTGCTCAAGTTCATCCATCTGGAAGGTCGTGGAGCATGGACATTAAGACCAGAGTCTGGCTCCAGAGCCAAATTTTGTCTCTAGGTAAAAGAGATTGTCGTTACTAGAGGGGAAGAAGGGTGGGAGGTGGACAAAGACGGTACAGGCAGTCAAATTAAACTTATTGGGGATAGCACTGGTTAAAACATTAGAGTATGTAGATGTGGTGTTATAAAGTTGTAGACCTGAAATTTATATAATGTTATTAACCAATGCTACCCCCAATAAATTTAATTTTTAAAAAAGAGAGATGTTGCTGAAACCGGTTTGGCTCAGTGGATAGAGCGTCGGCCTGAGGACTGAAGGGTTCCAGGTTTGATACCAGTCAAGGGCATGTACCTTGGTTGCAGGCACATCCCCAGTGAGGGGTGTGCAGGAGGTAACTGATGGATGTTTCTCTCTCATCAATGTTTTTAATTCTCTATCCCTCTCCTTTCCTCTCTGTAAAAAATCAATAAAATATATTAAAAAATAAAAAAGAGAGAGATGTTGTTCCACAGTCTGGTTGGAACTGGACAGACTTACAATAGGCCTGAGGATGTTAATATCTTCTGTCAGCATCTCCAGCTTCTGGGCTGCTTTTGGGGTACGGAGCAGCTTGTGGTGTATTTCCTGCATCTGGTTGTGGGCGCTGTGGTAATCCTGCTGCAACATCCTTTCTGGATCTCTCCTCTCCGTCCACCCTTAGCTTTTGATTCTCATGACCTACAACCCAACACCCTCTCCACTCCTAAGTGGGTTTCTGTGGTTACCTCCCAGAATGTCTTCCCTGACAAGTCACAGAAAGAAACTTTTCTTCAACACTTTTGCTTCCTCCTGCCTGTGAACCATCTTGCACTCATTATAGACATGGCTGGCATAATGGTGGCACAACTCTGTGGGACACTTGAGGTTAGTGATAGGTTACCAAGTAGAATGGTTACTTCTGTGGATCCTCTTCTAAACAGTTCTGCTCTCTCTCTTTTTCCCCTAAAGTTAGATAAGTTTTGGGAATGCCATTTTTTTAAAGTTATCTTGTTTTTATTTTTTTAAATATATTTTATTGATTTTTTTACAGAGAGGAAGGGAGAGGATAGAGACTTAAAAACATCAATGAGAGAGTAACATTGATCAGCTGCCTCCTGCACACCTCCTATTTGTGGGCATATCCCCATATCCCCACAACCAAGGTACATGACCTTGACTGGAATCAAACCTGGGACCCTTCAGTCCACAGGCTGATGCTCTATCCACTGAGCCAAACCGGTTAGGGCTCTTGTTTTTATTATTTTTTTAAATATTTTTATTGATTTCAGAGAGGAAAGGAGAGGGAGAGAGAGAGATAGAAGCATCAATGATGAGAGAATCATTGATTGGCTGCCTCCTGCACGCACCTGCAATGGGGATATATTCCATAACCCAGGAATGTGCCCTGACTGGGAGTTGAACCCGGGACTCTTTAGTCCACAGGCCAACGCTCTATCCACTGAGCACAACTGACTAGGGCCTGTTTTCCTTTCTATAGTCATTGAGAGTACATCTGACTTTATCTCAAGTAATCAAAAGCCCAAGCATTACAATAAAGACAACTAACACTTATTGGGCTCACTGATAATCATCCAGTTTGCACTTAAAATAGAACAAAGCCTATATGTATCTGTTTCTTTCACAAACTTTCTATAGTATATATTTTCATTTATTTATTTATTTATTTTAGGGAGAGGAAGAGAGAGAGAGAGAAAAGGGGATAGAGGGAGAGAGAGAAAAAGAGAGAGAGAGGCTGATCTATGCATTTATTGGTTGATTCTTTTTTGGGGGAGTGGGTGGGGGGGAATTGATTCTTGTATGTGTCCTGACTGGGGATTGAATCCACAACCTTGGCATATTGGGATGATACTCTAATCAATTGAGCTACCCGACCAGGGCTACAATATAATATTATCAAACAATCTATATGATTAAAGGAATCCTAAGATTGAAAGAAGTATTTCATTGAAATTATTTTATTATTATTACTTTTTAAATATATTTTATTGATTCTCTACAGAGAGGAAGTGAGAGGGACAGAGAGTCAGAAACATCAATGGGAGAGAAACATCAATCAGCTGCCTCCTGCACACCTCCCACTGCGGATGTGTTCGAAACCAAGGCATATGCCCAGACCGAAATCGAACTTGGGACCCTTCAGTCTGCAGGCTGACACTCTATCCACTGAGCCAAACCAGTCAGGGCTCATTGAGATTATTTTAAATTCAGTATTGCCAAATTTAAGTATAAACCATTATGAATTTAGAAAGTATTATTTTCTTGTCAGTAATTCCAATTATAATATTTATCTTTCCTAGCCGTTTGGCTCAGTAGATAGAGCACTGGTCTGTGAACTGAAAGGTCCCAGGTTCGATTCCATTCAAGGGCACATACCCAGGTTGTGGACTTGATCCCTAGTTGGGGACTTGCAGTAGGCAGCCGATTCATGATATTCTCTTATCATGGATGTTTCTATCTCTCCCTTCCTTTCCCTTCCTCTCTGAAATCAATAAAAAAAAATTTTAAACAATAATTACAACCGAAACTGCAAGTATTTCTTTTTTAAATACATTTTACTGATTTTTTTTTTACAGAGAGAAAGGGAGAGGGATAGAGAGTTAGAAACATCAATGAGAGAGAAACATCGATTAGCTGCCTCCTACTGGGGATGTGCCCTCAACCAAGGTACATGCCCTTGACCGGAATTGAACCTGGGACCCTTCAGTCCACAGGCTGAAGCTCTATCCATCAAGCCAAACTGGCTAGGGCAAACTGCAAATATTTCTACCATATAATCATAAGTGAATTCTCTCAATTATTATTTTTAAATATGGTCTGAGATTATTTCACCTATAAAACTTAGTTTATTAATGTTTCCACTCATATTTTTGGCTAATATTTTAGTTATTCTTATATTATTACCAAGTTCTTTGGCTATCATTTTACTCCTGTTCAATTAAGTGCTTTCAGGCCTAGCCTAGCCTAACTATTTCCACAAAGAAACACTTCAGAATATCAGACATTACTGTCTCTGAAGGAATTCTCACTCTATTACTTGTGACTTTGTTCCCTCTAAGGTGGTGGACTGGAATTTTTTACTTGTGCCAGTTGAATTGCAGTCCTGGTTTCCCTGAGAGTCCAGCAGCTTAGGATCTTACAAGACTTGTTGCTGTCATTACTTCCTGGTAATTCCAGGAAAAAAACACCTTATTTTACTTTTCCAAATCTCAATATCTCCTTTCTTCCTCTGCCTCTCTTTCTCCCATGGTCTTTTCAACTTCAGGAGGTTTTTTGTACTTTTCTTTTTCCCATTTGGAGAATGAGTCAGAGTTTTTGACTGCAATCAACAGCAACTGCGTCTGGCTCACTTGAGTAAGAAAGAATTCTTGGAAGGATAATAGGTAGATGTCAATGTGAAGGCTGGAGTCCAGATGAGCAAATGGGCAAAACCATGGGGAGGTGGGCAGCTGTAACTGCAGCCATGATCAGCCTCCTTGGAAGACTGTGCCACTGTGGCTGCTGAACACTGTCGCTGGCACTGTTGCCACCACTGCCTGACATTAAACAATAAGGAGGGTTTGGATGCGGAGCACCCTTCAGAAACAACCCATCAAATATTGACTATTATAGATCCAAGCCTTAGGTACATAATCCTCTTTTCCCCACACAGATGAAGGGACCAATCTCTGTTTTCAAAGTCAATAATACACTTTCTCTTTATTTATTTCTAAATACTTTTATTTATTTATTTTTATTCTTTTCAGATAGGAAGGGAGAGGGAGAGAGAGATAGAAACATCAATGATGAGAGAGAATCATTGATCAGCTGCCTCCTGCACACCCCACCCTGGGGATTGAGCACAAAACCTGGATATGTACCCTTACCAGGAATTGAACCGTGATCTCCTGGTTCATAGGTCAACTACTGAACCATGCTGGCTGGGCCCCTTTTCTCTTTAATAAGGAATACCAGCTGCCTGAAGTTTTCTGATATGTAATAAAATATAATCAATTCTATCTAATAAAAGAGCAATATGCAAATTGACTGTACCTCTGCTACACCCAACAAGTCATGCCCATCAGCTAATCAGGAGTGAGTATGCAAATTAACCCAACAAAGATGGCTGTGGCCAGGAAGAGAGCAGGAGGCTTGGGTTTTCCAGGCAATGAAGAAAGCCAGTTTTCCACCTGCCCTGGCAGGCCCAGCCCTCTACTCGAGGCTACAAAGTTTCAATTATAGAAGATAAATAATTCCCAGATACCAGGGCCTCCGCTTGGGTTACGGAGGAGCATGGCTGGCCTGCAAACCACCATAGGCCCCTCACTCAGGCTGCCCCATGCCCTAAGGGAACCCCCACCCTGATCTAGGACCTCCTTCAGGGAAAACCAGCTGGCCCCCACCTGTGCACTAGGCCTCTATCTTATCTAATCCTCTCTAATAAAGAGAGAACATGCTAATTGACCATTACTCTGTCACAAAGATGGCTGCATCCACAGCTGAGGCCAAGTTCCCATAAAGAGCTTTAACCAGCAATCAGAAGGGACCTGAGGCTATGCAGGGCTTGACAGGGGATCTCAGGCCTTGCTCCCCACCTCAGGTCATGCCCCCTACCTGGCAGGGCTTGACATGGGACCTCAAGATGTGCTTTCCATCCTGGTGCTGGGCTAGGGCCATGGTCAGCAAACTTCAGCTCGAGAGCCACATGTGGTCTTTGGCCCCTTGAATGTGGCTCTTGCACAGAATACCACACGTGGGCGTGTAGTTCAGTGCATTTTAAACTTCGTGGCCCATGCACAAAAGTCAGTTTTTGGCTCTCAAAAGAAATTTAAATTATGGTACTGTTGATATTTGGCTCTGTTGACTAATGAATTTGCCAACCACTGGGCTAGGGAACCTCAGGCTGCTCCCCCTGCCCCAGCACCATGCCAGGGGACCTCAGGCCATGCCCCCTACCAGGTGGGGCTTGACAGGGAACTTCAGGACATGCCCCCCGCCATCTGGTGGAGCTTGATGGGGGGCTTTAAGGTGCACTTCCCATCCTGGTGCTGGGCTAGGAGATCTCAGGCTGCTCCTGCCACCCCAACACCAGGCTGTGGGACCTCAAGCCATGCCTTCCACTTGGAAGGACTTGACAGGGGACCTCAAGGTGCACTTCCTGTCCTGGTGATGGGCTAGGAGACTTCAGGGTGTGCCCCCAACCAGGTGGGGCTTGACAGGGGACTTCAGGCCCCGCCCCCCAAACCTAGGGGGGTTGGGCAGGGGACCTCAAGGTGTACTTCCTGTCCTGATGCTGGGACCTCAGGCCATGCCTCCCACCTTGTGGGGCTTAAGAGGTGACCTCAGGCCGTGCTCCCCACCTGGCACCAGGCTGGGGGACCTCAGACGGTACCCCTTACCCAGCGGGGCTTGACAGGGGACCTGAGGCTGTGCCCCCTGCCAGTGGGGCTGGATGGGGGACCTGAGGCTGCACTGCCCTCCCAGTGCTGGGCCAGGGAACCTGAGGCTGTGCCCCTCCACCTGGCGGGGCTTGACAGAAGATCTCAGGCCTTGTTCCCCACCAGCTGGGGCTTGACGAAGGACCTCAAAGCACATCCCCTGTTCTGGTCTGAGCTGGGGACCTCAGGCCACACACCCCCCGGCACTGGGCCAGGGGACCTGAGGCTATGCCCCCTGCCCTGTAGGGTTTGATAAGGGTGGGACTGGCTGGGTCTGGATCTAACCCAGTGGAGAGGACCAGCTAAGTTCTGGGTCTCACTCAATTTTGAGGTGCATGTGGGTGGGCAGGAACTTTGACTCTGGGTCCTGTGGTGTGCCCCAGATTCTGACAGGAGGAAGGTTTTCATATACATTTTACTAATTTCCTTTTATCTCTGACATTTCTATTATAGAGAAAGGGCAAATAGCAATATTAAATTATTTCCTCTAATTAATTCCTTTTAATATGCATGAATTTTGTACACTGGGTCATAGTAAAAGAATAATATGCAAATTGACCCTCACTCCAACACACAAGATGGCTGTCCCCGTGTGGACACAAGATGGCCACCATAAGATGGCCAGCAGGGGCGGGCAGTTGAGAGGGACCAGGCCTGCAAGGCAGGGCAGTTGGGGGTGATCAAGCCTGCAGGGGAGGACAGTTAGGGGTGACCAGGCTGGCAGAGGAGGGAAGTTAGGGGTGACAGGGCCTGCAGGGAAAGGCAGTTGGGGGGAACCCAGGCCTGCAGGGAAGGGCAGTTAGGGGAAAACAGGCTGGCAGGAGAGAAATTAGGCATCAATCAGGCTGGCAGAGGAGTGGTTAGGGGGTGATCAGGCTGGCAGGCAGAAGCAGTTAGGGGCAATCAGGAAGGCAGTCAGGCGAGCAGTTGGGAGCCAGCAGTACTGGATTGTAAGAGGATGTCTAACTAGGATCGAGCCTAAACGGGCAGTCAGACATCTTTTGAAGGGCCCCAGATTGGAGACGGTGCAGACTGGGCTGAGGGACACACACCCCATGCAAGAATTTCATGCATCGGGTCTCTAGTTGATATATAATAAATAATTAATGTATATATTCAAATTATGTAAATTTATATTTTATATTTACTATATTCATATTTGTTATTTTATATTATTATATATATAAAAAGTTTAATATGCTAAGTGTCCCACCAACCATCTGACCAATCGCTATGACATGGCACTGACCACCAGGGGGCATACGCTCAGCACAGGAGCTGCCATGACTTGCACTGACCATTTACAAATAAATGGCATTGTGGACCTGGTGCCAACAAAGCAACACTTGACTTGCCCCAAGTAGGACACAGGCCCCACTACCACCCTGGAACGACACCCCACCAAATTGCAGCCAATGCTGCTGAGACCCCATGGCGCAAAATGCAGCCCACAGCCCAGCCCAGCCTGGAAACAGTCACTGTGGGCACCAGGTGATGACATCATGTAGCAATATCTGGCTTCCTCTCCCTAATGACTAGCCTCCTTGGAGTTTTTTTCAGCCCAGGAACATGACTTGCTTTATAGCCAGGTGAAAACATTTTACATTTTAACCAAGTGTCTGTGAAGCATTTTCCCATGCCTTATCTTATTTGATCCTCACAGAAGTAGGTAGATAGGAGACTTGGTAGAATCTTATTTTCTTTTCATTAGCCAGAAAAAGGGGATTTAGAAAGTTTTGAAACTTGACCTGACTGAAAAGAAGTAAGAAATGGTGGACCTTGAAAATGACTTCAGGCAGAAACCGGTTTGGCTCAGTGGATAAAGCGTCGGGCTGGGGACTGAAAGGTCCCAGGTTCGATTCCGGTCAAGGGCATGTACATTGGTTGTGGGCACATCCCCAGTAGGGGGCGTGCAGGAGGCAGCTGATCCGATGTCTCTCCCTCATCGATGTTTCTGGCTTTCTATCGCTTTCCCTTCCTCTCTGTGAAAAATCAATAAAATATATTTTAAAAAAAAGAAAAGGAAAAATAAAATGACTTCAGGTTTTTTCACTGTGCAGAATATACTCAAACACTGCTGCAGTTAAATATTTTACCCTTTGTTCTCCCTGTGTGATCTACAATAATAATCTGCTTCGTGTTGATATTTACTACTGTGTTGCTAATGATTATCTGAAAGGGAAGTTAGGATGCTTCACTGGGTTGGAAAAAGTTTAGCTGCATCAGAAATCAGGTCTAATTAAGCAAGTTTATTCTATATCTGTATCTGCATGATAGATATAAAGCTCTCGCTGGCACTAATCTCACGCATGTGTTTCCATCTGTCATTATCAATTGTGAATTTGGTTGACATTTCTATTACAGAAAACGGGCAAACAGTGACATTTAAAATATTTCTTCTAATTAATTTTCTTTCAATGTGCACCAATCTGTGTATTGGGCCACTAGTACTAGTATCTATAATATTAAATTGGACAGCCAACTGACCTTCTGGATGTCATTCTGGATGTCCTTCTGGATGAAGCCGTGTTGGTAGGAGCCAAGACAGAAGTGGTTAGGGGTGATCAGTCAGGCAGGAAGAGTGGTTAGGGGTGACCAGGGAGGCACACAGAGGTGGTTAGGAGCAATCAGGCAGGCAGGAAGAGTGGTTAAGGGTGATCAGGCAGGTAGGCAGAGTGGTTAGGGGTGATTAGGCAGGCAGGCAGGCAGGTAAGCAGTTAGGAGCCAGCAGTCCCAGATTGCAAGAGGGATGTCCGACTGTCAGTTTAGGCCTGATCTTACAGGGATCCCTGTAGAATTGGGCCTAAACCAGTGGTTGGACATACCCCGGGGGGTCCTTCATGCGAGAGGGTGTAGGCTGAGCTGACGGGACCCCCTGTGTACAAATTTTGTGCACTGGGCCTCTAGTTTACATATATAAAAGCCTAAGTGACCATTACAACCAAACGACTGGAACAACCGGAACAACAAGCCAACCAGAACACTGATCACTAGGGGGCAGAGGCTCAATGCACGAGCTGCCCCCTGGAGGTCAGTGTGCTCCCACAGCCAACCTCCCTGGCCCCTACCCCTGATCGGCCAACCTTCTGTAGCCCCACCCCTCCCCTCAGCCAACCAACCTACAGCCCCTCCCCCTGGCCAATCAACCTCCTGTGGTCCCTCCTCCTAGCCAGTGGCCCCCCAATAAGCCTCAATCACTAGCCAGGCCAAGGAACCCCACCTGTGCACAAATGTGTGCACTGGGCCTCTAGTTATATTATAATATATAAATATTATTTAATTTATATTAATAATCTCCTGAGCAACAATCTCCAACATAGAATTAAGGATAATTATATTTTAAGTAAAAAATCTATAACTTCAAAATCTTTAAAACATTAAAAAAAATTAAACAGATGTTAAAGGGAGTTCAACAGCAGTGAAATGTTTTTACTTTGAAAACCTAAGTATATTTACATGAAACAACAGCTACAAATAGAAACTACACAAATTCAACAATAAAAATGGTGAAAGTGTTATGTCATTCTGGCACTTAGTATAATGTTTTCAAGCATTATGACCTTGATAGTTGTTCTAATATCCCATCTGCTCTAGATTGCAATAGTTAGGACATGAGATGTTTTACATAAATTTATTTTCCAGAGAGTATCAATTTAAGCAATAACTTTTTCATTCTGACTTTTAAAAAAATACTTAAACAAATTATATACTTCCCTTTATTACATAAGAAACTGAGTCAACATATTCTGTTCTTTTTGTCCCCCTCTACTTTAGGTTTATTTTTATATAGAAGCTTTGTTGAGCTATAACTCACATTACCAAACTTATATGAAGTGTATGATTCTGTCTTTTTAAGAGCATATTCACAGACTTGTGCAACATCACTATATCAATTTTAGAACCATTTCGTCACTTCAAAAGGAAACTCCATACCCCTTAGCAGTGTCTCTCTAACTTTCCCCAAACCTCTAGATTAGGTAACCATTTATCTTTTTGTTTCTATTGACTTGTCTCTTCTGGATTCTTCATATAAATACAATCATAGTATAAAGTGTGACCTGGTGCACAAAATCCATTGCACATTAAAAGGGGATTAATTAGAGGAAATAATTTAATATTGCTATTTGCCCTTTCTCTATAATAGTAGTGTCAGAGATGAAAGAAAATTAGTAAAATATATATGAAAACTTCCCTCCTGTCAGAGTCTGGGGCTCACCACAGGACCCAGAGTCAAGTCCCTGCCCACCCACATGCACCTCAAAATAGAGTGAGACTTACACCCGGCCGCTCCCCCTGCATCCAACCTGATTGGGCTAGATCCAGACCTGGCCAGTCCCACCCTTGTCAAACCCTGCTAGGCAGGGGGCATAGCCTCAGGTCCCCTGGCCTGGTGCCAGAAGGGGGTGTGTGGCCTGAGGTCCCCCAGTCCAGACCAGGGCAAGGGCATGCCTTGAGGTCCTCTGTCAAGCCCACCAGGTGTAGGACATGGCCTGAGATCCCCCTTCAAGTCCCGCCAGGTGGGGGGCAGGACATGCAGCCTCAAGTCCCCTGTCAAGCCCCGCTGGGCAGGGGTGCAGTTTGAGTTCCTCCGCCCCAGGACTGGGAGTGTACCTTGAGGTCCCCCATCAAGCCTCAAGAGGTGGGGGGCATGGCCTGAGGTACCCTGGCCTGGTGCTGGGGCAGGGGGAACAGCCTGAGGTTCCCTAGCACAGCACCAGGACAGGAAGTGCACCTTGAGGTCCTCCATCAAGCTCTGCTGGGTGAGGGGCATGGTCTGAGGTCCCCTGTCAAGCCCTCCCAACTGGGGGCACCCCCTGAGGTCCTCCAGCCTGGTTCTGGGGCAGGGGGATCAGCCTGAGGTCCCCTGTCAAGCCCCAAAGGGGCGGGGAAGGCATAGCCTCAGGTCCCTGCTGAATGCTTGTTAAGGCTCCTTATGGGAACTTGACCTCAGCTGTGGGTGCAGCCATCTTTGTGACAGAGTGATGGTCAATTAGCATATTCCCTCTTGATTAGGTAGGATGGTCTTTTGTCATGGATTCTTCATATAAATATAATCATGTAACTTATGGTCTTTTGTCACTGACTTATTTCACTTAGAATAATGCTTTCAAGATTTCATCATGTTGTAGCATGTATCAGTACTTCATTCTTTTTATGGCTGAAAAACATTCCATTGTTATGTATTGATACCTTTAATGGGTATTTGGGTTCTTTCCACTTTGAGCTACCATGAATAATGCTGCTATGAACATTCATGTACAAGTTTTTGTGTGGATATGTTTTCATTTCTTTGGGGTATCCAGTAATAGGATGCCTGGGTCATATGATATCTTCATGTTTAACCTTTTGAAATACTGCCAATATGGTTTTCCAAAGTTTCTGCACCATTTTGGATTCCTGCAATGGTGTATCAGTATTTATTATCTGTCTTTTTTATTGCAGCTGTTCTGTTGGTAGGGAGAGATATCTTACTGTGGTTTTGATTTGCATTTCCCTGATGACAAATTATGTTGAGCACCTATGTCCATTTTTTAATTGGGTTATTTGTCTTTTTATTATTGAGTTATAGGAATCTATATATATAAAAGCCTAAGTAACCCTTAGACTGATAGCTATGATGTGCACTGACCACAAGGGGGGGCAGATGCTCCAACCAGTAGATTAACTTGCTGCTGGGGTCTGGCTGGTCAGGACTGAGTGAGATGGGCCAGACACATCCTGGAACCCTGCTGTGGTTCCTCCTAGGCCCCAATTATGCACCAGTGCATGGGACCCTACCAGTGCACAAATTCATGCACTGGGCTGCTAGTTCTTTATATGTTAGTCTATTCTTATGAGCGTCAATGTCTGAGATTTGCTGTGCTACAGTGCTCATGGGTTATAGATCCATGTAGGGCTGTCTGCCGTATGTTAAAAGGCAACACAAGTTGTCAGGAAGAACTAAAATAAACAAACAAACAAAAAAGTTACAAGAGCCTGTCTTCATATATTTACATTTTTTTTCTTACTTTCCCTGTTATCACCCCTTGTTCTCATAGCTCTAAATATTACTCTAGGTAGAAGTGGAAGGTGACTCAGCTTATCCCATGAATAAAGTGTGTGGGCTTTGAGACAGCTTTCTGATGTGTTCTGGGTAATTATAGTTGTCAGAAATCTGATTCTGAAAGAGTTAGGTGGCGTTTTACATAATTAGAGGTAATAAGTTGAATAGGATGGGATTAATTGGGGTGTCTTTGGGAGGTGAATTTTCAGTGAAATTCCCAAGTGGGAAGTAACAATAACCTGGCAGAGAAGTAGAGATTCCCATAGGAGGGAATTTTCAAGATGTGTATGGAAATGCATCATTGGTTCCACTGATCTTGGTAACTACAGGAAGAAGTGGTGAAAGGTCTAAATGCAGCCTTTGGGCTCATTGCTAGGCTGCTAATAGGTCTGAGAGGTCAATCTTCTTTTGGCTTCCTGATGTGAGAAAAAAGATGATTACTCCACCCTGTTTCCATCCTACCAGCCTCCCCGCTCTACCGACCCCACCCTGCCCTCGGCTTGTGGCTAAACTGCCCAACTGCCAATTAAAACCCACACTTCCCAGCATGCCTTGCACCACCCAGAAGCCCAGTCCCCACCATTCAGTCTGCACCCCAACTGAAAGAGCTCCAGCAAATCACCTTCGAGATTCAGAGCGCCCATTGCAGGGCCCCTTGCTCTTTGGAGGCCTCTCCCCTCTACCTCCCCTGACTGTGGCTGAACTTGCTACCACTTGACAGCAAACCACACTTGACAGGAACAGGCAGGAGAATGGGCCCCACTGCACTGAGCCTTCCACTAAATCAACAAGGTTGTGCTCATTCTCCTTCCACAGCAGGCTGCTTCGGAGTCTTCCACCCTCTTTCCTCTCCCAGGGTCTCAGGAGGCCCACTAGGGGCTCCTGTGGTGGCCTTATCCTGGACGTGCAGAGCTTCTGGGGGTAGGTGGATGTGAAATGAACGTGGGAGCTTCTGACCTGTGCTTTGTGGTAGTTTGTACCTTGCTCCACGGGCAAAGCCTCTCTGGTCTCAGTCACCAGCACTTCCTCCTTCTCAGGAATTCCCTCATTTCTAAAGAAATGTTCCTTGTTCTACAGCTGACCTCTAGACCTGCACCCTTCCCTGTTCAAGGAATCCCACCACTGCTTTTTCCCTTCTTTCACTTCCCTGAGCAGCCAGAATCTTGCCTTGAGGCTATGCCTTTCTGCTGCCATTCTAGACTGTCACAGCTATTGGGAAACATGGTCAAGCAGTGGAACAACCAGCTTCAAGTCCTGACATGAGTCCATAATTCTGAAATCCACAAAGCTCTAAAAACCAAAGGTATTTTTGTTTTGTTTTGTTTTGTTTTGTTTTCATTTTCTTAAAAAAATTTTTTTATTAATATATTACATGTATACATATCTTCCCATTGCCTCCCCTCCCAACACTCTCATGCATACCGTAACCCCCCAGTGTCTTGTGTTCATTGCTTATGCTTATATGCACGCATACTAGTCCTTTGGTTGGTCTCTTATCTACCGCACCTCTTCCTAACCTTCCCGCTAAAAAACCAAAGGTATTAGTTTGGCATAAACTCATTTGGTTACAAAACCTGACCTGAACTGACAAGAGCCTATTTTGTCCACTTTCTTTCACCCATTTAATGTGAATATTCATTATTATTTTTTAAATTTAATAAATGTTTGTTGTTCACATTATTACAATTGTTCCTCTTTTATTCCCCCATAACTCCCCTCCACCTAGCTCCCATCCCTCCCTCTGCCCTTACTTCCCCCGCATTGTCCTCATCCATAGGTATATGATTTTTGTCCAGTCTCTCCCCTCTCCCCCTAATCCTTTTCCCCCTGAGAATTGTCAGTCCACTCCTGTTCTATGCCCTTGATTCCTTTATATTCACCAGTTTATTCTGTTCATCAGATTTTTTATTCACTTGATTTTTAGATTCGCTTGTTGATAGATATATATTTGTTGTTCATAATTTTTACCTTTACTGTTTTCTTCTTCTTCCTCTTGTTAAAGAATACCTTTCAGTATTTCATATAATGCTGGTTTGGTGTTGATGAACTCCTTTAGCTTTTTATTATCTGTGAAGCTCTTTATCTGACCTTCAATTCTGAATGATAGCTTTGCTGGGTAGAGCAATCTTGGTTGTAAGTTCTTTTTTTTCTTTTTTTTAAATTTTAATAGATCTTTATTATTCAGATTATTACAATTGTTCCTCTTTCCCCCTCCCCCCATAGCTCCCCGCCACCTGGTGCCCACCCCATTCTCTGCCTTTACCTTCCCCCATTGTCCTTTTCCATAGGTCTATGATTTTTGTCCAGTCTCTCCCTGCACCCCCCCACCTCTTTCCCCCTGAGAACTATCAGTTCACTCCCTTTCTGTTCCCCTGATTCTATTATATTCACTTGTTGATAGATATGTATTTGTTGTTCATAATTTTTACCTTTATGGTTTTCTTCTTCTTTCTCTTCTTAAAGAACACCTTTCAGAATTTCATGTAATACTGATTTGGTGGTGATGAACTCCTTTAGTTTTCTCTTATCGGTGAAGCTCTTTATCTGACCTTCAATTCTGAATGATAGCTTTGTTGGGTAGAGTAATTTTGGTTGTACGTTCTTGCTATTCATCACTTTGAATATTTCTTGCCACTCCCTTCTGGCCTGCATAGTTTCTGTTGAAAAATCAGCTGACAATTGTATGGGTACTCCTTTCTAGGTAATTAACTGTTTTTCTCTTGCTGCTTTTAATATCCTCTCTTTGTCTTTTGCTCTTGGTATTTTAATTATGATGTGTCTTGGTGTAGTCCTCTTTGAATTCCTTTTGTTTGGGGTTCCTGGACTTGTAAGTCTATTTCTTTCACCAGATGTGGGAAGTTTTCAGTCATTATTTCTTCAAATAAGTTTTTAGTATCTTGCTTTCTCTCTCCTTCTGGCACCCCCATAATTCTGATGTTGGTACACTTTAAGTTGTCCCAGAGGATCCTTATATTATCTTCTAATTTTTGGATTCTTTTTCTTTTTTCTTTTCCAGTTGAGTGTTTTTTGCTTTTTTGTATTTCAAATCTTTGACTTGATTCTTGTGTTCCCTAGTCTGCTGTTAGGTCTCTCTATAATATTTTCTATTTCAGTCAGTGTATGTTTCATTTCTAGTTGGTCCTTTTTCATCTCCTCTTGGGTCTCACTAAATTTATCCATCTTTTCTAGGAAATTCTTGAAAAACCTTATAACCATGGTTTAGAACTCTACATCAGTTGTTTGTTTTCCTCCATTTTTTTCATTTGTGATCTGTTTCTTTGTCTCCGCATTTTTGCTGCTTTCTATGTAGGACAATTAGCTTTGTGTGCTAATTGTCCTATATGGCCCAGTAGCTCCGCCTCCCCAGTCACTTGAGGTAGACACTCTTGGTGCCCCCCTTTGTGGACTGTGTGTACAGCCTTATTGTAGTTAAGTCTTGATTGTTGTTGGTATCACTGGGGGGAATTGACCTCCAAGCCAATTGGCTATTAGGATCAGCTGTGTTTATGCTGGGAAAACTTCTGTGCTGGAGTCAGCCTTATGATACAAGATTCGCAAAAGCCTCTGTGCTTAGCTTGGATGGGGCAGAGTCTCAGGGCTGAGCAGACAACCTTGTCTTCCCAACAACTCTGCCCTACGTGACCCTGGGTCTCAGTGTCCCTTGCTAATCACTGCAGCCCTCTCTGTGCTTGTGCACCTCCAGATCTCTGCCTCTAATGGCTCCCCTGAGTTTCGGTGCACTCCAGGGACCCGTGTGAGTCTGGATCCCCATGGTCTCACCTGAAACTGGGGTTCAGTGCAGTCAGAAGTGGAGTTGAGTGCAGTCTGGAGGTTTCCTCTTCCTCCAGATAGAGAAAGTGGCACAATCAGCAGTAGTGCACTCGCACATGTGCCTCCAGACCTCTGCCTTTCGCAGCTCCCCTAAGTTTCTGTGTGCTCCTCCCTTTTCTCAACAGTCAGACTCCCCTGGTATGAGTCTCGCCTGGAACTGGGGTTCAGTGAAGTGGGAACTGGGGTTCAGTGCAGTTGGGAGTTTCCAGCTCCCTCCAGCTAGAGGAAGCTTACCAGGCATTCTGCCGCCCATCCTCTCCATATGCATGTGTCTGTACCTCAGCTTTTTCAGCTCCTCTGAGTCTTCATGAGCCCTTCTCTTTCCTTCTAGTTGTAGAATTTCTACTCAGCTAGCTTTCCTGTGGTTCTGGATGATATCTGTTGTGTCTTTTAGCTGTAGTTTTGAAATTGTTGTACGAGGCAGCAATTTAGGTGCTCACCTATGCCACCATCTTGGTTTCTCCTGAATATTCATTATTGTTGCCAAAATATTTATGTGTTGATTTTGAGGTGTGGTTGTAGACTTTGTTTAAGGAATTATGCAATATGGCATATGCATTATATTGCCTTTAAAATATATATATTTTTAATTAATTTCAGAGAGGAAGGGAGAAGAATAGAGAGATAGAAACATCAATGATGAGGAAAAATTATGGATTGGCTGCTGTCTGCATGCCCCACATGGAAGATCAAGCCCACAACCTGGGCACATGCCCTGACTGGGAATAAAACCATGACCTCATGGTTCAACTACTGAGCCATGCTAGTTGGGGTATGTTGCCTTTTAGACCATGAAAAATTGTGATTTTTGAAACACTTCTGGCCCCCCAATTTTAGGGTGAGGAATTTTGGACTTGTACTATAATGCCACACAAAAGAGGACAGGAAAATTAACTATAGACATCCAAGGAACAGAACAATATGAAACTAATCAAAAGCATGTCCTTGCCCTGACTCAGAGGATAGAGTGTTAGTCTGCAGACCGAAAGGTCCCAGGTTTGATTCTGATCAAGGACACATGTTTTGGGCTCAGTCCAATGTGCAGGAGGCAGCCAATCAATGATTCCCTCTCATCATTGATGTTTCTATCTCTCTCTCTCCCTCTCTCTTCCTCTCTGAAATCAATAAAGATATATTTAAATATAAATATACTAGAGGCCTGGTGCACCAATTCATGTATGGGTGGGGTCCCTCGGCCTGGCCAACAATCAGGGCCAATTGTGGGACTGGCCAACCTGGCGGAGGGAGTGGCAGGAGGTTGGCTGGCCAGCCCCCCATATTGGGGCTGATCGGGGGCCAGCAAGCTGGGGAGAGGGACTGCGGGAGGTTGGCTGTGGGAGACACTGACTACCAGGGGGCAGCTCCTGCACTGAGTGTCAGTGAGTGTAATAGCGACCGGTCATTTGGTCATTTGGTTGCTTCGGCTCTTATATATAGAGATATTGCATATGTATAGGAAAAGCTTGGAAGACAATACACCACAGTGTTAATAGTGAGTTGTCTCTGTACTAGGGGTCTATGGTTTATTTTCTTCTTTTTAGACTCTTCAGTGTCTATGTAATCTATATAATGAAATTTTAAGCGACCATTACGGTGGAACCACCAGAACGACCAGTTGCTATGATGCATAATCACCACCAGGGGGCAGACACTCAATGCAAGAGCTTCCCCCTGGTAGTCAGTGCACTCCCACAGTGGCAGCACCACTCAGCCAGAAGCTGGGCTCACAGCTGGTGAACACAGTAGCGGTGGCAGGAGCCTCTCCTGCCTTCATGGCAGTGCTAAAGAGCAATGAACAGGTGGGTGGTAAGGAGCAAAGGTTCCGGACTGCAAGAGGGATATCTGACTGCTGGCTCAAACAGGCAGTCAGACATCCCCCGAGGGGTCCTGGACTGGGAGAGGGTATAGGCTGGGCTGAGGAACACCCCTTCTTCCAGTGCATGAATTTTGTGTACTGGGCCTCTAATACTTTTATAATGAGAAAAACATTTTTTAAAACCAGAACTGTTGTTACTAAAAACAAGTTGATATTGACACTTTCTACTGTGTGGCCTTGGGCAAAACATGTGATCAATAAGAGCCTGATTTTCTGTCTTGTAAATGGAGACTATTAGTACCTGCTTAATGGAGGTGTTGAGGAATAATGTATATATTTAGGCTTTCTCCTCTTGCAGGCCTGGCTGCCCAATGTCATACAACACTGTAGGTCAAGTCTCACACTTTCCTGTTATATTACAAGTGGATTCTTGTAGACAAGGATGACCAACAAACAGTCTTTTCAGCTCTGTCTTTTCCTTTCCTTATCACATTGCCTTGACTTCTACCACACAGAAAGAGTTTGCCACTTTGTCAAGGCTAACTCCACAAATGAACTTGATTCCATTTCTACTTATCTCTCCCTGACCTGTTCTGCCAGGGAAAATATATATATTTACACGGTACTTTACATTTTACAAAAAATATTCACATATTGATGATCTCATGACCTTATTTCTTGAACTAGCAGTTGTTTCTCCCTATGTTTCTTTCTATACACCTGGTCACTAATTAACCAACACCTGACAACCTGACTCCTGACCCTACCACTCTACTGAAAACTGCTCTTTTTTAAGATCATTCATTCACTAATGCATATAGTCCACATAAATTTGTAAGTGCCCAGGATGTATCAGGCTCTGCTCTGGGCACTGGGATATAGCAGGTATAAACAAATTTCATTCCCTTAAGAGTACACAATTTAGTTGGCGAGGCAGACAGTTAGCAAGTAAATATATCATAAGATATCAAGCAGTGACATGAATAAAAATATTGCGAAGGAAAAGGCAAAAGAAAGTAATAGTGCACTATTTTAGATCGTGTGGTCAGGGAAGGTCTCTTTGAGGAGATGACATCTGAGCAGAAGCCTAAGGGAAGTTAGGGAGTGGGCTGTTTAGATATCTGGGATTTAGGAAAGCATTCTTGGCCTAGAAAAGACCAGTGGCAAAAGACTGCTTAGCTTAAACGAGGAGCTGCTGTTTAAGTGAGGACTTCATGCTTTGAGTTGAGTAAGTGAGGAGGAAAGTGATAGGATATCAAATCAGAGGGAGCAGAGCACTTGAGCTCATGGTAAGGATTTGTGCTTATATTTGTCAGTTATGAAAAAGGATTTCTCAATGGCCAGCCATGGACTTTTCCCAAGTCCTTAACCTCTTCAATTGCTCTAGAGCAAATGACACTAATTAATTTAAGAAGCCTTTGCTGGGTACCCACTAGGTGCTAGACTAGGTATTGCTGAGGATACATGCAATGTGAGCAACTGTGAACAAATCATATTCCCTCCTGCCAAGACTCACTGCCATGAAGGAAAGGCAGAAATATTACCTCTTAACAATGTTGCCCCTTTGAGCAACCTGGACAGAACCATGAACTAAGTCCTAAGGGGACACAAGGAGATACCATCATCTCTCCCAAGGTCTCTTCTCCTTGAAGTGTTTATCTCAATTCATCATCTTCCTTATCTCTTCTTCAGTTATCAACCCCACGCCCAGTCCCAACTCTGAAGATTCATATCAGATGCCACCTCTTCCAAAAAGCTCTCCTTGAAGTCTCCTACCAGCTGGGCTCTCTTCTTTCAGACTCTCCCAGCACCTCGTTCCTGTTTTTCCAGGATCCCCTTCCATTTTTCCCCTGAACAGAACCATGGTTAGTTGTATGTGCCCCTTCCCCTGGATGTCCCACTGCCAGTCATGCCCTGGCACTGACAGGATATTTCTGTAAGCATCTTGTTATCTTTGCACAGCACCAAATCTTTGATCATATGTTGATTACTGTCAGTGTTTTTACAGAAAAGGAAGAGGCAGTATCCCCAGAGTCAGTCACTGGAACTAGCTGCTGAGGGGAGGGCCTGGGCTCATCCTGGGTGAGCTTTGTGAGCTGTTTGGGCAACAGGGAGCAGAAGCAGCTGCCCTCAGAGCCAGCTCTTTCCCCCAGATGGTTAAAGAAGAGGAGTACAGAGGGCAGGAAGACTGGTTAGCCAAGCCACTCTCACTTGCCCTGCATTCACCCCTCAGTTTTGCCACACCTGGCATCACGAGGGGTTGAGTGGTATCAATGTAGGTGGTGGCCTCTCCTCTTTCAGTTCTTTGACTTTTGAATCTTAAAAACTACATCCCAAATGAGGGAAATGAAACTAGTAAAGACTCTCCCCCAGTAACCAGCTGACGTGGGGCAAGAGAACGATTCCCAGTTAAGGCCCCAGAGGAAATCCCCTCCCTGTCATGTGCTGAGGCTGGAGAAGTGGGGAAGGCATTAGTTCACTGCTTGGCTAGGCCCAGCCACCAAGGTGAAGGGCCAGGATGGAAGGACTGCCCTGTCTGTGGCCAGGAACGGAGAACCCAAGGCAGAGTAAGGAACATCACAGGTGGCAGTGAGAGGACCAAGATCTTAGATCTAGAGTGAGCTGCAGGTTCCAGAAGTAGACCCTGCCACTCCATTCTAGTGTGGAAGAAAAGGGGGCACTACACCTGACAAGCTCAGGGGAGGCCTGCATGGTGGGCTTATAAACTCAGAGACCGAAAGTAACCACATAGGATGGTATGAACATACAAATTCCCAACTAAAATGAGTCATGGTGGGTAGACACATCCTAGACCTGTAGCTTCCTTGACAAAGGTTAATCTGAGCCTGTCCATTGTCTTTTTGCCTCTAAGATAACAAACCTTTGAAATGTCAGAGTAATCCCCCTTTTCTGGACTCCTCAGGGTACGACCTCGCCCCAGAACTCCTCATTGTAATCTTGTTGCCTGAATATCCTCTAGGTGCTGTAAATATTCACCATCAACTATCCTGTACCCACCAGTATAAAAGAAGTACATGTCTCTCTGTTTTACTTTTTATTCAGTCTCAGAGATTTTCTTGATTTGCTTTCTCCCACCCCCTTAAGCTACCACCAATTTATAAAATAAGCTGTAAAACTGTTATTCTCTGGAGCATTTTCTCAATCCGTTGAGATTTTGCTTCCTGATAATTGTCATCAGTTTGACTCAAATAAACTCATAAAAGTTCTCTGCAGATTTGTAAGACAGTCCAGTAAACCATGGCTGGCTCTAGGCAGACCCACTCAGGGCCAGGTAACATTTGGACATTTCTTACATTGACACGGTACAGTGGACTGTATTTTCTCTCATAGACCCATCTAGAAAAAGTAAAGAGATCCTCCCTCTCCCCTGCCCCTCTCATTTCTCTTTTTGGAGCCATTGCATACTATCTCCCCCACAACTTGAAATGTCTTCCTTCACAGTCTCTGCTGTAGGTCTCCTCGCCCCTCAGTCCTGAATAGTTGTTTGCTTATCATCTGAAAAAAAACAGCGGGAAGGGAGACAGAAGCTCAAGTCTCTTTGATCTCTTTGGGAGACTGAGACCTCCTACCAGTGACAAACTATTGTAAAGCTTAGTTTACAAACAAACAAACAAACAAACAAACACATCTCAGGCAATACTTAAAGAAGCATGGACAAGGTAAGTTTGCTGCCTTCCTTTCTTTTTCCTTCTCCTTCCTCCTTCTTTCTTTGACCGAGCCCTTTGGAATAACACAGGACCCCTCCCCTCAGATGACAAAAATCCTCAAAGTTAAATCACAATACAGGAGATATCATGAACCCCTGGCTGGAATGGCTCAGCTGGTTGAGCATCATCTCACGACCTGCAACGTTGCTGGTTTGATTCCTGGTCAGTACACAAGCCTGGGTTGGGGGCTTGATCCCCAGTAGGGGGCATGGAAGCAGCTAATCAATGTTTCTCTTTTTCTCTCTCTCCCTTGCTCTCTCTCTCTCAACAAAAACATATTAAAATATATATATCATGTTGTGAGAGAGAGAGGTCATGAAGCCAGTGGATATAGTAGACCCTTGATGCTATGTGTTCAGAGGAAGAAGTGGAGGCTTTGCAGAGAGGTGAGGGAACCCAAGCCATGCCTTCAGATGGAAAGGGTTGTGGTAGGCAGAAAATAGGCCACTTCAAGCAAGGGAACCCTCTGAGGAAACCCTTTGACAGAGGAAGTACAGAGTGGAGAGGTTTGTTCTGCGTTTAGGGAAACTTGAGCAGATACGAGTAGATGCAACCCACCTGTGGACCACAATGAAAAGAGCGGGAGGAAGATCAGGTTGAAGAAGGCGCTTTCTCCTCTAGCTGGGAACTGCTTAACTCCTTGCTGTCACCTCAGATATCCTCTGAGATCCTGGGATGCTGCTTGCACTAACCTTGGCTTAAGCAGGGGACGTGTACAAATTTCCCATTACATGGAGCGAGCTCGAAAAAAGAGGAACACAGTCCCCCACATGTGCTTTGCCAGTGTGCACTGTGGGCTATGTTCCAGAAGAAGTGCCCTCAGCTCTTCTGCCCTGTGCAGCACGGTCGGTCGGGTGAAGAAGCACAGCACCCAACCGAGTTGGAAAATCCTGAACTGTGTGGTCAGGGTTACAGCCTTGCCGGCACGAGAACCGTTCTGTTTTCAGTTGTAAACCAACGTTGGTTTTGGCTGCAAGTCCTCGGTCCTCCCTGCCGCCAGCCTGCTGCTAGCAGGCGAGCTGCTGGTGCTCTGTGCCAACAAACTGGCTTGTCCCCACACATTCATCAAGATAACTGCTTTCCTAAGTTTTTGTTTGTTTGTTTGTTTTTTAGGGTAGCAGTTGCCTTTCTCAAAAGAATTTTCATAGAGAATCTCCATGTATAAAACATACAAAAGAGGAATTGCTTGAGATAAGGAGGGGATAGAGCAGACAATGTGCCGGAGGTTTGGAGCAGGAAGGACTTGCTCCTCTTCTCCTAGGATGGCCAGGCCAAGGGTAACCATGCAATACAGCATCACAAGTCAACAGGCAGCAAGAGATGTGAACCAACCTTCCAGGACACTTGGACCCCCCAGATCTGATGGGAAAGAGCAGAACTGGAGATCCCTTTTGTGACGCTCCTAAGCACCATTGTCCTCATTACTCCTTCAGCACGCGGCTGACTGTCCACATGTTACCTTCTCCACTAGATAGTTAGCTCCTGGAGTATACAAGCTATGAGATAATGCAAATAAAGTTCTTAGCATAGTGCCTGGCAGCCTTTTGATGGTAGCTATCATTAATTCGATTTTTAAAAAAATTCTTGGCGAGAGCTAGCAGGGGATTTTGCACACATCAGGTACACAGTTTTATCCAGTCTACCGTCAATAAGCTCACGGCACTCTGACAGTCCACCACAAAGCAGTTTCCACTTCTTTTTCTGTGTTTGATGTGCTGGATACATAAAGGGAGATGATTAATAACGATTGGCTGATTAGGTGGCTCTCCCAGGAGGTGGACTTTCTCCCAAGTGGAAAACCTGTGTGTCCTACCCACTTCCCAAGTCTGCTGGACTTTCGGACACAACCTCGGGGAGAGTTTTTTGAGTCAGCAGAGCGCACAGACAGAGGCCCTCCAGCTCAAAATCTCTCAGGCAAGAAAACCCGGGGAGCCTTGGTGAGCCCTGCTGGAGGACCATCGCAATACCTGCCCTCCTTCTCCACTGGCCCAGCAGGTAGTCCTGGGGCCGCCCTTCCCACAGGCTGCCCTCTCCCTTCCCACCTCACCACCCACCCGAGGGGGCAGTTCCTTCTCTGACGCCTGATCGCTGCCGCTGCGAGTGCTGAGTTGCAGAGCAGCGCGCTCTCCATGTGACTTCAGTTTCCGTCAGTTCCTTCCGCAAGTGCTAAAATAATCTGATGCTCCAGAGAGAGGAGGCAGCCCAGCCCTGTTTTAGGCTGCTGTCGAGGAGGAGGCGGGAGCCCTGGGAGAGGATGCGCTCGGAGGAGCCGCCTGGGCCTGCGGGAGCCGTGAGTATTTCCTGCGTGGCGCGCTGCCACCCTTTCTGAGGTGGGCGAGCTCGGCCCACAGCTGGGGACCGTCGGGGAGGTAGTGGCTTGCTGCATCCACGCTGCACCGCTGCTCTGCTGTGCCCAGGGCAGGGGCTACAGCTCGGGGGTAGGTGGATGTGCGTCCCTAAGGAGCGCTGAGAACTGAGCAAGGTGGTGTGGTGTGTAGGGGAACCAGCAAGGGCTCCAGATTCCTGGTTTGAGAGTTTGATGGCTGGCCTCGTGAGGAGAATTCCCCAAGCCTCAGTTTCTTCGTCTGCAAAATGGGAACAGTAATGCTTCCTCCTGCATTGGATGAATGGATACAGTAAGACTACTCTGTGAGCACTCAGCATGTTGGGGTGCTTGGATCTTCTTTCCTGCCCCACAAGTCATGGAGGAAGACACTGACAAGCCACACATCCTTGTGGATGTCTTCCACGCGCAGGCCTCCTCCAGGTGTTGGGAACAGAGCATGGAAGAGTGAAGGACACAGGCAAAGCCCCTTCGCCACACAGTGTCCTTGGGAAATTCACTAGCTAGTAAGTGTCAGAGGGAGACCAGATCCCAGGCCTTTCTGATCTGTGTCCAGTGCTCTTCCTCACAGCCTCCAGGCGGGCTGGATTCTGGAGGATTCGGCACATATTCCCATGCACTCAGGAGCCGACAACCGTGAGGAGCCTCGGGCTCCGCCCTGGCTCTGTACCGCCTTCAGGATGGGCGCCAGCTCGCTTGGTTCTTGAGAGACGGTGACCACGTGCCCAACAGTGGCTGCGACTCAAGGAGGCTGAGGCATGGTCCCGGGGAAGGAGCTCATGGATAGGGCTGCTCTAGGGTGGTGCACTTCCCGGAGAAGCGAAGGGAACCCTTGGGAGGTTTCTTCCGTGATGGGTACAGCCTGTTCGGAGCGTGGACAGTAGAAATATTTTGAATTTTTGAAGCTAGTCTTGTGTGCTCCTGTCACCCACTGTCGGCACTGCACCGACTACTGCTGTGGGTTTTACAGTTCTGAGGATTATTTATTTGCCTCACACACCCCCTAGGTTTTTACAAGTATGTCTGAGAGTTCCTAGAAGACATTATAGAATTATGGGCCCAGGAAAACACACACACACACACACACACACACACACACACACAAATACACACACACACACACACACACACACACACCAAAAAAACAACAAAAAACCCAGTTCAACTCCTGCCTTTATTTAAAAAAAAAGAAAAGAAAAAAAAACAAAAAACCTGTTTCACAAAGAGAGTTCTTTCATCTAAAGGGTAACCTCATGAAACTTCATGAAAACCCATACAAACCTGATCCCACATAGTGTTTCAACCCCCCATCCAAAAGTGGAGCCTCCCAAACAGATAGCGGGCTCCTGGTGTCTTTGTCCTGGGGCCCAAATTAGGAATGCACTGACCTGACTGTCTCTGATCTCTCTTTGTCATGGAAGAGTGGCACCAGTACTGATTGTAACCTGCATCCTGGTTACACCTCAGGTCCACATTATAACCACATAAGTTAGGCTTTCAACCATGACTGAAAAACATTACTTTTCTCAGGGTGAGCTTGCTCTGTGCTCAGCGATACTCATTGATGTGTCCACATACTGGTGACAAATACTTTTGCCTTTAGTAAAATTTCTTTATTATACTCATTCCCCTCCATCCCCCTCCAAAAACTATTCTTCTCAACTTCATCACTGAACAAATTGTCCTGGCTCACTGTGTGGGTTGCTCTGGATTAGGTTAAGCAATGATCTCTGAAAGCTGAGAGAGTTAAGGAGAAAAAAAAGGACAATGATACATCTTATCAAGCCTCACAAGTAATTGTAGATCTGAGTTTAGGGGTCTTTTAGTTACAAATGACAAAAACCCAATTAGCTTGGCTTCAGGGGAAAAAAGAAATGATAGAAAAAAGTGAGTTTATTGTTCCAAATAACCGAAGAGGCTAAGGGGAAAAAAAGCCTCAGGCATGGCTAAATCCAGGTACTTAAATTTTGCTAGGAATCTATCTCCATTCCTCAGCATTGCTTTCCTTTGTGTAGGCTTCATTATCAGAGTTACTCAAGTAGGTGCTCCAACACGATTGTCACCAGTTTGGCATCTGAAGCAGGAAGAGAAAGCCTTCTTTCCCCAAAGTTTTAGCCACAATCTTTGGATTGATTCTCATGGGCTTGGCTTCGTGAACTCATTATAAACCAATCACTGTGGTTAGGGAATAGGAGGTTCTAATGGGCCCAGGCTTGTTCACAGGCCTCACATTGGAACCAGGAGTGAAGGTCAAACTCAACTGAACGTGAGCTTCTTCAGAAAATAAGGGGGTTGATTGCCTGACAATGTAAATGCACTTAATAGGACTGTGCTCTACACCTAAAGTGGTTAAGATGGTAAATTTTATATTATGTCTATCTTAGCACAATTAAAAATTAAAATAATAGCCCCAGCTGGTTTGGCTCAGTGGATAGAGGTGTCAGTGTGTGGACTAAAGGGTATTAGGTTTAATTCCAGTCAGGGGCACATGCCTGGGTTGCAGGCTCGATCCCCAGTGTGGGGCGTTCAGGAGGCAGCCAATCAATGATTCTCTCTCATCATTCATTGATGTTTCTATCTCTCCCTCTTCCTTCCTCTCTGAAATTAATAAAAAAATATTTAAAAAAAATTAAAATACAGTAATAAAAAAAGAAGCTGGTGATTTCCTCAAAGGGGAGTTAAGGAATTGTTACCAGAAGGAGAAATGAATGTGGGTAGGCAAAACCAACTGATTTCCAGAACAAATGGAGCCAAGTTCTGAGAGCAAACCACATGTGTCTTCTCACTGTAATGCATGAGTAGTTTCAAGACTCACCAACGGGAATAAAGGAGGGAGTAGAGAATCTGTCATGGTTCTGACCATCGAGGTGGGCAAGAAGAGCAGGGCTGGTACCAATAATAAATGTAGCTACAAAGCCCCGAGGACACAGGGATTCCACACACAACCTAGAAGGTTGCCTTAGTCAGGTGCGTGTCTACACTACTTTCTGCTGCCAAGAAAGAAAGAAAAGAATGGGCAGGGGACTTCACTTCAGGAGATAGCATCTGGGGCTCTATCTCTTCACCCTGGCTCTTCTCAAGCAGAAAGTGAGTGAGGCAGCCCAGCACCCAAAGTGACCAGCAGAAGCTCATCAGAGAGTACATATCATGTTCTTCAATAATATCATGATTATTACTCCATTTTAAATGTTAGGCTGGACACTGTCTCCTCCTGATCTTTCTTACTGTCCTCTCCTGGTCCAGCCACGATCCCTTAGGTCTCTCCTGCCTTTCCAGTGTCTCCTCTCAATGGTTCCACCAGACACCAAGGCTGAAGTCCCTCCCTCAGCCTGCAGGGTCAGTGGCAAATGAATCTTTTCCTGACTAGCCCTGGGCCACTATTTCAGTTTCAGACATGTTAATGGTCTACTTATCACTGCCCAGCCTGGTACCCTGGTACCTCATGGGCCTCCCCCAATGAGCTTTCTCTTGTTCTAGGTTCTTGCATCCTTCCTCAGATTCCTAAGCTTCTATCTTAGCTAATAATACTGACTTCTTATTCCCTCCTATCCCTTCTGTGTTTTAGGCTTTCTGGTTTCTTTTGCAGAACCTCTAAAGATCCTCATCTTTGTCTTAGGTACAATCCATGGTGTCAACAGGTTGTCTCATCTACACAGAGACAATGAACCCATGAACACACAAGGGTGCTATTTAGAATATCAGACACCCATATAACATAGGCACTGACCAATTAGAATGGACATTATCATTAGAAGCAGGGTCCTGCGTAGCTGGATCACGGTGGGAGCTTTGAGAGTTCTGAGACAGTGGCTAGGCTGGTGTGGTGGGATTCATGGGGTAGCTGTTTACCAATAAATACATATCTATGCAATCCTGCTGAACATTTATTCAATGTATATTCCTCTCAGACAGGTTCACATGGAACACTTCCTACCTGGGTCAGAGCTCAGATTTGGTTTTGGCTTCATTGTCTACAAACTATGTGACTTGAGCAATTCACTTTGGCTTTTTTGAGTCTTGGGTTTCTTATCTGTAAAACGGATATAATAAGCAGGGACTAGAACATAGATGTTGGTACACTAATGTTCATAGCAGCATTACTTACCATGATCAAAAGGTAGAAACATGCCCAGCTGGCATGGCTCAGTGGTTGAGTGTCGACCTAAGAACCAGGAGATCATGGTTCAATTCCCAGTCAGGGCACATGCCCGGGTTGCAGGCTTGATCCCCAGTGTGGGATATGCAGGAGGCAGCCGATCAATGATTCTCTCTCATCATTTATGTTTTTTTATCTCTCCCTAACCTCTCCCTTCCTCTCTGAAATCAATAAATATAAATATATATATTTAAAAGGTGGAAACAGCCCAACTGTCCATTGATAGGGAATGGATAAACAAAATATGGTGTATACTTACAATGAAATGTTATTCATCCATAAAAGGGAATGAAATTCTGATACATGTTATACAATGGAGTGGCCTTGAAAACACTGTGCTAAATTAAATAAGCCAGACACAAAAGGACAGATGTCACATGATTCCACTTATATGATTCTACTTACTTTAGGTACCTAGAAGAGGCAAATATATAGCGAAGAAAGCATATTTGTTACTAGGAGCTGAAGGGAGGGAAGAATGGGGAGTTACATTTAACAAAATTTCAGTTTGGGATGATGAAATCTACTGGAGATGGGTAATAGTTAGGTTGAATGACAATGTAAATTTACTTAATGTTCCTGGAAAGGCATTAAATTGGTAAATTATATGTTTGTTTTATTGCAATAAAAAAAAATGGAGATAGCCTGGGCTGCTGTGGCTCAGTTGGTTGGAGCATTGCCCCATACACTAGAAGGTGGTGGATTTAATTCCTAGTCAGGCTACATATCAAGGTTTCGAGTTTGACCCCCAGTTGGGCATGTGCAGGAGGTAGCCAATTGATGTTTCCCTTTCTCCTTTCCTCTCTAAAATCAATTAAAAATTGTTTTAAATGGAGAGAATAATACCTACTTTGTAAAAGTGTTATGAGTATTACTAGAAGCCCAGTGCATGAAATTTGTGCACGGGTGTGGGGGGGTCCCCTCAGCCCAGCCTGCACCCTTTCTAATCTGGGACCCCTCGGGGGATGTCCCACGGCTGGTTTAGGCCAGATCCCCAGGGATCAGGCATAAACTGGCAGTCAGACATCCCTCTCACAATCTTGGACTGCTGGCTTCTAATCGTTCACCTGTCTGTCTACCTGGTCACCCCTTACCTGCCCCCCTGATGGCCTAGTAGCCCCCACCTGCCCCCTTCTGCTGTCCTGGTCGCTCCTAGCTGGCTCCCCTCACTCCCCCCTGGCCTGGTCTCCTCTCATGGCCCCCCAGCCAGCCTGGTTGTCCCACACAGCCTGCTTGTTCAATCGTTTGGTTGTCCCTCACTAACCCCTCTGCTGGCCTGGTTGTAGGCAGCCATCTTGTGAGGGTATGATGGTCAATTTGCATATTACCTCTTTATTATATAGGATATGAGATAAACAGTCTGTAAGAAGCCTTTGCAACCTCAAGTGATATTTTTATTAAGCAATAGCATTAAGTTATAATCCAATTGTCTTGGATTCATTCACAGATTTCCTAAAAATCAATATTTGGGGGATAGGAAGGGATATTCCTCTGTGAATTCAAGTAAGTTTTAAAGAAAAAAATCAGCCTTAGAATAGCCATGTTGCCAGTATAATTTGAGGGATTTTGAAAGGGCAAATTTATCTCCCCTACCACTCTGAAACTATACCATGAAACTTTATTATTTTTCATAATTATTATATAAATAACCATTGAAGTATAGTGCATGAAAGAAGATATCAGTCATTTACACTTCAGTATAAACTGCTTTCCTCCTAATTTTGGCTGAGAATAGTAAGATAGTGATTATCAAATTTTTTTTTATAAGACATAAATATTTTTCCCAAATAAAATACCTGACTCTGCAATCTCAATTAAGCTGAGATTAAATGAATTATACTGATTCAGAAGATTGAAAACAGGAACTTTAAAGGTTTTTTTATATATTTTTTTTATTTCAGAGAGGAAGGGAGAGGGAGAGAGAGATAGAAACATCAATAATGAGAGAGAATCATTAATCAGCTACCTCCTACATGCCCCCTACTAGGGATCAAGCCTGAAATCCAGGCATGTGCCCTTGACCAAAATTGAATCCAGGACCCTTCAATCTACAGGCCGTCACTCTATCCACAGAGCCAAACCAGCTAGGGCAGGAACTTTTAAATTAAAACACTTGATATGCATTCTGAACTACTTAGAGGGAAGTGTATTGATGACTGCATTCTATTTTGAAATGCATCAAAAACAAGATGGATTGAGGATTGATAAAAGGATAGATGGATAGATATGTAATAAAAACGAATAAAAAGTTAATAGTAGTCTTGGCTGGTGTGGCTCAGTTGGTTGGAATATCAACCTGGACACCAAAGGGTGGCAGGTTTGGTTTCTGGTCAGGGCACATGCCTAGGCTGCAGATTCAATCCCTGGTAGAGTTAAGTATAGGAAACAACCGATTGATATTTCTTTCTTTCCCTCTCCATTCCTCTCTCTAGAGTCAATAAAATTCTTTTTTAAAAAAAATTGAAGAGTAGAATCTAGGTGATGGGTATATGAGTAATCATTGTCAAATTCTTTCAACTTAGCTATACGCTAACCTTTTTCATAATGAAAAGAAGGAAAGTTAATTACTGACAGGAGCTGCTCATATTCATTTTCACAAACATAGAAATCAAATAATAATAAAAAATCTTCCAGCTGTGGCTGGGCAGCTCAGTCATCCCAATACACCAAGGTTGTGGGTTCAATCCCTGACCAGAGCACATAAAAGAAGCAATGAATTAATACAACAATAAGTGGAACAACAAATCAATGTTTCTCCCTCCCCTGCCTTTCTCTCAGAAAATCAATAGGAACTGCATCTATAATATACTAGCATATTACATGCATTATTGAACAATTAGGATGTGATGAGAAGGTAACATATGCACTGGGCCTGGAAGAATGAGTAGGAGTTAGACAGTTGGAGAAGACCAGGAAAAGGGCCTTTTCCACAGAGGAATCAGTATGTGAAAATGCATGATTTTTAGTCAAGTATAGCCAGCATTCCAGGGTGGCTGCGGCTTGTGGTATTGAGGTTGAGTTTTGCTGGACTCAACCACAGGCTAAGTTTGAATTGCTGCTTTGACATGCTCTCTAGCTCTATGGCCTAAACCTTTGCGAGACTCAATTTACCACCTGTAAGATGGGGATGATAAAAATTACCTGGTAGGGTTTTGTGAGGACCCTAATATATGTAAAGCATCGGGCATAGCACGAATTCCAAGATGAACAGTCCATAAACGTTAGCTCTTATAATTACCAGCCAGGAAAGCAATCTGGGAGCTTGAATACTATCCCATTTAGCTGGTCAGTAATCAGGAATACATATAACTTCATTTTCAGGTGTGCTCTTTCTCAAGAGAATCAAGGTTTAGGGTGTGGGGGTGATATATTTCCATCTGGGCAATAAGCCTCAGTTATCGCCTATAACCCCTATCTTTCCCATAGTCTCCCACAGGCTCTGGGTGATCCCACCCTCTCTGAACACCCCCAGGTCCACATCCTGCAGCTCACATGGACGGAAGAAGATACTGCACCTGCTCTGTTTCATTTATTTCCACACCAGCTCCCGTTTGCACAGAGGATCTCTGCCTTCCCTTTAATTCTGACACTACTTTTCTTACTAATGAAATCCACATTTCCTTGTATTGACAAAGCTTTTTCACACACACACTTCTTATTCAGTCTCAACATAACCCGGTGAGGTTGGCAAGGCTGGCGTTATTGTCACCAATGGCCACAACCGGAGAGAGGTGACCAGAGAGAACAAACCTGTGACACTATAAGGAAATGAGAAGTTTGAAATGAATGCATTATGGGTTGGGTGCCCATCCACAGGTGTTATGTGGGTCTCTCATATACAAAGTTGACACCACAGAACTACCACCAGCCATGTAAAAGCAAGGTGTTACCTCCCCAGGGGAGCAGATGTGCACTTTTAAAGACCTGTGGCCAAATGCAGCCTGTGGTCGTGGGACAGAATGAGTTGAATGACCTCTGTTGGTTCTAAGGGCTGACCCTGACCACAGAAGGAAACCAGTTGACTCATTCGAGCAGGGTAGGGCTCTATGCAACACTTCACACATTGGCTGCCCAGAGTGGTAGTGGGGAGAGTCCCAGGGAAGAAGAGCTGCTGTGGCCTCCAGCCTCCCTCCAGGAAAGAGGCAGCCACCATCGTTCTCATGAGCCCGGTGGAGCCCTAGCTGACCAGGTGTGGTAGGCATGGGGTGGGAACAGCACGGCATTCCCTGTGGCACCTTGTTCCTATCATTTCATCTCTCTGGCCTGCGTATTCTCACCTCCAAAATAGTGGTGTGTAGTCCCTTCAGAAATGCTACAGTTCTTCTCAAAAGGATGGTCAGTGTCTGCATTTGAATGATAGAGCATTTGCCAGAAAAGGCACTTGCAATAGAACTGTTCTTTCTCATACAGATTCTCAGGACATACATTTAATTAGCATTCCAACAAATTTAAAATGATACAACTCCTCACTTATTTGTCCAGGCATAGAGGGGATCCAAATTCTAGAGGCAAATGTCAAGGGACCCAGTGGTACAACCAGACTCCTCCAAAGCAGGGAGCTCCCACCCTGGGTGTGTTGAAGCACCTGCTAGGGATGAAGACGCTGTAATGATGACAAAAACAATTTTTTTGAGTGTTCCTTTAAACCTTACCTGAATACAGTAACAACCTTGCAACACAAGCTTCATGATGCCCATTTTAGTTGAGTGATGTACCCAAGGTCAGAGCCAGCCTTTGAACCTGTTCCATCTTTCCCCTTAGCCTGGGTTCTTTCTTTACCTTTACTGCTGTCTTTCCAGGGGCTGAGAACATGCAACCTCAAATCTAAATCCCTGGACAGTGAAAAAAGAAAGTAATGTCTATAATAAAATTTATTTTAGTTACTAGTCAATGATATTTTCTCTTTCAATAACTCCAGACATGATCATTTTAAGCACACTCACAATAATTTCCATCTAAATACCTATAAGAAATTCTCTATTTCAGTAATATTTATTAGGCTCTAATTATGACATATATTTTAAGTAATGATAGATAGGTTCTGTTATTTTAAAACTTGTCAATATAGGCATTGAAGTGAGTTGTTGAAAAATTAGAAAATATTTCTGTAAAAATACTTTTACATATATTGTAATCCCTTAGGATAAATTCTAGAAGTGTAACTATTGAATCAAAAGTAGCCTAGGATGTCAAGATCTTTAATAAATTATGCTAAATAGTCCTTCAGAAAAAATGTGTAAATGTGTTCTTCCACCTGCAGGATATGAAACAGTTATTGAGAGTCAGGGACTCAAAAAACCATTCTGTTGTCTATATTTTAACAACATCATCATTAAGAGAGAAAGCCAGAGAGGCAAATCATGAAGTCTGAGTGCACACATCACAATTCTAAATGCTCACCTGGCCAGGTAGCTCAATTGGTTGAGTGTTGTCATATATATATATATATGATTGCTGGTTCGATTCCTGATTAGGTTGCATTATGTTGTGGGTTTGATCCCCGGTCAGGGTGAGTATGGGAGGTGACCCATCAATGTTTCTCTCACACATCAGGTGTTTCTCTCTCTAAAAATCAATAAAAATATCCTCCAGTAAAGACAAATAAATAAATTCTCTGTCATCCCAATCTTCAATTTGCACGTTCTTTTTTTAATGCATCCATTTAAATATGATTCTTTGCAAAATATATGAATATATTACTTTGACCAAAGAATAGAATTGGTTCTTTAATTTTATAACCTTTTTGTTTTCATTTTCTTTTATATGTATTTCCAAAATCATAATTGAAGAAATATTTTGATTTAATTATTTGGATTACACATTTTTGACATTTCTCCAAAATTACATAGAAATGATCAATAAACATGTGAAAAATGTTCAACATTATTACTAATTAGGGAAAGTGTAAATCAAAACCACAAAGAGATAGCATTTTATAACCATTAAATGGCTATAATAAACACGACAGAAAAGAGCAAGTGCTGATGAGAATGAAGAGAAATTGGAGCATTAAGTTGCAAACAGCATGCTCCTTTTCCTCTAAAAAATTCATTTTTTAAGAACAAAAATAGATTCTTACATAACCACATTGCACTGATCAAAATCCAAAATATAATATTGACATGATATTATTATTTCATCTATTATCTGTAATTCAAATTTTGCCAAGTACCCGAGTAAGGCCTCTTTAGTAATTTGATCATTTGGTTAAAGAGGTGTCTGCCGGTTTTTCCACTTATAAAGCTATTATTTAGAGTGTGCAAATTTAGCACACTATGTTGGCAACTCTTGGGCCAGCTGCTGGGGTGGTGATGGTGGTGAGGTGCTGTCACAAGAAAGCATGGAGCTTGGGAAATGGCCCTGGCCCTGGGGAGAGCAGTCGGGAACTCCAAGAGGCCACCTTGGCTCTTGTTCTCGCCACCCTCTCTTCCGGCTGTGTGGCCCATACTCTTACTCTCTCGTCTTCTCTCATCTCTGTCTTCTGTTGAGAATTTCATTATTTTCTTGGTATCTACTTCATAGCTTCTATTCCTCGAGGCAAGACTCCTTAAAAATTCAATTCCACTTTCTCTGTGCCTCTTAGCTCCAGTTTCCACTGCTAATTGTCTCCCTTGTCTCTATGCACTGGGATCATTCACAGGGTGCATGTAAGAATTGACTTCTCCTGGTGAGCTGCTTCCCCCAAATTCTGCCAGCTAGGTGGGGGTGGAGTTGGAGGTGTTGGTGAGGTCGTGTGCTTCTCCTGAGGGCTAGCCCTCCAGAAGGACTGGGAGTATGAATAGAGCAATTGACCTGGACAGTGGGTTACATTAAGGCATCCATCATATTTCTTGAGCAGCATCAGGCCACACAATCTAACACTTCTGTGCTCCTTTCAGGTATGAGAAACTCTCCGGAAGCTCTAGTTTCAATGTCAAAATGGTAAAAATTTCCAGGATATTTTAAAGATTTATGTGTATATGCATTTTTAATTTGAAGTTTGCTGAGAATCTTTCTGAAAAGAATATTTGAAAAATGTATTATTTCTGGAAATTTTGGGACCAAAGGTTACTATAATTTCCCCTCTCCCTTTAGTAACTCCAATAATTATTTAATTTTTCTCATATTTTTTAATTTTAAAAAGTTTCAAATTTGCAGAAAAAAATTAAAAAGTACAATACTAAATTTACCAGTTGGTAATATTTTACTTTAAATTTTTACTCTCCATTTGAAAGTAGGCTACAATTTCTAGATAAATTGTAGAAATCATGAAATTTCATCTCTAAATACTTAGCATACATTCTCTAAGAATAAGGGCACATTCGTACATAACATTATCATACGTAAGATAATTAGTAATAACCTGATAATATAATATCACCTGTATATAATACCATCTGAACACACAATATGTAGTACACATGTAAATTTCTCCAATTGTCTCAAATTCTTCCTTTAGAGATTTTTAAAAACCCAGAATCCACTCAAGGTACATGCATTCGACTTGGTTATTATGCTTTTTGATTACCTATAATCACACACATACACACACACACACACAAACTCACACACCATTTAGGTTTACTTGTTTTTTTAGGCTTCCGGGCAAATATTTTTGGCTAGGGTACTATGGAGATAGAGCTCTGAGTTACCCAAGGCATGAGGATGCAGCTGGTCTCACCATGGGAAATGCTAAGTTTGAATATTTGGTGGAGGTTGAGTTCACTTTATTCATTCATTCATTCATTATTTATTTATTTATTTATTTATTTATTTATTTATTTATTTATGCTAAGAATCAAAGAGACCAAAGCTACTTGCCTGAGGCTTTTAAATACTTCTTGGTAGTAAGGATTGTTTGATGTGGTCACAGACTGGGGTTTCTGTTTTTTGTTATCTATCTCTGTGGTCCCTGACCAGCTGCCCTTCCCTTTCTCCCAGGGTCCGGGGTAGGATTTGCTCTTTTTCTTTTAAACAAAGCCAGCCGCCTTTTTGGTGGAGCCTTCTATCTAGCACCTGAGTGTTTGGTGTCTCCAATGTCACCCACACACACGCACACCCTGCTGTGTGTGGGTACTCTGCTTCTAGAGAGTCTTGTCCCACACCAGTGTATAAATATGTGTTTCTAACACCAAACACCTCTGCAAGTTGCCCAGTTTCTGCAAAGACCTCTTTCTTTAAAGCTTTTTCAGCTTACTTTGAGGGGAAAATTCTCATTACATGCTAATCCTATCTAATAAAAAGGGAATATTCTAATTGACCATCACTCCATCACAAAGATGACTGTACCCACAGCTGAGGTCAAGTTCCCATAAGGAGCCTTAATGAGCAATCAGCAGGGACCTGAGCCTATGCCTTCTCCCGCCCCCATGGGGCTTGATGGGAAAACTCAAGCTGTGTTCCCCACCTGACAGGGCTTGACAGGGGACCTCAAAGTGTGCTTCCCATTCTGCTGCTGGGCTAGGGGACTTCAGGCTGCTCCCCCCTACCAGCCCCAGGCCAGGAGACTTCAGGCTGTGCCCCCCACAAAGTGGGGCCTGACAGGGGACTTCAGGCTGCACTCCCCAACCTGGTGGGGCTTGGCAAGGGACCTCAGGCTGTGCCCCCCACCCAGCAGGACTTGACGGGGAATGTCAAAGTTCACTTCCTATCCTGGTGCTGGGCTAGGGGACCTCAGGCTGCTCCTCCTGTCCCAGCACCAGGCTGGGGGACCTTTGTCTGTGTCCCCCATCAGGTGGGGCTTAACAGGGGGCCTCAGGCCATGTCCCCCACCTACCTGGTGGGGCTTGACGTGGGACCTCAAAGTGCACTTCCTGTCCTGGTGCTGGGCTAAGGGACCTCAGGCTGCTCTCTGCGCCCTAGTGCCAGGCCAGGAGACCTCAGACCAAACCCCTGCTTGGCGAGGCTTGACAGGGGATCTCAGGCCATGCCTCCTGCCCCAGCACAGGCCAGGGGAGCTGAGGCTGCAGCCTGCTACCTGGCTGGGCTTGACAAGGGACCTCTGGCTGTGCCCCCCACCCAGTGGGGTTTGACAGGGGACCTCAAGGTACATCCCAGTGCTGGGTTAGGGGAACTCAGGCTGCACCCATGCCCAGTGGAGCTTGATGGGGGACCTGAGGCAGCAACCCCCTCCTGGTAGGGCTGGGCAGGGGGACCTGAGACTGTACCCCCCCACCTGGAGGGGCTTGATGGGGGAACCTTAGGCCATGCCCCCAACTCAGCAGGGCTTGACAGGGGATCTCAGGCCATGTCCCCCACTTGGTGGGGCTTGCTGGAGGACTTCAAGGCATTTCCCCTGCTCCAGTCTGGGCTGGGGGACCTCAGGCCACACACCCCATCCTGGTGCCAGGCCAGGGGACCTGAGGCTACGTCCTTTGCCTGGCAGAGCTTGACAAGGGTGGGACTGGCCAGGTCTGGATCTAGCCCAATGTGGGGAGGGAAGGGCCTGGCCAGGTCTGGGTCTCATGTGATTTTGAGGTGCATGTGGGTGGGTGCCCCCCCACTTGACTTTGGATTCTGTGGTGAGCCCTAGACTCTGACAGGAGGGAGGTTTTCATATACATTTTACTAATTTTCTTTCATCTCTGACACTTCTATTATAGAGAAAGTGCAAATAGCAATATTAAATTATTTCTCCTAATTAATTCCCTTTTAATGTGCACGAATTTCATGCACCAGGCCACTAGTATCTGTATAACACTCTTAACTCTTGCTAAAAAGCCTGTAGCAAAAAGGTTGCTTCCCAGCGTTGGAGGCAGCTGCTGTAGTAGCAGCTGGAGAAGGTGGGAAGGTGAGAGTGGGGAGTGCAGAGGTGATAGTAAGGGTGCCCCTGAATATTAGAAATCCAGCAACCTTTCCTGAAAATGAATCCAAAACCCTAACAAAACCAAACGAGAGCTCAGATCAGTGTTACTTCTTAGTATTACCATAGTTTGTGTATGAGGACACATTTTTATAGACAAAAATGCCTGAGATTAGTCCTTACAGCCGATTAAGACATTGCATCACAATAGAAATCTACTTAGAATTAACAATCCTCTTAAAAAGAAGTTATATTTCATTAATATAGTAAGTCTACACACATTTAGAAAAAAAATACTATGCATATGTGTTTAAGTGTCACAGGAACTGACTGAGGAAAAAGGAATGCTACTGCACTCCTCAACTATTTTTATGGAAATTTCAGGAAGCAGAGACCAGTCAAATGATTTCACTTAGCTTTCTTCCCTGTCCACTGCAAAAGCAAGTACCACCCACAGGTCCCCTGGACTGAAGCCACTCCTTGGCATGTGTGTGGCCATCTTCTCCCACCCAAGCATCCTCAGCCCAGAACTGCTGTGGTCATGGGAGGGGTATGGAAGGGTACCCCATGTTACAGCCAAGCCACCACCAGCAGGATCAGGAAGCTCTTCCCAAAAGGAGCCAATAGTCCCATCCCTTTCATTGTTCATACAGCTCACAGCCACCAATCAGGCTTCTGTACCTTGCTTGGGTCAATGAAGCAGGAGTTTCCTCCCTATTCTTTTGTGAAATTAGAAAAAGCAAACAAGCATGATTTTTAAAACAGAGGAATTTTTGCAGCCAATGTGCATTCTTCTTCCCCATGTTTGTGCTCTCTTGTTACAGTATACTGTCTCCATTCATGTTGTTTTTATGAGATGAATCTGTTTTCACCACTTACTTGTTATGACTAGATCTGACAGAGAAAAGCCAGACAAAAAACCATATTGTCTTTCTGCGTTAAATGGGAATACTCTTTATAGATGAGGGACAGAGGTGGGGTTGAATCTCAGGTTTCCATGATAACTAATTAGAATTCATAGTCTCAAGATTAATGGCTACATACGAGATGCAGTTGAGCATTTGAGATCCTAATATTTTTAAGAACCAGCAAGAACATTTTGTGATGACTGGACACAAACAGGATAGCTAGAAGATAAACAAAAGCCATAAATGATACACTGAGAGGACTTCACTTTGACATGAGCTAGGATTTATAATTTTAATATCTCCAAGTCAAAGTGTTACAGACACAGTATAGAATCTTGTCTCCTGCAGTACCTGGGTCAATGGTATCTTGTTCTTCAAAGCTTTTCACTAATTAGAAGCTCACAGTCTCTAGTGTTATTCATAATCATAATGACCACGAATGGGTTATAGAAATTATTAACGGAAAAGAATTTAGGATTTATAGACTGTATATAAAAGAAAATGGGACTCCCTGGCCAGTTTTTCTCAGTGGTTAGAGCATCACCCTATGGACCAAAGAGTTGTGGGTTTGAGTCCCAGTCAAGGGCACATATCTTGGTTGCAGGTTCCCCAGCCCTGTTAGGGGCTCCTTTGGGAGGCAAACAATCAATGTGTCTCTCTCACATAGATGTTTCTCTCTCTCTCCCACCTCATTCCCTCCCTTCCAGTCGCTCTATAAATCAATGGAAAAAGTATCTTCGGGTGAGGATTAAACAAACAAACAAATGAATAAATAAGTGAATACAAAGAAAATGGGACTTACTATTTTCTAGCTCCACACTTGGAAGGAATTCTTCAACTGATTTAGCCCACGAAATAGGAACCATTAATCCAGGTCCTTTTAATTAGAATGAGGGAAGGTTCCAGGTTACCTCATTTAAAATTTTAATGCCAAGCTACTCTGTGCACCCTTCCTGGTTTATTCTTTCTCCACCAAAAATGTATCTAAAATGAACAACATTTAGCTTAAAAATTTGATGTCTTTTTCAGAAGATGTCAGAGAGATAGGAGTAAAGTAGGACAGGTACTTATTTGTACACTCAAGATTAGATATTCTCAAAGAGCTAGAGATACTGTTGAGTGGTCTTCACCCAACTGAGGTTGAGTGTGGGTAGAGGGGAGCAGTCCTGTGCACCCAGGAGACAGTGCATGAAATTCCCCGATGAGATTGGCATCCAAACTCTTTTATCTGATACTCCTTGCAATGGCGTGGCTCTAAGGAAGCCTTCTCCAGGAAGTGTTTCTCAAGCGAAGTCGCTATTATTTGGAGTCTTTTATTTCTTCTCAAAGTCATTACATATCTTTTGTTTGTTTGTTTGTTTACTACTATTTCAAGCCCATTCTCATTTATATCATTACATCAGTCACAGTCCAACCAGGAAACAGAAACACACAGATCATCTAAAACAGAGAATATTTAATGCAGGAAATTGGCTACACCTGATGGAAGAGGCTGAGATCTTAACCAGGGAACAGAAGTCACCCCAGAGAATAGGAACTTCAGAAGGCTGTGAACTTCGCTGGGTAGGATGATGATAAAGGGAGGAGGGCATTACCAGAACCTAGGAGTTACCCAAAGAAGCTCAAGGACTTCTCTGTCCAAGGCAGAGAGGGAGAGAAAAACCCTGGATTCTCTCCTCCTTCTAACTTCCCAGTAGTGCCTTCCTGTGACCAAACCTGCCGGAGGCCAACTGGCACCTGAACTTGGGAATGGAGCCTTCAAAAGTCAGCCCCTGCAAACCAGAGCAAGGTAGAGAATGGATAAACCGTGGATCTGGTATCAATCAGCATAGTTCCTGGGATTGGCCTTGTTCTGGAATTTATTAATGTAGAATTTTTAACCCAACCTTCCGTCATATTATTTTAAATTTATTTTATTTCCCTCCTCATATTTTTCACTCAGTTAATATGACATATATATTCTTTCAGCCAAATTATTCATTATTTTATTTTATTTATGTATTTATTTTGTTAATCCTCACTTGAAGATATTTTTCCATTGATTTTTAGGAGAGTGGGAAGGAGGGGCAGACAGAGACAAACATCAATGTGAGAGATACATTGATCCATTGCCTCTCACACACAACCTGGTAGGGACTGAGCCTGCAACCCAGGTATGTGCCCTTGACTGAAATCAAACTGGGATCCTACCAGTCTGCAGGCTGAATAAACTCAATGAACACTCTATCCACTGAGCCAAACCAGCAAGGGCCAAATTAGTCATTATTTTTTCTTTTTTGTGTAATTGCTGAATTACAGTGGAGGTTGTATCTAGGAATAACAGTGACATACAACCAGCTCACTGGTGTTTTGAATTCATCCTATATAATAAAAGGGTAATATGCAAATTAACCCTAACGGCAGAATGACCACTCAACCAGTCACTATGAGGTGCACTGACCACCTCTCGATCCCCTCTCCCCCCCTACTGACAGGATCTGATCTCCTGATGGAAAAGGGGAACCAGGGGTGGGTGGTGGGGGATATGGGTGGCACCAGACCAAGGCCCCTGCCCTGCAGGTTGTCCCACACACAGAGGGCGACCTGTGATGGGGCGGGGCCCGCAAATGGGCGGGAAACTGCTGACCTCTCAGTCTTTCCTCCTGGCCAGCTGGCAGGCTGTGATCACCTGATGAAAAATGGGGAAAATGGAACCGTAGGTGGTGGGCAGGGGTCAGGATTGGCTGTGAGCAGCCAGGGAAGATGGCTCTGATCACAGGCCAGGCCTAGGGACCGTACCTGTGCATGAATTGTGTGCGCTGGGCCTCTAGACAATAATAATTATGTTACCTTCATAGTTAACAAAGCACTTTCCCATATGCTATTTGATTCTCATTGAAATCTGAATGGTTATTATCATCTGCATTTTAAAAGGATTAACTGAGTCTAGGAGACTATATGTGAATTGCTCAAGAACAAATAACAAATACTGGAGCCAGAATTCAAATCCTGGTCTGTTTGGTTCTAAATTCCATAATTTCCCCAGACTATCTCACAATAGAAGGAGTTTCCCAGGATACAACAAAAGTTTTTCTGAGCTGTTTGAGTTTAGGAAGAAGAAGAATCGATATTTTAAATTTAAAAATTGTCTTATTGACCCAGAAATTAAAATTACACTCTGGGCATTAGTGACATGAGGCCTATATATCATTCCAGTCTGAGTTACATTCTCCCTGAAGAAATTTCGGTCTTTCGCTGAACACCATCTAGATTCAGTATTTCAATATATGGAGCTGGTTGTTCTAGAAGGGTCAGTGTCAACAACAAGTACCATCCAAAATCTGTTTTTTAAAAAATATATTTTCATTGATTTCAGAGAGAGAGAGAGAGAGAGAGAGAGAGAGAGAGAGAGAGAGAGAAAGAAAGAAAGAAACGTCAATGATGAGAGAGAATCATTGACTGGCTGCCTCCTGCACATTCCCTACTGAGAATCGAGCCAGCTATCCAGGTATGTGCCCTGACTGGGAATCAAACTGTGACCTCCTGGTTCATAGCTCAAGCTCAATTGCTGAGCCCTGCTGGCTGGGCTACCCATCCCAAATCTGACAGAGATGATGAAGGAGGAGAGGAGGGTCCATGGTTCCCAATCCCTGTCTCTTCTCAATGAAATGCAAGACACTCATTGAAATTTGAATGTCAGATAAACAATGAATTTTCTTTCTTTTTTTCCTTCTTTTTTAGTATAAGTATGTTCCAGATATTGCATGGGACATATATATATACTAAAAAGTTGCTTGTTTTTAAGTATAATTTGCTATGTCTAGCAACCTTATTTCAAAGTGAACAGTGATTCCAAGGTTTCAGGGTTTCTGGTGTGAGTGTGTGTGTGTGTGTGTGTGTTGGGAAGATACTGAGAACAGGAGCCCATATGGCTCTGTGTTTGCCATCTGTATCCTGCATATGCCAAGAGGTGATAATTCCTGCACAGGTGCAGAAGCGGAAGGAGAGTCTGGGAAGAGAATTCCCGGTTTTGGGCAAGAACTGATGAATTCTGAATTATTCTGAATTGGACGTCTCCTCTGTGGTAAAGAGAGCTGACCTGACCTGAAGTGAAGGCTGAAGTTGATTTACCCAGTTTCACTTAGCCTTTCTGTTAGTCTGTTTTCACTAGTGAGTATTCAAATCTAACCAGGAAGTTAAAATTAGCCTTAGAGATTGTGTAAACTCATTCAAAGAAAGGAAAAGAGGAAGGGGCCCTAGAGAGCTGAGATGTGTCAAGCAGAAGGGTCCATGGAACAGGTGAGGAGGTTCATGTTAGTGCTGGTGCTGCTGGCCCACGAGAAGACGGGAGAGCAGACCCTGCAGTCATTCCCAGGTAGAGGTCAAGGAGAGCATGGGGCAGTTGGAATGCTGGGACCAGGCACTTGCCTCCGATTCTGACAAATGCCGAGGTAGGAGGCAATTCCAATCACAGGTCTATAAACTCTTTCAGTAGGTGGGTTCAATCCAACGGCACCTACAGTGAGAGTAATTAGTCTGGTTTCTCATCCTGGAGCTCAAGGAAGAGGATCTGCCAGCTATTATCAGCCATGCCCTAAGTTGATATTGAACCTTGAATAAGCCATTATTATTTCTTTGTGTGTTCACTTGTAAAAATGTGATGGTGGAGGGTATATTATATTTCCGTTATGGTTCCTCTTAGTTCTAAAATTCTGTTGGTATATATGTAATTTTAAGCATTCATGACTTCTGTTCTGTGCTCACTGGCATGATAAGAAGGCTGGCAATCATACTTCATTATAATATGGATGATGAAGATTGCTTTTTCATTTTCCCCTTAGCTTTTCCCTTAACCAGGCAAAATGTCAAAGTCCTATTTTCAAAGGGTTATCTTCAAATGAGTTAACCAATGCAATCTGCTCTTTTTTAAAAGCCTCATGTCAGCAATTAGTAAGTCTATGGGACCAGAAGCAACAATTAATATTTCAATTCTTGTTCACTGTTCATTCATTCAAAACTTATTTATTGAGCTCAGGTGACACATAAGTCATATTTGAGCTTTGGGAAGAAAACTTTAACAGAACTAAAAAAACATGACAAACTCTAGGTGACCTGAAACCTGGTTCCTCAAATCCTTTGCTTCTCACTCCTGTTGCTGGACTCAGTGTTCAGCCACCTGTCAATCAGATGGTAAGGGCAAAATGAAAGTGAGTTCTTGCAGTAAAAGGTTGAAAGTATTGTTTAACTTGAGGTATGTGAAGTGTCTGTGGGTTTTCACCTGCCTGAAGCTATGGGCTTCCAAGAACAGACACCACTGGGAACTGGCTCCTTCTACTGAGAGTGCAAAGCAGCCCTCTAGGATGTCCTTCTCTGACTGTTTTCCTTGCCCTCTGTCCACAGTGCTGCACTTGAGATGGAGTTATTGCCTCTCTGGCTCTGCCTTGGTTTTCACTTCTTGACAGTGGAATGGAGGACCCGAAGTGGAGTAGCCACAGCTGCTTGCCAAAGGTGCTGCAAGTTGGTGAGTTTTCCTGGAAACTCTGAGTTGTCTGCTGTTCCCGTGTTGACAAGGTTTGGCCCGTTTGGAAAGCTGATGGATTGTCAATCAAGAAGGGCAGGGAATGAATGAATCCAAATCACTCTTTACCTGCCTCATATGATGCCATGTGCAACCTGCTCTTTAACCAAAGGTTAAGATGATGCCTAGGAAAGGCTCTGCCCACCTTTTTCGTACCCACTGAAGGCACAAGGCCTCAGGGACAGGCCTAAGTCAGCCACCGGGAACAAAAGCACCTTGTTAAAAACTGGATGATTGAGCTCCACTAATGCTATTTGGGATCTGATAATGCTGAGGCATATTAAAGTTGAAGAAGCCCTGCCTCAGAGTTTATGTTTGAGTTGATAGCAATTACTTAAAAAGCTGTACTGAAGCCCCAGGCAAGTGGCTCAATTGGTTGGAGTGTTGTCTCACACACCAACAGGATTGTGGGCTTGATTTTGGTCAGGACAGATATCTAGGTTGTGAGTTCAATCCTTGGTGGAGGGGTATATGGGAGGCAACTGATGGATATTTTTCTCTCACACCAATGATATTTTTTTCTCTCCCCTTCCTCTATTTCTCTCTCTAAAAAAAATCATTAAATAGATATCCTCAGGTGAGGATTTTTAAAAATGCTGTACTTGAAGAGCATGCTGCCGATGGGCACTGCACAGTAACAGCCCTGATCATGCTTGGGTTTAGGACAATCCAGGAAGTAGATGCCCAAGCTTTTGTGGTCTACTCTCTTCAGTGCTTTCAGCCTATATGTGGAAACATAACAACTATGCACATCCCTAGAAATTTACCCCTTTGTTTGTAACTCAGTGATGTAAAAATCTGCCTGAGAAACCTACATTTAATAAACATTCCTTGACCTCTATTATAACCCAGGCACTGGAAGGCTAATTGGATGTCAGGGTTAATACTTATATTTAAAAATGTGTTCTTAAGGCTGGTGAATCTTAAAAACCCAACTTGTCATAGTTCCTAACCACTTTTGGTAACCTCTAACCACTATGTCATAGCATACTCCAGTGTGGGGTAGAGGTTATGAGCCAAACCAGGTTTAAATCCCAGTTCCCCCACTTACTAGCTGGTGACACTGGGCCATTCTGCCTCAGTTTGCTCATCTGTAAAAGATGGAGCTGTTAATAATACCAAGCAATCATACTATAATACTGGGTTGTAATAATGATTAAATGAGTTAATGTATGTAAAGCTCTCAGAACAGTGCCTTGAATGTGGTAGGTGCTATGTGTTTTATCCATTATTGTTGTTGTTAGTCTCTGCTACACAGACTTCCATTATTCCGTTACGGTGGTGATGAAAGATGAACTTGCATTCAGGAGTTACTGGGCATAGAAAGAGGAGAGAATAAAGCATGAGTTCTTTGACAGTCTTTCAGAGTTCAGGCTAGATTCTCTGCCTAAGTCTATCTAGCCTGGTGGGAAGAAGTAGGGATTCAGCTGCCAGTGAGTTCAAGGAGTGGATTTCCTGTGGCTTTTCTAAATAGGCCTGAGGGTTTGGGAGTCCAGGCGCCCCCTAAACATTAGCCATGTGATGTTATAATAAAATGGAATGAGGAGGTTTTCTTGGGGTCTGACAGCACCGTGGGTCCTTTGGGGCCCCCAAGAATTGCAGGGGCGTGACGCCCATGGCCTCCACAGCTGTGATAAAACAGGGTCTCACACCCTTTGGAAAGCCCCTAACCACAACATTCTCCAGAGAGTCCCTGTGTGAGGGAGACCAACACTTACTCAAATAAAGAAATACATCTTGCCCAAACTGGTTTGGCTCAGTGGATAGAGCGTTGGCCTGCAGACTGAAGGGTCCCAGGTTCAATTCCGGTCAAGGGCATGTGCCTTGATTGCAGGCACATCCCCAGTAGGAGGTGTGCAGGAGGCAGCTGATCGATGTTTCTCTCCCATCAATGTTTCTGACTATCCCTCTTCCTTCCTCTCTGTAACAAATCAATACAATATATTATATATATAAAAAAAAAGAAATACATCTTATTTCTGCATGGGGAGATTTCATTTTACAAAGATGTTAGTTCTTCTCCAAATTACTCCATGATTATAATGCAACTCCTATAAAAATTCCAAAGATTTTTGGGGTAAGGGAAGGTGTAGAAAGAACTTCACAAATTCATCTGGAAATGAGAAACAACTAAAATGATCTATAAAATTAATTGATCAAATAAAACTTATCATTATAGCTAACATTTATTAAGCATTTATGTGCCAAGTTCTATGTTAAATGTTTTACATAAATAATCACAGTGAGTCCTCATTAAGAAAAAAAACAACCCTATGAGAAAATTACAAGTATAATTTCAGTTTTACAGGTGGAGTAACAAAGGTCCCGACTGGTTAGGTAACAAGATCAAGATCATCCATTTGTTAAAAACTAGAACCAAGATGCACTGACCCTACAACTCTTGCTCTTAACGACTGTTCTATTCCTGTAATGAACTAATAGACAGTTGCTAAACAGAAGATGATCAAATTTATTCTATTGCCAGAGCAATATGTCTATTACATATTATTGAGGAGACAGTAGATAACTAAACAGTTTGTAGAGTGCAGACTCATTTTAAAACAATTATTTATTTATTTATTTTAGTTATTTAGGTGTGGTTGTTTTTTTAAGAAAAGGTAGATAATATCATTAGGAAAGAGTCCAGAAGGAGAGGTAACAAAAGGTTATTGGTGTTTCTTTGAGGAAGAGGCTGAGGTTACTGATGAGTTTAATTTTCTGTATTTCTATATTATATCAATTTTTAATTATTAGAAGATTTTATTTTAATAATCAGATAAAGAGCTTGGGACTGTGAGAGGTTAATTCCTTATCGAGGGCCCAATGCTAATACGTGGCAGAGTTGAGATTCAGACTTGAGTCTGTCATCTCTCCAAACTGGTGCTGCTTCTTCTCTATCAGGTTTTTCTCCTTTTTCCATTAGTCCTCTTGTCCCATGGGTTGGGCCCATTGTTTTAGGCAATCACAGACCTTGTCCTACTGGCCAATCTGTGCAAAGGAAGGCCGTTACTTCCCTTTCCTATCACTTAAAAACTTTTTTCCTAGACACCTAATTGATATCTTGTGGCTGAGAGTTTTTGCCAGTCTTGTAAAACATTGGGCTGAGTTTATCCTGAGGGCTTGAGTGACTTCTGCAATGAGACCAGGGTCGTCCCATCCCTCCTGCCTCCTTATGCAGCACAAGGTAGAACTGCGTCCAGGAAATGCTCTGAAATGGGCATTACGAGCTTTGGGCTCCAGTCCCGGCTCTGCCATCGACTCTCCACTTCTCTCCAGAACCGGCTCTGCTTCTCTGTGCAGTCCAAGGTGAACATGAGCTCTGAAGTCCTTTTAAGCTGAGACATTTATCAACTCCGCATGGAGAGGAATGTTCAGACAAAACTTCTTTGGTTGAAATGAAGACACCACAGCACTGCCGGTGGTTAGGCAGTGTCCCTCTTAGACACACAGGTGCAATGGTATAGCGATTACAATGCAGTGGTGACAGGTGACATTAATAGTGCCCACTCTGTGTCAGGCCCTTGCCGTCTCTTGTCCAATCTCACTGTAGTCCTCTGACATAGGTGCTCTCTTTATCTCCATTTTTTCAGAGGAAATGACAGACTTAAGGTAAATTATTTGCCCAAAGCCACATGAAAATGAATGGCAGAGGCAGTTCAAATCCAGGTAGAGGTCTGGCTCTCAATTCCTCTCATAGCTAATACCAAAGTGCAAATACAATTGTTACCACTCAGCACCTGATGGACAGGTACTCAGATCTTCTCTAACATGCTGTGTGTTTTAAAGGAGGCCTGGAACTCAGCTCCCAGCTGACTAGTTTAATGTGAAGGTAAAAGACCAAGAAAAGTTCCTCTTTTTTCTATAGTGTCTATCCTTTTTTTTTTTTTTTTAAATTATGATCTCTAGAGCCATTCCTCAAAGTTGCAGGAACAGTCTGATGACTGAACTAAGTTTATGTACCCAAACCTCTGCCTCAGAGGCTGCCTCCTGCTGACTAGTGTGTTTTTGGACCTAGGTGGATGGAGTCGCTGACTGTCGAGAGCAGAATCTGGCTTCAGTGCCCAGCAATCTCCCTCCCCACTCGCAGACACTCATCCTAGATGCCAACCCTCTCAAGACCCTGTGGAACCATTCCCTCCAGCTGTACCCGCTCCTGGAGAACCTCAGTCTGCACAGCTGTCACCTGGAGCGCATTGGCCGTGACGCCTTCCTGGGGCAGGCCCGCCTGCGCAGCCTGACGCTGCCTGACAATTCTCTCTTCGAGAGCTACAAGGAGACAGCAACTGCCTTCCACAGCCTGCGGGCATTGCGGAGGCTGGACTTGTCGGGGAACTCCCTGACGGAAGACATGGCGGCCCTCATGCTCCAGAACCTCTCTTCACTGGAGTCTGTGTCCCTTGCGAGGAACACCATCATGAGGCTGGATGACTCCATCTTTGAGGGCCTGGGGCACCTCCAGGAGCTGGATTTGCAGAGGAACTACATCTTTGAGATCGAGGGTGGAGCCTTCGAAGGCTTGACTGGGCTGAGACACCTCAACCTGGCCTATAACAACCTCCCTTGCATTGTGGACTTCAGCCTCACGCAGCTCCAGTCCCTCAATGTCAGCTATAATGACCTGGAGTGGTTCCTGGCTTCTGGGGAAGAGGCTGCTTTTGAGCTGGAGATGCTGGACCTCTCTCACAATCAGCTGCTGTTTTTCCCACTCCTGCCCCAGTCCAGCAAGTTGCACACCCTCCTGCTGAGGGACAACAACATGGGCTTCTACCGGGACCTGTACAACACCTCATCGCCAAAGGAGATGGTGGCCCAGTTCCTCCTCGTAGATGGCAACATAACCAACATCACCACAGTTAACCTCTGGGAAGAGTTTGACTTCAGTGACCTTGCAGATCTACGTTTCCTAGATCTGAGCCAGAACCAGTTCCAATACCTGCCTGATGGCTTTCTAAGGAAAATGCCTTCCCTCTCCCACCTGAACCTCAACCAGAATTGCCTGATAATGCTCCACATCAGGGAGCACGAGCCCCCAGGAGCGCTTATGGAACTGGACCTGAGCCAGAACCAGCTGTCAGAGCTGCACTTGGCTCCCGGGATCCCCGGCTGCCTAAGGAGCCTCCGGTCGTTCAATCTGAGCTCCAACCAGCTTCTGAGTGTCCCTACTGGCCTTTTTGCTGATGCCAGTAACATCACTACAGTTGACATGAGCCACAATCAGATCTCACTTTGTCCCCAGCCAGCTGGCTTAGACGGCGTGGGCCCTCCCGGCTGTGTGGATTTCAGGAACGTGTCATCTTTGAGGAGCCTCTCTCTGGAGGGCTGTGGGCTAGGAGCATTACAAGACTGCTCATTCCAGGGGACTGCCCTCACCCACTTAGACCTTTCTGGAAATTGGGGGGTTCTGAATGGCAGCACTACCCCCCTCCAGAATATTGCCCCTACGTTACAGGTCCTGTCTCTCAGGGATGTGGGCCTCAGTGCGAGCTTCACGGAGTTGGACTTCTCTGGGTTTAGGAATCTGAGGGGATTGGATCTGTCCGGAAATTCTTTGACCAGTTTCCCCAGGTTCAGGGGCAGCCTGGCTCTGCAGACCCTGGATCTCCGCAGGAACTCGCTCACGGCCCTTCCCCAGGGGGCCATGTCTGTGCAGCTCATGGCAAGTCTTCGGACCATCTACCTCAGTCAGAATCCGTATGACTGCTGCAGGGTGGAGGGCTGGGGGGCCCTGCAGCGTCTGCACACCATCTCCGACTGGGCCATGATCACTTGCAACCTGTCCTCTAAGGTCATTCGCTTGGTGGACCTGCCCAGAGGCATGCCTCAGGACTGTAAGTGGGAAAGGGTGAATATGGACCTGCTGTACCTTGTGCTCATTCTCCCCAGCTGCCTCACCCTGCTGGTGGCCTGCACTATCACCTTTCTCACTTTTAAGAAGCCTCTGCTTCAGGTAATCAAGAGCCGCTGCCACTGGTCCTCCATATACTGACCTGGCTACTATTCCAGGTCAGAAATCTGGTCTGTGCATGGAAAGACACGTGCTCTGCCACATTTCAAGATCTGATGCAGAGAACAAGTCTGATGAACTACACTTTAAATTAAAGTGTATAACATGTTTCCATTCCTTGTCACTCCACGTTCGTCCTCTGTTGTTATGATTCATCCTTATCATCCTGGTAAAATATTTATTCATGGACGTGCTACACAAATAAAAAACACGTTTCATAAATATTTTTTAAAATCAAACACAGCTTGTGTTTTTTCTTTCTTGAACGTTTCTTGGTAATTTCGTGTAGTTTATTTTTCAGTGTCCTTTCCTTGATGGCACCCTTGGAGCTAGTGAGAAAGGGTGGCGATTCAGTGCTGCTCCATAGTGAAAATGACTTCCAGAGCATGTGGATGGTGAGAGCCAGTGCCCTGAGAGTTCACAAAAAAAAAACAAAAAACAGAATCTCAGAGCCACGCTGGGGGATCAGAGATGAGAACTGGCACCTCCTATCTTGGCTTGCCTTGCCTCTGCCAACAGAGTTCATACCTGGAGTTGCTGACAGGCAAACATGACACTTCCAAGGAAAAGCTAACAGAACAATAACTGGGCCCTGCATTTATTTGTGCAGGAAACTGAACACCAGGCACTGTCCTTGTTCTGAGAGGAAGTGAAGAGGAACTCAGAAAGGAGTGAATTCTGTTTACGTGTGTTCCCTCTCTCCTTCCCTTCCCTCAGTGAATAGTGAGCAATTTCTGTGCTCCTCTCTGGGGAAAAGATGTTATTAAAGAGATAGCTCTTGCTCTTTTGGTAGTTTAGAATGTACACTGTCCTTGCACTTTTTATCCCTGCTTATTAAATCATGAATGAATTAAAGGCAGTGGTGGTAGGGTGGGAGGAGGATAAAAATCTCACTGATTGCTATTCTCATGAATAGTAATGTCAGCAGAAACGTTTAGGCAAATCCAAGAGAGAAAATCAATGGTCTTGCTCCGATGAAGCAGGAGCTTCGCTTGGATGCTCCCCAGGATGACAAAGCCATGTCAGTAAGGCTCCACACTCAGTATCAGCCGGGTGAGCTTTGCCCTTATTGCACCTCCATTTTTCCTGTCAACCTGTCTGTCTCCACCCTGCATTGCCCCAGCCTGATGCCTTGGATGGCCCTCAGGTTGCTTTGAAGCCATGTCCAATATCCCGCTAGGAAAGTCCCATCAGCCAATATCCGTAAGACTAGATTCTCCTTAAATCACACCCCCCTCCCATCAACAAAAACTCTTTCTTGGGATCCTATTGTTCCCTAAGGTGACAATTAACTATTTAGACAAATCCATCTGCAACTGATACATTTATGGCTTCTCTTCAAGGAATGTGTCACCTCTTGTATTAGTATTCTTAGTTTCTTGTAGCTGAGGATGACCCTGTCTGATGTAAGCAGCATGGGAATTTAGTAAAAGTGTGTTGGGGAGCTCTAGGTTCTCTGGAAGGCGGAGGAACTCATTTGGGAAATGGGCAGGAACGGGGGATGATGCTTTGCAGCAGCTGGGACCAACGCACAGATCACGCCATAAACAATAACTGTGACTGCAGACACTCCTTACTGCTGGATGCCACCGTCTGCTGCTTACTGACAGCTCCAGATAGGGCCGGCGCCACCGGTCACTGCCACGGCTGCCGCCCACTGCCCAAATAAGCACTCTCCCAACTTCTGCTGTCTTATATCACCAGCCTTAGTCTGGAGCATGTGGACCTGGTTGGTCGACCTTAGGTCATGTGCCCCTGTCCTGACTACAGGAGGGGCTGGGACAGCAAATGCTGTACCTCCCGATGAGGTTTCTGTAGTAGAAAATGGGCTCTGCTTCCTAAAAATACTCGTAAGGGGTGCAGTTCTCAAAACAGGAAGGGAAGTTTGGTGTTGAGAAGACAAAAGAAAGACAAATGTGCACCACACCCTTCTAAGCAGCATGCACATTGCAACAGAGGACTCCTCAGCACAAAGGAGTGTCTCAGATGGATGGTGGAAACTTCAGGCGGATTCTCAGGCCAGCAAGGGAGAGAGTTGGTGTGGTCAGGCAGGCCTTTCGAATCCCTTTACGTAGCGCACCACCCACTCTACCGGCTCTGAGCGCCTAGCCTTGCAGAATGGCATATGGAGAAGACTTAGGACAGAGCTCTACCCTTGCCTGTGGCAGTGACTTCAGAGAGCTGTGAGCTTTTCTTGGTTGGTTAGTCCATTGCTAGCGTCCGAAGACTATTTCCTAGGTTTCTTTCAGTATGGTGAAAAGGATGGAAGGAGCGGGTAGATTTCTGTCTCCAGTCCTGAGCTGTGGTTTCTCCAGCAAATTCTATACCTTTGTCCTGCTTTTCTCAGCCCAACCTCCACCTGCAGTGGACATTCTACTGTTGTTCCCTAAGGTGACAATTAACTATGTAGAGGAATCTGTAGCTGATACATTTATGGTTTCAGATTGGCCATACAGCCAATTGAGCACCAAGCAGTTCTTCCTCATGAGAAAGAAGTGGGGACCCAGAATATTCAAAGCTAAAGCAAACATAAACAATGTCAGAGATTGGACTGTTAACATGAGTAACAATAATTCAGATTTTGACAATCTAGTTATAAAACAAAAGCTTAAAGTTTTTCTAGTGGCACAAAGTCATTAGGGGTCACCTGATTTCTTAAAGAACCCTAGTTGCAAGAAATTGGATAAATTATAATCCTTGGTTCATATCACTGGTTATCTTTGGTCATCATAGACCTGCACGGCCCCCTTTATCTATTTAATATGCCATATATCTTCCATTTGCCCCTCTGAATTCACCTTCACCCTCCTCTGTCCTGCCCCAGGAGGCTGACCCTAGTGGGCTCCCTTGCCATCTGCTATCCTTCTGTATTTGCCTAAGGAGTTTTGGCAAATCAGAACGATGAAGGAATGTGAGATCAGGGTATTTATTTTCCCAACTTTTCCCTGTGGACGTGTCTCAAACTGGTTGCACTTACAACAAAGATCACAGTCCTCTCAAGGTGGCCCTTTCTATATAGAACCTCTGCGCCTTAGGGTTCTAGGAACCACTCACATCATAGGCCCCTCCCCTCATACCACAGGCCCCTCTCCTTAGGGACATTTAACAGTCTGTCATTATCAACCCTGTGTAATTGCATTACCCATTGTGATGTACCTTTTCCTGCCCGCTCTTCCCCCATTTATAAACAGTCCCTTTATAAACCCTCTCAGTTATCCTTGTTTGAATGGTGTTCCCACATTCACCCATCTGGTTCCTGCTGAACCCCCCGGTGATATGGGGGTTATTTATTTGGTAATACTGATCCAGAGAAATCCCGATACTTGTATCAGAGTCACCAAAGGAAAAGAGTGCAGCCAGATATGAAGGCAAATCCCCTGGAGATGACTGTCCTTATGGGTGAACATGATGAAGAAGCTGGACATGAGTAAGCTGTCACATGTCATCATATTACAAATATATTCTGACTAGAGGCCCGGTGCATGAATTCATGTACCAGTCACATCTAGCCAGCTTGTCCTGATGGAGCTGATGAGGGAAAGGATGGGGAGGGTGGCCTGGGAGAGAAGAGACTGTGGTCGTTCCAGTCACTCTGGTCATTCCACTATTTGGTTGCTGGCTTTTTAATATATAGGATGTGACTCAAATTGGAGAGGGAGAACTTGCCAACCTTGAAGACCTTCTTTAAAAGAGTGTGGGTATTGTGATGGCATCAAGTCAAAGAAAGCAGACAATGGGGTTAGAAAATGTGTTATAATGAAAAAGAAAGAAAAATATTCTTCACTGACTAGTCATGTTCTACTCTGTCCTCATCAAGAATTATCAAGCCCGATCAGCGTGGCTCAGTGGTTGAGCTTCGACCTATGAACTAGGAGGCCAAGATGCGATTTCCAGTTGGGGAAAAAGCCCCGGTTGTGGGGTCATTCCCCAGTTTGGGTCGTTTAGGAGGCAGCCAATCAATTATTCTCTCTCATCATCGATGTTTCTATCTCTCTCTCCCTCTTCCTTCCTCTCTGAAATCAATAAAAATATATTTTTTAAAAATTATGAAGAATATGACCTAGCAATCCCACTTCTGGGTATTTATCAGAGGGAAAAAAAGCATGAATTCAAAAATATATGCACAACCTTAAGTTTAGTGCAGCATTAATTTACAATAGCCAAGATATGGAGGCAATCTAGGTGTTCATCAGTAGATGATTGGGTAAAGGAAATACAGTATATGTATAATCGAATGTTACTCAGTCATAAAAGAATGAAATCTTGCCATTTGTTAGAACATGGATGGACCTAGAAGGTATTATGCTAAGTGAACTAAGTCAAATGAAAAAAGACTTGCTTTTTAAAATCCTCACCTGAGAATATGTTTTTCTTAATTTTAGAGAGAAATGGTAGCCAGATAGGTGGAGTTTGAAATAAGGGCAAAGAAGGTGAAAGAATTAAGAAGAACAAACTGCTGGTTATAAAATTAGTCACAGGGGTCTAATGTACAGCATAGGGAATATAGTCCATATTTTATAACTATGAAGGTGCTAATGAGAATTAGACTCATTGTGGTGATGACTTCATAAGGTATGTAAATGTTTAATTACTGTGGTATACACCTGAATTGCATATAATATCGTATGTCATCTATAATTTTAAAATTTTAAATTTTTTTTATTGAAAACTACCAACCACTTATTTTGTGCTAAGCGCTTTACATAAAAATGTTCACTTAATGCAGGAAAACTCTAGACTGAGAGCAGTTCATATTTGCTCAAGGTCATGCAGAACTGTGGTAAAGATGTTAGCATTAAGCTCCAGAAGAGAAAAGCAGCTGCAGCAACTTGATCATTATCAAGTCTATCAAACTGTCAACCTGTAGGTGGCTAGGGGTTGCTGCTAAACAGCAGGTTTGCTGATTAAAAGGCAAACATGAAGAGGTTCATATGGAGATAGGTGAAGAAGTCCAGAGCATAGTAGGTCCTCGAATGACATTGCTTCACTATAACATTGATGAGATACCATAGTAACTTAACTCTTGTTTTCATCAGCCTGTGGTAAAATTGGTTTTGTTAGGACATCGTTTTGCTGCAGTTTCAATAACTTATCAACAATGACCTTCAGTGAGGATTTACTGTAGTTAAAGGTCACCCATCTTTCTGAGGCTGTTCTGAAGGCAGCAGCATGGTTTGTGATAACTTGGAGGAAATTTACAACAGAAGAATCTCTCCCAACTCCTTCCTCTTTCAGCCAGGCTCAAAATCAAGACAAAAGGCTGATAGAAGAGGACTCTGATTTTCACCAGGATTTCATTGATTCACTGTGGGTGAAAGGACTGATCAGGGAAACCATCTTGTCGGGAAGGAGATTGTTTCTGGAACAGCCATTCAATCCAAGTTTTTCAAATGCATAACCTTACTTTTATAGATGTAATAGCTCTGAGAGGAATAGTTAGGTTAATCCTGGCCAGTGTAGTTCAGTGGTTGGAGCATCATCCAGCATACTGAAAGGTTGCAAGTTTGAATCCCAATCAGGGCACATAATCAAGTGGTGGGTGCAGTCCCGGGTGGGGTGTGTATAGAAGGCAACCAGTTGATGTTTCACTCTTACATTGATCTTTTTCTCATCCCCTCTTTCGAGCTCTCTGAAATCAATAAGAACATATCCTCGCATGAGGAGGAAGGAAGGAAGGAAGGAAGGAAGGAAGGAAGGAAGGAAGGAAGG
>JAAGEH010000045.1:45786632-45814808 GCA_011751065.1 Lasiurus cinereus | reverse complement strand
AATGTATTACATGTATACATATCTTCCCATTGCCTTCCCCCACCTTCCCCAAAGGAAGAATATTGCTGATACTTCTTTGAGAAGCTCGGCCTCTGGTGGCATTGAATTCTGTTGGGTCATCACTCAAGCTATCCTCTTCGATTCATTTAATCTTTTGTCTCCCCAGCTTGCACCCATTCAGCTCCCCCTTCTTTCTCTTATTTGTTAGGTGCTTTTTCCTTGGATGTGTTTTTGTGAGTTCATGACCAAATTTTACTTCTTTGGGGGAACTTACTTTTCTAATGTAGATCTCTTTGTCCCATAAATGTAAGGCTCTACACCCTTGCAAAATGTTGGAACTTACTGTTTAGTGTGTCTTTTGTTTGTAGTCATCATGACTTAACCATTGGAGAGCTGTATTTCTATTGCATGGTAACCAAGATAGTGCCTGCCGTGGTTTGTTTGTTAAGAATTAACTGAACTTTCATGTCTCTGAGGTTTGTTCATTCTCAGAGGACAATTTAAGTTTGAGTGGCTAGCCCAAACTACTAGGTTTTCCTGTTACTGGGTTTCAGTATTAAATTTCAGCTCCTGCTTTCTTTTTGGTGGTGGGTGACAGTGCTCATCACCTCCTTTGAGATGACTGAGTGTCGCATTTGTAGCAAATGCGGGATGGTTGCTGAATCAATGGTCCTGCTCCTTTGAGTCCTCAATGGCTAACACTTTCTGTCTTCCATGGGACGTGTTCTGCTTCCCAATTCCAAGCTGCTCCTTTTTACATGTATGATTAAAACAACAACAACAACAACACTCATTTAATAAGTTTTCCCCTTGTCTGTTCCTGAGCTTTGATAGTTGGGGAGGTAGGACAGTCTGAGGTCTGGCTGTTGAATCTACTCTGAGGTTTCTCAAGGTAGAGGAGCAGCCCTAGGATAACAGAAGAGCCTTATACCGGGAGTTATAGCTGAGGTCATAGTCCCACTTGGCTTCTAACTCAACGTGTACCCTTAAATCACCTACAAAATGAGCAGGTTGAACTGAATAATCTCTTCAGCATCTTGCAAATCTCACATCCCATGATTTGAAAGAGCTTTCCGTTCCACTATCTGTGTAAAGTAGGCAAATGTTGCAAATATTTATAAATAAGATAGTAATTAAAAATAAGCACTGGCCCATGTGGCTCAGCTAGTTGGGCATCCTCCGGTACACTGAAAAGTTGCTGGTTCGATTCCCGGTCAGGGGACATACCTGCGTAGGGAGCCTGAAGAAGGCAGCTAATCAATGATTCTCTCCCATTCTTGGTGTTTCTCTCTCTCTCTCCCTCTCCTTTCCTCTCTGAAATCAATTAAAAATATATAAAATTAAATAAAAGTAGAAAGGGTGGGAGGTCAGTTTGGTTAAGAAATGGAGTAACATGGAGATGCCTGGTTTGCTGATGGCTCAAAGGTAATGGTGAAACAACCTTCCCTCTTGTTACCCTATTTTACCTGATTGTGTAAAAACTTGGAGGTTCCAGATTTGTAAGAACAACTTACATGGATTTTTTTGTTTATTGTCTGTCAGAGTTCATTCATACCCATTCTTGGCCTCATAACCCTCCAAAAACTGTGTGTTTCAGCTCTACCCTTCTCGTCAGGATCCACCTGAGGATACTGACCAGGAACCTCTCTATTAATTTCCCTAAAATGGGCTGGAATTCCCCTCTGCCACAAACCAACTGACAGCAACTGAGGAGGATGGGGCCAAAGGAAAGTTAGAGGTTGCCGAGCACGACAAGGGGTGCTCTGCTGGAGAACTGCCCACGGGTTTCTTGGTATCAGTCAACTGGAGCTTAAAAAAAACAACCAAAAAAAATAGTTTCATCATCCTACCCCAACATCCTCAAATTGATGTCATAATCAGGGAATGACAGCTCAGTGTTTTCCCTATGATTTCAACATCATAGATTTTGATTTTTTGCTTGCTTTTTGTTAATCCTCACTAGAGGATTTTTTTCCCCCCATTGATTTTAAGAGAGAATGAGTGGAAGGGAGAATGAGAGGGAGAAAGAGACAAGAGAGATGGATGTGGTGAGAGAGGCACATCGATTGGTTGCCTCCTGCTCGTACTCCAAACGGGGCTGGGATCAAACCTGAAACCTAGGTAGGGATGTGCCCTTGACCGGGAATCCAGTTCAAGACCCTCTGGTCTGTGGGCTGGCACTCTAACCATTGAGGTACACTGGCAGGGCAACATCATCGATCTTTTAGGTTTAACTTAAGAATATTTATTTATTTGCTTTGAACTCATTTCAAGTCCAAATGCACAGAAATGTCTTATTCTTTGTTTCATGCCCTTCAGTGTTCTATTGAGGGAATAGACACAGGTCCCCAAGACAAACATTCATTCAGCAAATATTTATTGAAACCCTTCGAGAGCTCTAGCTGGCTTGGCTCAGTGTATAAAGCATCAGCCTGTGGACTGAAGGGTCCAAGGTTCAATTCCAGTCAAGTGCACATGCCCGGGTTTCAGGCTTGATTCCCGTTAGGGGGTGTGCAGGAGGCAGCCGACTGAAGATCCTCTCTCATCATTGATGTTTCTCTCTTTCTCCCTTCCTCTCTGAAATCAATAAAAATAAAAAATAAAGGAATCTAGAGAAATTTTTTAAAAAAGAAACTCTTCTATGTGCCAGATGCTAGTTAGCTCTAGGGATACATACAAAGTTAAATTTCTTCTCACAGGTTGTCACTTATAAACTATTTTTCTCCATTTTCATCACCCAGACCCTCCACTGTTCTTGACACTCCTCAGTATCCTTGAAAGCTGAGTACAGAACTACTCTGATTAATGCAGGGCTGAGGTACTTCTTGCCATATTTGGGCAGTTACAGAAAAGGTAGCAGGTGTATTATACACTTTTTTCCCTGTGTCTTCAGTTTTCTTAATTTAATTTGCTCTTGAGAGAGGAATCAGTTTCTGTTCCTGTATCAACCATGCATTTGTCAGAAATCTACACAATGGCTCATTTTCTTGGTTCCAAAGCTGGGTGACACAAAACATTAATCCCTCACAGATCTAATCATCCAAAAAGACACTGTAGTCCTGGCTCTGAGCCTCAGAACCCCAAAGAAATGAGAAAATAAGTTAAGTAATGTTGACTTGAGCCCTGGTGCCAGTCAACTGCCTGTTCACTTTCATATCCATTCTTTTTTTAAATCCTTACCCAAGGAATGAGGATATTTTTCCCATTGATTTTTAGAGAGAGTAAAAGGGAGAGGGAAAGAAGAGAGAAGGAGAATGAGAGAGAGAAACATGGGTATGAAAGAGACACATTGATTGGTTGCCTCCCACTTGCACCATGACCTGGGTGGGGATTGAATCTGCAATCCAGGTTCTGCCCTGGACCAAGACTTGAACCTGAGACCCTTCAGTTCTTGGGCCAATGCTCTAGCCACTGAGCAAACCTGTCCAGAGCTCATATTCATTCTTTATACTTCCCTGTTTTGCTCTGCATCCATATTGACATAAAGAAATTACTGAATAAATAAATAGTTGGGAAAGAACAAATACTCCTTACAGAAGAATTCCAAATAATAAATGTAGATACGTACTTCACCCTCTAGAAGGTAAGCTTAGCCTCCTCTTACCTCCATTTCTTTTCTTCTTTTTTTAAATTAAATCTTTATCATTCAGATTATTACATTTGTTTCTCTTTTTTCCCCTCCTTAGCTCCCCTCCACCCGACTCCCTCCCCTCCCTCTACCCTTACCTCCCTCCCGTTGACCTCATCCATAGGTGTATGATTTTTGTCCAGTCTCTCCCTGTATACCCCTCACCCCTTTCCCCCTGAGAATTATCAGTCCACTCCCTTCCTGTGCTCCTGATTCTATTATATTCACCAGTTTATTCTGTTGATTAAATTTTTAATTCACTTAATTTTTAGATCCCCTTTTGATAAATATGTATTTGTTGTTCATAATTTTTTATCTTTTACCTTTTTCTTCTTCTTCTTAAAGACCTTTCAGTATTTCATATAATACTGGTTTGGAGTTGAGGAACTCCTTTAGCTTTTTCTTCTCTGTGAAGCTCTTTATCTGCCCTTCAATTCTGAATGATAGCTTTGCTGGATAGAGTATTCTTGGTTGTAGATTCTTGCTATTCATCACGTTGAATGTTTCTTGCCACTCCCGTCTGGCTTGCATCGTTTCCTTTGAGAAATCAGCTGACAATTGTATGGGTGCTCCCTTGTAGGTAATGAACTGTTTTTCTCTTGCTGCTTTTAATATTCTCTCTTTGTCTTTTGCTCTTGGTATTTTAATTATGATGTGTCTTGGTGTGGTCCTCTTTGGATTCCTTTTATATGGGGTTCTGTGTGCTTCCTGGACTTGTAAGTCTATTTCTTTTACCAGATGTGGGAAGTTTTCAATCATTATATCTTTAAATAGGTTTTCAGTATCTTGCTCTCTCTCTCCTTCTGGCACCCCCACAATTCTGATGTTGGTACGCTTGAAGCTGTCCCAGAGGCTCCTTACATTATCTTCATATTTTTGGATTCTTTTTTCTTCTTGCTTTTCCAGTTAAGTGTTTTCTGATTCTTTATATTTCAAATTTTTGACTTGATTCTTGCCTTCCTCTAGTCTGCTGTTAGGTCTCTGTATAATATTTTTTATTTCAGTCAGTGTATGTTTAATTTCTAGTTGGTCCTTTTCCATCCCTAATTGGTCCTTTTTCATCTCCTCTTGGGTCTCGCTAAATTTATCCATCTTTTCTAGGAAATTCTTGAAAAATCTTATAACTGTGGTTTTGAACTTTATATCCAGTCATTTGTTTTCCTCCATTTCTTTGGTTTGTGATCTCTTCCTTTGTCTCTGCATTTTCACTATGCCGGGAGAACTTCTGTGTTTGATTCAGCCTTATGATACAAGACTTGCAAAACTGCAAAAGCCTCTCTGTTGAGCTTGGGATGGTTGGAGTCTCAGGGCTTAATGGACCACCTTGCCTTCCAGTCGGCCCCGCCCTCCAAGGTCCCTCAGTCTGATGTGACTGGGTAATCGCTGGAGCAATCCCTGTCACGTGCATTCTCGCAGTGCCTCTAGACCACTGCCTTTCTGGCTCCTCTGTGCTCCAGGACCATATGAGTCTGGGTCCCCAGGGTTTCGCCCGAAACTGGGGTTTAGTGGAGTTAGAGGTGATGCAGTTGGGAGGCTCTGTCTCCCGCCCACTCATGAAAGCCAGCGGCACAATCAGCAGTCGGTCTTCTGTGCACAGTGCTGTGCGTGCCACCAGACTTCTGCCCTTTTGAGACTCCCCTAAATTTCCGTGCACTTCTCCCTTTACACAGTCCAAACTACCCCTATATGAGTTTTGGCTGGACCTGGGGATCAGTGCCATAGAATAAGGTGTTCAATGCAGTTGGGAGTCTCCGTCTCCCTCCCACCAGAGAAAGCCAGCCAAGTACTCCAGCACCCGCTCTCTCCACATGTGCATCTCCGTACCTCAGCTTTTTGCAGCTCCTCTGGGTCTTCATGAGCCCTCTCTTTTCTTCTAGTTGTAGAATTTCCACTCATCCAGCTTTTCTGTGGTTCTGGATGATGTCTGTTCTGTCTTTTAGTTGTAGTTTTAAAATTGTTGTGCGAGGTAGCAGTGTATGTATTTACCTATGCCACCCTCTTGTATTCTCCCCATTTATTTTTAAAAGTTAATTTTTTATTGTTGATAGTATTATAGATGTCCCCCATTTCTCCCTCTTTGCCCCCATCCCCAACCACTACCCCACTGCAGGCTTTCACCACACTATTGTCTGAGTCCATGTGCTATGCATACATGCATGTATGTTTTTTGGTTAATCCTTCCCATCTCCCTTCCCTCTGAGACCTGTCAGTCTTTCAATCCATTCATGCCTCTGGACCTATTTTGTTCATTAGTTTATTTTGTTCATTAGATTTCACATACAAGTGAGATCATTTGATATTTGTCTCCCCTTTGCTTTTTGAGTGTGGGTTGAACTTAGTAGCTCACTTTCAAAGAATAGAGTATGGAGAGAGAAAAATAGCAACTTTATAGTGGAAAGAACTGGCAGATATTACTTTAACCAAGTGATCAAGTTTAACATCACCAGGGGGTGGATATTATACACCCTTATATGATGTGATGGACATATCCCTCTGTGGTATTCTTTCGAAAAGCCTATATCCCAGTCTAATAATTAGAAACACCTAAAACAAACCTAATTTAAGGAACATTCTACAAATTTCTGACCAAAACTGGCATGAAAATAAGGAAAGACTAACATCTAAACACAATGTGGTATTCTGGGTTGGATCCTGGAACAGATAAAGGTCATTAATTAAAAGAATCTGATGAGGGGGAATCCAAGATGGCGGCATAGGTAAACACCTACACTGCTGCCTCACACAACAATTTCAAAACTACAACTAAAAGACAGAACGGACATCATCCAGAACCACAGGAAAGCTGGCTGAGTGGAAGTTCTACAACTAGAGGGAAAGAGAGGGGCTCACGGAGACCCAGAGGAGCTGCAAAAAGCTGAGGTACGGAGCTGCGTGCGTGGTGCCGGAGTGCCTGGCTGGCTTTCTCTGGTGGGAGGGAAATGGAGACTCTCAAAGGCATTGAACCCCTTATCCTACGACACTAAACCCCAGATCCAGCCGAAACTCATAGGGCACTGCGCGCAGGACAGACTGCTGATTGTGCCGCTGGCTTTCACTAGTGGGCGGGAGACGGACCCTCCCAACTGTGCCACTTCTAACTTCACTAAACCCCTGTTTCGGACGAAACCCTGGAGACCTAGACTCGTGTGGTCCTGGTGTGCAGGGGAGCCGGAAAGGCAGCGGTCTAGAGGCACTGCGGGCGTGCGCACAAGGACCGCTCCAGCCATTACCCAGTCACGTGCGACTCAGGGGCCGTGGAGGGCCGGGCTGACTGGAAGGCAAGGCGGTTCCTTAAGGCCTGAGACTCCACCCCTCCCAAGCTCAACAGAGGCTTCTGCGGCTTTGCACGTCTGGTATCATAAAGCTGAATTAAACACAGAAGTTTCCCCGGCATAGTGAAAATGCCGAGACAAGAGACAAGGGAAGGGAGTACAAACAAAAGAAATGGAGGAAAAAAAACGACTGGATATAGAGTTCAAAACCACGCTTATAAGGTTTTTCAAGAATATGCTAGAAAAGTTGGATAAATTTAGTGAGACCCAAGAGGAGATGGAAAAGGTCCAACTAAAGATGAAAAAAGACCAACTAGAAATTAAACATACACTGACTGAAATAAAAACTATTATACAGAGTCCTAACAGCAGACTAAAAAAAGGCAAGGATCAAGTCAAAAATTTGAAATATAAAGAAGCAGAAAACATTCAACTGGAAAAGCAAGAAGAGAAAAGAATCCAAAAATGTGAAGATAATGTAAGGAGCCTCTGGGACAGCTTCAAGCGTACCAACATCAGAATTGTGGGGGTGCCAGAAGAAGAGAGAGAGCAAGATACTGAAAACCTATTTAAAGAAATAATGACTGAAAACTTCCCACATCTGGTAAAAGAAATAGACTTACAAGTCCAGGAAGCACAGAGAACCCCAAATAAACGGAATCCAAGGAGGACCACACCAAGACACATCATAATTAAAATACCAAGTTCATTACGTACAAGGGAGCACCCATACGACTGTCAGCTGATTTCTCAACAGAAACGATGCAGGCCAGACAGGAGTGGCAAGAAATATTCAACGTGATGAACAGCAAGAACCTACAACCAAGAATAATCTATCCAGCAAAGCTATCATTCAGAATTGAAGGGCAGATAAAGACCTTCACAGAGAAGAAAAAGCTAAAGGAGTTCATCAACTCCAAACCAGTATTATATGAAATGCTGAAAGGTACTCTTTTAGAAGAGGAAGAAGAAAAAGATAAAAGACAAAAAATTATGAACAACAAATACATATTTATCAACAAGTGAATCTAAAAATTAAGTGAATTAAAAATTTGATCAACAGAATAAACTGGTGAATATAATAGAATGAGGAGCACAGAAAGGGAGTAGACTGATAAGCATAACCAATGATCACAGACACTGGGGGGTCGGGGTATGCCTGGGAGGGAGGGAGGGCAATGGGGAGATATGTATAAAAATGAATAAAAATTAATTAAAAAAAGAGCATGTAATAAAAAGAATCTAATGAAATATAAGTAAAGTCTGGAGTTTAGTTAATACTAATGCAGCAATGTTGGTTTCTTAATTGTTAAATCTATTGCACAAAGATAGTTGTATCATCTTATTATCTTTTTGATGTTATAGAATCTGCAGAGATATTCTTGTTTTCATTCCTGATATTGATAATTTGTGTTTTTTCCTCTTGACCAGTCTTGCTAGGAAGTATTTATTTTATCAAAGTGCAGGAAAGTACACCAATTTAAAATGTACAATTCAGCCCTAGCTGGTTTGGCTCATGAATAGAGCATCAGCCTGTGGACTGAAGGGTCCTGGGTTTGATTCCAGTCAAGGGCACATGCCTGGGTTACAGGCTTGATCCCCAGTTTGGGGTATGTAGGAGCAGCTGACCAATGATTGTCTCTCATAATTGATGTTTCTATCTCTCTCCCTTCCTCTCTGAAATCAATAAAAAAAAACAGACACACACACACACAAAAATGGAGGTACATCTACACACAGGAATACTATGCTGCAGTAAAAAAGAAAGAACTCTTACCATTCGTAAGAGCATGGCTGGACATAGAGAGCCTTATGCTAAGCGAAAGAAATCAGTCAGAGAAAGATAAATATCAAAAGATCTCACTCATTTGTAGAATTTAATGAACAACATAAACTGATGAACAAAAATAGAACCAAAGACATAGAAGCATTGAACAGTCAAACTTCAGAAGGAAGGCAGTGTGTGTGTGTGTGTGTGTGTGTGTGTGTGTGTTGTGTGTGTGAGTGTAAGAGATCAAAGAACTTATATGCATGCATATAAGCATAACCAATGGACACATACATTAGGGGGGTCCGTGCATGTGCTGGGGAATAGGGTGGCTGGGGAGAGGTCAATGGGGAAAAAAGGAGACATATGTAATACCATATGTAATACTTTAAACAATAAAGAATTTAAAAATTTAAAAATGGGGGGCTATTAACATTTTAAAAAATGTGGAATCATAACTACAAACTCAGGTAATTTTTTTCTTTTCTTTTTCAGGTAATTTCTAAAAGAGCCTGCCAAATGGATTACCAAAACCAGTGTTCCAATCCTACTTCTGCCACTCATGTGATGCTAAGCAGCCTATTTACTACACTCTGCCTTAGTTTCTTAATCTGTATAATAGGAAACAGTAATTGCACTGTAAGGAAATTCTCCCAAAGGAAATCCAAACTCAGCAAGTTCAAACATCCGACGTTGGCATACTCCTGCCCCCTGGTGGTGATTTTTAGAGTTATGTGGGCAGTGGTAAAAGCAAAAATAAAATTGTTCAACAAAAATCTTGAGATGCCTTCTTTGTAAAGCACACTAGCTTTTTAATTGTTAATATTCTCGCCTCCTTGGTGCCTTTTCCCCACCCACTACTATCATCAGTCCAAACATTGCAGGAAATATCAGGAGTCATCAGTTAACCCAGAGGAATTGCCGTATATTTGCTCTCATTTATATTTTTCCTCCAGGTCACATGGATTTGTGGAGCCTATCCATGTCTTTGTGTCATTAGCATTTATATATAATTGCTCTTTAGGAGATGTGACACAAAGTCAAAGTTGAGAGAGGTATACAAAATCTATCTGGAGGTCATTTGATATCTAAAGCTGCTGTAGCACTAGCAGGTAGAGTGAATATGAAAGGAATTTAAGATTGAACGAAGCAGTAAAGAGATTAGTGGGATTTAATTAAGGAGTGAAGGAACTGAGTTATGGAACTTCACCTATCCTAATTAGGTGATAAATCAGAAAGGAGTTTAAAGAATTAGTAGGTATTTTTAATTATTATTATTATACTCAAGGGAATAGTATGTTTTTTCCTGCTTGTCATGACTGTAAATGGGAGTAGGAGTGGGATAGAGGAGCAAAGAGAGAAAGGAGTAGGAGGAAGATCCTAGAAATGTGGGTGGGGTGTGAGCAAAGTCATCGCATATAGACGCCAAATCAACTCTCCTTCCTCTTTGGCTGACTTGGTGGAACTTTTCCCCAACCTGTGACTGGCCTTAACATTGTGTTGCCTCTTGGTTGACCAGGGCACCTGCTCTGTCACTGCGCCTGGACACCCATCAGGGGGCCTTGTCCAGGACCCCATCACTACCCTTAACATCCGGGTCTTTCATCTGCTTCACTTTCCTCCACTGATGCTGACTTGGGCCTAATCCTGGGTAGGGCTGTGATGTGCCCAAGGGATCTGGATGTGATTCAAGGGTCCTAGAAAATTAGGAATTTTGGGTTCCAGCTCCAACTTGGTAATTTACTACCTTACAATCTCCTGGAGCCTTGATTTCCTTATCTGTAAAATGGGTATATCAATATTCTCTAGCTTCAAGGAAGGATCAAAGGTGTAAAATACACGAGAAAGAGCTTATAAAAGCCAAGGTTTGAATCACTGTAAAGCTGTTTTATTAAAATAATTATTAATATGCTATGTACATGAAATATGATATATGATAATCTGCTGCCTCCATCCTCCCCATGTGAACTCTATAGTGCTCTCAGGCTCTCTCCTTTCTGCCTGTCTTTTTCCATCCCATATCATAATTTGCTCTTTGTATATAATTGCTCTTTACACGTTGGTAGTATTAAATCAGAGAGATATTTGCATATTAAACCGTATCTCTTTTTCCATAGTAAAAATGTTTATCCCTTATTCAAGAAATGTTAACCAGGATAGGAGAGAGAAGCAAGGCTTGCTTGTGTTTTGAAACAACTTTTTTCACTCCTAAATTATTTGATCTGAGCTAGAATTCAGACTGAATCTTTGGATCAATGTTTTAAAGAAATAGCTTTAGAGACCTAAATTCCACTCCCCCCTCCCATATAGTTTGTTTTTTAATTGGGACCATATTACATTTACAATTAACATCCAATCATCCAATGGACCAACATAGTTCACGGAGAGACATAATCCTAATAGCAAGGAGGTTTAGTGCATGAATTCTGGAGCCAGATGACCTTGGTTCAAATCCCAGCTTTTCCGTTTATTACCTGTGTGTCCTCTGTGCTTCAGTTTCTTTGGCTATAAAATGGAGAAAATTAATGATACCTACTTCCATAGGTTTATTGAGAGTATTAAGTAGGTTAATAGTTCTGAAACACTTAGAACAGTGGAAGTTAGTTAAGACTAGTTAGTATTTATTACAATTACATGTAAAAAACTTCAAACCATTCAGAACTTCATTTTTTTTAAATTTAAAAACATCCCACTTAAGCTCCTCCCCTCTCACTTTAACCTCATTTCCCTTTCCACAGGCAAGTTACTTTGTGATCATCCTTCAAGAGTGTTACTATCATTTTAAATCATAAATTGTAATATACTTACTATTTGGCAACTTGTTTTTCTCACTTAACCACATATCCAGGAGATATTTCCAGGTCACTAAGTCTATCTCCTTTTTCATATGCATATCACAAGATACTACAGCATGAATACTCCACAAGTGAACAAATTTCTTTTTGATGGATAAAATGGACCAAAAATGGAGTTCTTTGGAAAGTAACCTCATAGGGTAATCTGATCATAAATTCCTAACTGGGCAGGTCCTGGTGGGTAGTCACACCCAGGACTACAACTTCTTTAGTAAAAGGTTTATCTTTACCTTAAGCAAGCCTTGCCCATTGTTTTTAACGCATCTAGATTAGTGCACCTTTGAAATAAATTGTAACCACCCTCGAGAAAGCATATAATCTTGTTAACTATCCGGTAATCTGATCCCTGCCTCGCTTTCTCCTACCTCCATGTTTCTTAATTTCAAATGCATAAAATAAGATGCTAAACTGTTATTCCCTGGAGCATTTAAATCTTGCTACTGGCATAAGTTATCATTTTGGCTCAAACAAACTCATAAAAATGCTCTTCAGGTTTGGATGTTTCTGCTATCGATAGATATCTGGGTTGTTTCCAATTTTCCACTATTGTGTTCACTTTTTACACATTCTTTTTATTTTGTAATTCAAAACCCATCAAGCTGAAGCCTGACAGGGCTTCCTCATTTCAGTGTCATTGCTCATTTCCTATTGAGCAAAACTTCTTCCTCAGGTCGGCTCTTGCCACACCCTCCAGGGGTTGGGGCTTTTTCCACAGAAAGAAGAAGTGGAGTGATCTATCCTGGGCCTTCGGAGCAGAGGCCCACGCTGCCCGGCCCACCCAGCCCTGCCCCTGTGGCTCTAAAGGAGCCGCTGCATCACCTGATGTGGCAAAATCAGCATCACTTTGCCTCCAGGGTGGTTGATGTGCACTTAATAAGTTACAATAGTTCTGGCAACAGATGGGGATGCTTTCCCTTGACGTACTTCACCACCTCATTGAAGACCTGTGTGTTCCAGGGTGAGTCTGTTTCCTCAGGTGATTCCAACCTATGTTCCTGTTGTCAGGGGCCACTGGCAATATGGTTCTGTGGCAGGGCGGTAAGAAACTAGGAAAATTCCTGGGCAAGTGGAGTGGGGAAACGGAGACAAGAAAATTAAACAAGGCCCAACAGTTTGGGCAGCTTGCAGCCAGCTTGTAAATCACAAGACCTTATCTTCCCCAACCACGGACATTTAAGAACAAATGGTTTATAGCTCTCCTCCTAACCAGAGAATACACAGCTTAAATCACCCTGGCCTGAGAAAATAGAGAACAAAGACCCAATTAATGCCATTTATGTCAGCTAAACCCAGGGACAGATGAAGTCTGGGGGACAAATAACAAAAACCCCAGAAGCATTTGGATGGTTTTACTTGAGCGGGGAATGTTAGCCAGGACAAATACCTCCTAGGGCAGGAGGAGGGGAAGGGGGGGAAAAGGAGAGTTTATCTCACCCACTGAACAAAGAAGTCAGCAGTTTTGAGACTTGCCAAGATATTACTGGCAGATGCTCTAATAAATTATGGGAAAAGCCACAACAATGTAAAAAGGGAACCTTGAAATCTAGTCTATCTTGCAAGGGAACCTTGAAATCTATAGGGAGGAAAGTATAAAACTCTTGAACTCCCACAAGTGAGGCACTCAGACTAGCTGAGTTGCCCATTTGTGCTTTATTCCAAGTGTATTTTTAATAAATTCACTTGCTTTGCTTCAATACTGCTTTCTGTCACTCATCTGAATTCCTTCTGGCGAGTGTGACAAGAGCTGAGGGGGAAGAGCCAGCCTCCTCTGACTTGGGTGGCTCTCTGGCACAGTTCTCTTTCAGAAATGTTCTTTCCATAATTCACTCTCTGTCTGGGTTTTGGGCTTGATTCCTAATAGGGTGCATGCAGAAGGCAGCCAATTAATGATTCTCTCTCATCATTGATGTGTCTATTTCTCTCTTCCTTTCCCTTCCTCTCTGAAATTAATAAAAATATATATCTTTTTAAAAGTCTCAGGAGATGTAAAGCAAGTAAAGAGGACTCCAGGTGTCACTCATGCTTTATTTCATTGTCAGCTGCTACAATCTGGACCTGGTGATGGGAAATGGAGGCTCAAATCCAAGTGACACAGGGTCCTTCACTTTGAGGAAAAAGGGGATACAGTAATTATACAAGATAAGGTGGGGTCAATGTCCAAGCGAGTGGTATAGACCAGAAAACAAATGGGGTCCCTTCGGGAAGCTGGACACAAAGCAGGTTTCTAGATTCGTCCCTGAAAGATTCTGATTCAGGAGATCTGAAGAGTAACTGAGTCTATGCTTTTTTTTTTTTTTAACTGAGTTTATACTTTTAAAAAGCTGCTCACCTTTTTATGGCAACTATAAACCTAAGCCTGGTTTGAGAAGCCCTGGTATAAAAAAATAGTGGTAATGAGGTTCTGAGTAGGGAGGAGAGAACGCATGCGTTGGGTAGCTGAGAAACCCTAGGGAGCTGGAAGGGATCCTCCTATCTGGTGAGCTCCCCTCCAGTGGCCTACACTGGCCAAGGGTCTCCTGGAGGGCCCGCCGCAGCAGGAGTACAGATGTCCAAGGCTACAGTTCTGACTGAAACTCGATCTCAGAATTCTCTCCCCTTGGATGGAGAAACAAGCCTTTGCTGTCAGAGGTTGAGAGTGAGGAGGAGGCAGAACAGGAGCAAGGGTGCATGTGAGGAAAGGTTTAAAGGTTAGTGCTATGTATTCACCAAATTGTCAGGCCTTACACATTCAAGGGCTACTAACCAAAAGACTGAAACTGCTTTTTTTTTTTTTAAGGGAAAAGAGGGGACTATTTAGATAGCACCAGTGGTGATTGAGCTCAGACAAAGCTAGGACTTTACTCCAGAATGAGGAGGTGTTGTGTCACCACATGAGTTGGTGAGAAAGTCATCATCTTCAATGGCTTTAAATATTTAATTTTAGTAACAGAGGCCTTAAACATCTCAAGTGGAGGCCCAAGAAAGAGAAAACTTAAAAACTAAGAACTGACCTGCTATGGTTAATTAGGGGTCCACACACATCATGCAGCCAAAGAGTAAGTTGGGATCATAGTACTGATCTAGTGTTATCTCATTGGACATAACTTACTACTGGCCAGCCTCCAAATTCCCATACAGAAAAAAAAAGTGAGGGGTCCAGTTCCTTCTTAATCTCCCTCCTTTCTATTCTCTGGAACAACGGCCATTCCTACCTTGACCCTCCCTGGCTCCCTGGGACACCCCACCATAGAAGGCAGCTTGGAAAACACTGATCTGATGAACCTTTCATGGAGTACCTCGCTAGATTGCTTTCTGGGACAGCCAGATCACTACTTCACAACGTCATCTTTCCTACTTCTGGAAACTCTGATCCTCAGAAAGTTCTTCCTTTTATTGACTGAGAGTCGCTCCCTAGTTTTCCCCTGTGAAAATACAGCGATATTGTTCTACAGGAAAAGTCTTTAAGTAAATATTCATTAAGAGCAATCTTCTCTTTTCCACGCAAAAATCTCTTCATGTCTTCCAATAGATTCTCATGTGATATGGTCACTCTCTGCTGGACACACTCCAGTTTGTCAATGTCCCTTTTAAAATGAGGCCCCTGAAAGAGACCATGGCTCCAGACAGAATCTGGCCAAGGCAACGTACAATGGGCCATTCCTCCCCTTGATGTGGACATTAAACGCGCAATTAGTGCAGAGTGGAATTACATTAGCCTACTTGGCAGCCACTCCACAGTCTGTTTACAGTGAATCTGCTGTCCATTAAACCCTCTCTGTTTCATATTAATTGCTATGAAGTGAATCCTTTTTAAAAAGTGGATTAGAGAGAGAGAGGAAGGGGGAAGAGAGAGAAGAGAGAGAGAGAGAGAGAGAGAGAGAGGGAGAGAAGAGGGAGAGAGAGAGAGAGAGAGAGAGAGAGAGAAGAGAGAGGGAGAGAGAAGAGAGAGGAAGAGAGAGAGAGAAGAGAGAGGGAGAGAGAGAGAGAGAAGAGAGAGGGAGAAAGAGAGAGAAGAGAGAGAGAAGAGAGAATATGTCTTGGTATATCATGTATTTTTGCATTCATTGGTTAATGCTTGTATTGTGCCCTGGGATCAAAATGCAACCTTGGGCCGAGACCTGTTTGGCTCGGTGGATAGAGCGTCGGCTTGCGGACTGAAAGGTCCCAGGTTCGATTCCGGTCGGGGGCATGTACCTTGCTTGCGGGCACATCTCCACTGTGGAGCATGCAGGAGGCGGCTGATTGATGTCTCTCTCTCATCGATGTTTCTGACTTTCTGTCTCTCTCCCTTCCTCTCTGTAAAAAAAGATATATATATTTTTAAAAAAAAATGCAACCTTGGTATATGGACAGGATGCTCTAACTCTGAGATACCCAGCCAGAGACATTATGAAGTGAATTCTTTTCCATCCTGTGCTCCTGAAGTTGACATTTCTTTATTTTTTTATTTTTTAAATATATTTTATTGATTTTTTACAGAGAGGAAGGGAGAGAGATAGAGAGTCAGAAACATCGATGAGAGAGAGACATCGATCAGCCACCTCCTGCACATCCTCCACTGGGGAATGTGCCCGCAACGAAGATACATGCCCTTGACCGGAATCGAACCTGGGACCCTTCAGTCCGCAGGCTGATGCTCTATCCACTGAGCCAAACCGGTTTCGGCTGAAGTTGAAATTTCTTAATGTAAGTGTTGAACTTTACTTTTATCTTCCTAATATTTCATCCTGTCAGTTTTAATCCAGTCATTCAAAACATTATAAATTGTCTAATCACTATGCTGTATGCCTGAAATTAACACAAAATAATATTGAATGTAAACTATAATTGAAAAATAAAAATCTTAAAACATATCATAAGAACTTCAGCCATCTTCAATAGGGTATAAATTTAATAGTTGCCTTGAATTTTAGTGTTACTTTCTGTACATCTAAAAGACTGATAATATATATCTGGAGCTTAGAAGAGAGGTAAAGGCAAGAGACATTTTAAAAATTTTGCAGTTATTGAATATTTACTCCTTGCCAGATACTATGCTATGATACTTATTTAATCTTACACTGCCCTAGTGAAAACAGGAAAGAATACAGTATCTCATTTTACAAGTGAGGAAACTGAGAGGAAGGAATGAAGATGAAGGTGTCCTATTCTCTGATGGATCTTTCTCAGCCATCAGTCCAATGATGACTGAGCATACAGAGGCTCCTAAGCACACAAGCCGTGTAAGTCTTCCCACCTCCCCATGGTCCCACAGAAAGGTTTTTGCTCACCGGTATCTAAAAGGCTTGCACCAAAAAGGGACCATCAACTATTGGCTCCTTCTCCTTAGGATAACATCTCATCAGCCTTTTGACGAAAATGAAATCAGCCATAGGAATGAACAAAAATTGAAAACAGCTAGAGAAAGATGAAATTTTGGGTTATAGGAATAAAGCTTAGCCCTGGTCGGGTAGCTCAGTTGGTTAGAGTGTTGTCCAGATACACCAAGGTTGCAGGTTAGATCCCCAGTCAGGGCACTTACAAGAAGCAACCAATGAATGCATAAACAAGCAGAACAACAAATCCATGTTTCTCTCCCTCTCCCTTCTTCTCTGTCTCTCTCTAAATCAATCAATCAATTAAAAAATTTAATGAAGAAGCAAGTTTATTGGGCATATAATGCTATAAAATGTGACTTGGTCATACAGGTATCTTAGTTACATGATCTTGGAGTTTGCATTTGTGGCTTTGTCAGGCTGATAGAATGTTTTTCTTGTCTTTCTTTTTAGATTCCACAGGAGGGAATGATGCTTAAGTGAAGAATTTACCCCATATCACTCTACGTAAATTTGTCTGTACAGCATGTATGATCATATAATATTTTCCTTATTTACTTATTTCTCCACACTGAAATGTTAGCTCCATGAAAGCGGGATCCTTCTTGTTCTCTGTATCCCTATTAACTTGAATAGTGCTTGGCACAGGTTAAATGCTTGAAATGAGTGGATCTAAGAGTGACACAAAAGACCTACCATTTTAAAAAGATTATTTAAAACAATGTAAAGGCTGAGCCAGGTTTACCCCAGCACTCACCTGGATGTGGATGCAGGCACATTGTTTAAATTTTAAGAAAATATAACTAACATCCTTTTAGTGCTGAGCCAGAGCTACCTTTTGATAAATTAAAAAAACAAATACTGCCCTCTGATGGTAGTGGTTTTGTTTTTTTCCTTTTTCCTTTTTAGTAGCAATAGTTGTACATCCTCATTCCCCTAAGATCAAACTATGGCTGCAGGTAATGGAATAGGCTGGGAGGGACTTTAAGATGGACAATGAGTTGCATCTGCATATTCCAGACAAGTTTCCTAGCTACTACCCTTAGCTCCAACCCTCTTATTAGTTTGCTTCCCCAGCCCTCTTATTCTGGAGTCCTAGTGGTTAACTTGGCAGTTCCAGAGTGGACCTTGCCAAAGTCTTATCAGAAGATAGTGACACAGCTTGCTTGCTTGGGCCAGCTGTGACCCAAAGGAGGAGAGTGGCCCCTCATATGGCAATTGTCCTTTATTTGTCTAATTTCTCAACTTGGCTTCTTTCTCTTTTGCCTCAAGCTTTCCATTCTTTCTGACTTCCTGTTCCCAGCTCCTCTCCTAGGTGAAAATGTCAAAGGTTAAAAGTTTAAAATATGCCAGCCCTTTATATCAAAAGCATGTCCCCAAATCTAAAAATATATTAATCATTTTAGCAGGGCTACCAGGTATCAAAGTTTAATTCTCAGAATTTAAAAAACATAATTTTCATACCAATGTAAAATGAATATGTATCTAGACGTATTAACTCATCGATGAAGTACCAATAAAATGATGACACTGGCTCAAAAAGTGGTTAATGTCTGCCAGCTGGTTTGGCTCAGTGGATAGAGCTTCAGTGGACTGAAAGATCCCAGGTTGATTCTGGTCAAGGGCACATGCCAGGGTTGTGGCTTGGTCCCCAGTAGGGGGCATGCAGGAGGCAGCCAATCAATGATTCTCTCTCGATGTTTCTCTCTCTCCCTCTCCCTTCCTCTCTGAAATCAATATATTTTTATTGATTTTAAAAATATATGTTTAAACCTATTTTGGTTTAAAAAATGTCGTTAGGGAGAATCCAAGATGGCGGCATAGGTAAACACCTACACTGCTGCCTCGCACAACAATTTCAAAATTACAACTAAAAGACAGAACGGACATCATCCAGAACCACAGGAAAGCTGACTGAGTGGAAGTTCTACAGCTAGAAGGAAAGAGAGGGGCTCACAGAGACCCAGAGGAGCTGCAAAAAGCTGAGGTATGGAGACGTGCGCTGAGAGAGCGGGTGCCGGAGTACCTGGCGGGCTTTCTCTGGCAGGAGGGAAACGGAGACTCCCAACGGCATTGAACCCCTTCTCTTACGACACTAAACCCCAGATCCAGCCGAAATTCATATGGGGTGAGTTTGGACTGTGAAAAGGGAGAGGTGCACGGAAATTTAGGGGAGTCGCAAAAGATCAGAGTTCTGTTCGTGCACAGCACTGCGCGGAGGACAGACTGCTGATTGTGCTGCTGGCTTTCGCGAGTGGGCGGGAGACAGACCCTCCCAACTGTGCTACTTCTGAGTCCACTAAGCCCCTGTTTCGGGCAAAAACCTGGAGACCTAGACTCGTGTGGTCCTGGAGGGCAGGGGAGCTGGAAAGGCAGCAGTCTAGAGGCACTGCGGGTGTGTGCGCACAAGGACCGTGAGACTCAGGGGCCATGGAGGGCGGGTCTGACTGGAAGGCAAGGCAGTCCCTTAAGCCCTGAAACTCCACCCATCCCAAGCTCAACAGAGGCTTCTTTGGTTTTGCAAGTCTGGTATTATAAGGCTGAATTCAACACAGAAGTTTCCCCGGCATAGTGAAAATGCCGAGACAAGGGAAAGGATCACAAACAAAAGAAATGGAGGAAAAAAAACGACTGGATATAGAGTTCAAAACCACGCTTATAAGGTTTTTCAAGAATATCCTAGAAAAGATGGATAAATTTAGCGAGTCCCAAGAGGAGATGAAAAAGGACCAACTAGAGATGGTAAAGGTCCAACTAAAGATGAAAAAGGACCAACTAGAGAGAATATTAAAAGCAGCAAGAGAAAAACAGTTCATTACCTACAAGGGAGCACCCATACGACTGTCAGCTGATTTCTCAACAGAAATGATGCAGGCCAGACAGGAGTGGCAAGAAATATTCAACGTGATGAATAGCAAGAACCTACAACCAAGAATACTCTATCCAGCAAAGCTATCATTCAGAATTGAAGGGCAGATAAAGAGCTTCACAGATAAGAAAAAGCTAAAGGAGTTCATCAACTCCAAACCAGTATTATATGAAATGCTGAAAGGTACTCTTTTAAAAGAGGAAGAAGAAAAAGGTAAAAGCCAAAAAATTATGAACAACAAATACATATCTATCAACAAGTGAATCTAAAAATTAAGTGAATTAAAAATTTGATCAACAGAATAAACTGGTGAATATACTAGAATCCGGAGCACAGAAAGGGAGTGGACTGATAATTCTCAGGGGGAAAGGGGTGAGGGGTGTACAGGGAGCTGGGTGGAGGGGTGCTATGGAGGGGAAAAAAGAGAAACAAATGTAATTATCTGAATAATAAAGATTTAATAAAATAAAATAAAATAAAAAACGTCGTTAATGTCTTATAGGCAAATAAACCTACAGGTTATCTTTTGTACTAAACAAAAATTTTCAAGTTAACATGGAACTAAATATACAATGTCTGGGCTCTAATCAAACAGTAAACAACAAAGTCAAACACAAATACACTGTCCTAGAAAACTAAATAATCCTTGAGAAAATATTTAAATAATGCCACAATATAATGTTGAAAAGACATGTGGCCCTCATCTTTTCCCTTATTTGTAGGTTTAAGATAATTTTTCTTAACACAAGTTTTATATATTTTTATATAAATTATATAGATATATGTTTCACATAAAATTTATGTATATTTATCCTGTCAGTCTTCACCTATTTTGGAGTGTGTTAGTACTTCACAAGTAGTTAACAGTGGACGTGAGAGGGCAAAAACGTAAATCTTATTTTGTTACTAGTTGATAACTCTAATTTCAGGGTGAGAGTGTTGATGTAGAGTGGAAAGAAAAGAGATAAAGTGAAGGAAGAGATTAAAAGATTTTGATAAAATAAACTTTGAGGGTTACATTAAGATTTTAGTTTATCCATTCTATTTCTGTGGTTATCAGACATAATGGATACCTCTAAGTTTCTTGTCAGTAGAGAATACATCTCACCAAATATGTGAAAATTATGTAGTAGCCAGTGTAATAACAGGAAAGAGAGACAATGAAATCAACAAATATTTAATAGTAGTGATGACAGATGCCTGGCTGTGGTTAAAATTTCCTTTTAACTATTGAGGCATGTGGTAATTTTGCTCTCTTAAGTACATAAGGCTACTATTAACAAGGTCAAGATCAAGAAGAAACCCTAATAGAATTTGTTAACTCAATAGTTTCTACCAGAAACTGAAAAGTTCCTACATGGTCATATTGAGGTTGGCAACAAGGAACATTCATTCAATTTAAAGAATATCCTGTCGGTCTTCAACATGTACTACCAATTTTGTTCGTTGTTTTGCTTTGTGTTTTTCTTTCTTCTTTTGATGGAACGAACATATAAGAACTTTTTTCTGTGCTAGATGTTTGTTCAGTGGTTAGAGCACTGGCCTGGGGACTGAAGAGTCTTGGGTTCAATTCCAGTCAAGGGCATGTACCTTGGTTGCAGGCTTGAATGCAGGAGGCAACCAATAAATGTGTCTCTCTCATATCCATGGTTCTCTCCCACATTAATGTTTCTCTCCCTGTCTGAAGTGAGGAGCAGGGGGAAGAGAGGGAGAGAGAAATATTGATGTGAGAAACATTGATCAGTGCCTCCTGTAAACACCCCAGTTGGGGATGGAACTGACAACATAGGCATAAGCCTTGATGGGGAATCAGACTCACAATCTTTTAGTGTAGGGGGCAATGTTCCAACCAACTGAGTCTCCCCACCAGGGCTAAACAGTTATTAATTCCATCCCTCTACATTCTCTTCTTCAAATTATTGGTGCCACTACCCAAAACCATAGTAAGCATTTTTTACCTATCCAAATGACTTTAGGATCTGGCCGATTTTCTTCTCTTTGCCCCCCACCAGTGTTCCCAGGGTCTTTAATATCTGAGCTATTTATTGCTCCTCCAGACTCCTTAATCTCAAGACTCCTAACTTTTTTGGTTTTATGGACTGTCTTCTCCATCAGTCTTGGTCTGGAAAGTTCAGATGCTTGATGTTATCAGCACCAGGACTTGCTAAACTTCTGAGATCTCTTAACTTAGCATTTCCCTTCTCTGACCCACTTGCTTTAATTGCTCACCAGTCACAACTTGTCAGACCTGGCTCCTGGTGCCACTCCTTCTAGTGCTTTTTATTGCTCAGCTCCTAGAATCTCACTAATCAGGTGTCTCCACTTTGTTCATTAAGAAGACTGAAATCATAAACCTAGTCCTGCCCCTGGCATAACTGGTCTGTCAGTCTTCTCTCTTGGTCTCTTCCCTCTCCTTTAAAGCTGTCCCTTTTGAAAGGTCCTGGGGGAGCTTCCCTAGAGTAAATACTCAAACAGTGTTTAGTGAATAAATGAATGAATTAATGAGTGAACGAATCTCTTCGGAGGAAAACAGCAATGGTAAAATTTAGAATGCACATACCCAGCAAGTCCCCTCTATACATTATTTATAGTAAGCACATGTGTAAAATAGAGAATGTACAGGGTTATTTTCTGTGGCATTGTTGTAATAGTGAAAGGGGAAAACAACCTAAGGTCAACTTTTAAAATATTTCATCTATATCTATGCAATAGAATACTATGTAGATATGAAAGAACCTCTAATTCTGAAAATTCTTTTTGTAAGTGAATTTTTTATTATTTTTTATTGTTTAAAGTATTACATATAGTAGTACATATAGCTCCTTTTTTTCCCCCATTGACTTTCCCCCAGCCTCCTCTAACCTCTGTCGCATGCTCTCATTCCACCCCTCCCCAAGTGTCTTGTGTCCACTGGTGTGCTTATATGCATGCATACAAATTCCTTGGTTGATCTCTTTCTCCCTTTCCCTAACACTCCCCAGCCTTCCTGCTGTAATTTGACAGTGTGTTCTGTGCTTTACTGCCTCTGTATCTATATTTTTGTTTAGCAGGTTATAATGTTCTTTATTTTCCATAAATGAGTTAGATCATGTGGTATTTTTCTTTCATTGCCTGGTTTATTTCACTTAACATTAATACTTTCCAGGTCCATCCATGCTGCTGCAAATGATAGGAATTCCTTCTTTTTTATAGCAGCATAGTACAATATTCCATTGTGTAGATGTGCCACAGTCTTCTAATTCACTCGTCTGCTTATGGGCACGTAGGCTGTTTCCAAATCTTAGCTATGGTGAATCATGCTGCTATGAACATAGGGGTGCATATATTCTTTCTGATTGGTGTTTCTAGTTTCTTGGGATATATTCCTAGAAGTGGGATTACTGGGTCAAATGGGAGTTCTATTTTTAGTTTTTTGAGGAAACTCCATACTGTTCTCCACAGTGGCTGCAATAGTCTGCATTGCTACCAGCAGTGCACAAGGGTTCCCTTTTCTCCGCATCCTCGCCAATACTTGTTGTTTGTTGATTTGTTGATGATTGTCATTCTGACTGGTGTGAGATGGTACCATATTGTTGTTTTGTTTTGCATCTCTCAGATAATTAGTGACTTTGAGCATGTTTTCATATGTCTCTTGGCCTTCCTTCTGTCTTCTTTCAAAAAGATTCTATTTAAGTCCATTGCCCATTTTTTTATTGGATCATTTATCTTCCTTTTATTAAGTTGTATAAGTTGCCTGTAGATGTTGGAGATTAATGTTATCAGTGATAACATTTGCAAATATGTTCTCCCATACAGTGAGCTTTCTTATTGTTTTGTTGATGGTTTATTTTGCTGTGCAAAACCTTTTTATTTTGATGTAGTCCCATTTGTTTATTTTCTCTTTAGTTTCCATTGCCCTAAGAACAGTATCGGTGAAGATATGTCTGAGATTTCTCTGCCTGTGGATTCCTCTAGTGCAGTGGTTGGCAAACCCATTAGTCAACAAAGCCAAGTATCAACAATACAACAATTGAAATTTCTTTTGAGAGCCGAAAACCGACTTCTGTGCATGGGCCATGAAGTTTTAATCACATTGTACGTGCACGCCCACATGTGGTATTTTCTGGAAGAGCCACACTCAAGGGGCCAAAGCGATGCATGTGGCTCGTGAGCCGCAGTTTGCCAACCACTGCTCTAGTATTTTTATGCTTTCCCATCTTACATTTAAGTCATTTATCCATTTTGAGTTTATTTTTATGTATGGTGTAAGTTTGTGGTCTAGTTTCATTTTTTTTACATGTATCTGTCCAATTTTCCCAACACCATTTATTGAAGAGACTGTCTTGACTCCATTGTATGGTCATGCTCCTTTGTCAAATATTAATTGAGGATAGTGGTTTGAGTTGATATCTAGGTTCTCTATTCTATTCCACTGGTCTATATGTCTGTTCTTGTGCCAGTACCAGGTTGTTTTGAGAACAGTGGCTTTGTAATACAGCTTAAAACATGGTATTGAGATCCCACTTACTTTGCTTTTCTTTCTCAGGATTGCTGAGGCTATTTGAGGACTTTTTTTATCCCAGATGAATTTTTGGAGAGTTCTTTCTAGGTCTATGTCTGTGAAATATGTCATTGGTATTTTAATGGAGAGTGTATTATAGATTGCTTTGGGTAGTATGGACAGTTTAATGATGTTGATTCTACCAATCCATGGATATGGTATGTTCTTCCATCTGTTTATGTCTTCCTCTATCTCTTTTTTCCATGTCCTTTAGTTTTCCGTGTTTAGGTCTTTTACCTCCTTAGCTAAGTTTATTCCTAAGTATCTTAATGTTTTTGGTGTGATGGTAAATGTGATTGCTTTTTTAGTCTCTCTTTCTGTAAGTTCACTACTGGTGTATAGAAATGCCATGGATTTCTTGGCATTAATTTTGTATCCTGCTACATTGCCGAATTCATTTATTAAGTCTAATAGTTTTTTGATGGAGTATTTTCCTTTTATGTACAATATCATGTCATCTGCAAATAAGGATGGTTTTATTTCTTCTTTTCCAATTTAGATACTTTTTATTTCTTCTTCTTGTCTAATTGCAATGGCTAATACTTCCAGTACTATGTCAAACATGAGTAGTGAGAGTGGGCATCCTTGTTTATTCCTATTCTTAGGGGAAATGGTTTTAGTTTTTGCCCATTGAGTATGATGTTAGCTATGGGTTTATCATATATGGCTTTCATTATGTTGAGGTATGATCCTTCTATTCCCACCTTGTTGAGAGATTTTATCAAGAAAGGGTATTGGATTTTGTCATATGCTTTTACTGCATCAATTGATATGACTATGTGACTTTTATCTCTCAATTTGTTTATGTGATGTATCACGTTTATTGATTTGCAGATATTGTACCATCCTTGCATTTCTGCTATAAATCCTACTTGGTCATGGTGTATGTTCTTTCTCATGTACTGCTGGATCCTATTTGCTAGAATTTTGTTGAGGATTTTGGCATCTAAATTCATGAAGGATATTGGCCTGTAAGTCTCTTTCATTGTGTTGTCTTTATCTGGTTTTGGTATTAGGGTGATGCTGGTTTCATAGAATGAGCTTGGTAGTGTTCCTTCCTCTTGCATTTTTTGGAATAGTATGAGGAGGATAGATTTTAGTTCTTCCTTGAATGTTTGGTAAAACTCCCCTGTGAAGCCGTCTGGCCCTGGGCTTCTGTTTGCTGGAAGCTTTTTGATGACTGCTCAATTTCTTTCATAATTATTGGCCTATTGAGATGTTTAAATTCTTCCTGATTGGATTTTGGAAGGTTGTATTTTTCTAGGAATATGTCCATTTATCCTTTCAAAGAACCAGCTCTTGGTTTTGTTGATCTTTTCTATTTTTTTTGTCTCTATGTTGTTTATCTCCGCTCTGATTTTTATTATTTCCTTCCTTTGGCTTACACTAGATTTTCCTGTTGCTCTCTTTCTAACTCTTTGAGTTGTATAGTTAGGTAATTTATTACCATTGTTTCTTGTTTTTTGCAGTAGGCTTGTAGAGCTAGGCACTTCCCTCTCAAGATTGCTTTCACTGTGTCCCATAGATTTTGGATTATTGTGTTTTTATTGTTGTTTGTTGCCATGATGTTTTTTTATTTCTTCTTTGATCTCTCTGGTAACCCAGTCTTTGTTGAATAGCATGCTGTTTAGTCTCCATGAGTTTGATTTCTTTGGATTGTTTTTATTGTAGTTTATTTCCAGTTTTATGCCACTGTGATCTGAGAAGATGCTTGATATGATTTCTATCTTTTTGAATTTGAAGAGACTTTGCCTGTCTTGAAAATGACCTATGTGCTCTTGAGAAGAATGTATATTCTGTAGCTATGGGGTGAAATGTTCTTAAGATGTCAATTAATGCCATCTGATCTAATGAGTCATTTAAGATTGATGTTTCTTTGCTGATTTTTTGTTTAGAGGATTTGTCCAATGGTGATAGTGGGGTATTAAAGTCCCCTACTATGATTGTATTGCTATCAATCTCTCCCTTGATATCCAATCCAGGAGTTGTGTTTTGTTTTGTTTTTTAATGTATTTGGGTGCTCCTGCATTGGGTGCGTATATGTTTACGAGACTTATTTCTTCTTGTTGGATTGCTCCCTGTAGTATTATGAAGTGGCTTTCCTTCTCTTGTTATATCCTTCACTTTGAGATCTAATTTGTCAGACATAAGTATTGTTGCCAAGCTTTTTTTCTCATTTTCATTCACCTGAAAAACCTTTTTCCATCCCTTCACTCTCAACCTATGTGCATCTTTTTTTCTGAGGTGGGTTTCTTGTAGACAGCAGATATATAGGTCATATTTTCTTATCCAATCCATTACCCTGTATCTTTTGATTAGAGGTTTTAATCCATTTACATTTAAAGTTATTATTGATAGGAACTTATTTGTAACCATTTTTATTCTTTTTTATTTTATTTTATTATTTTATTTTTTTAAATTTTAATTAAATCTTTATTATTCAGATTATTACATTTGTTTTTCTTTTTTTCCACCTCCATAGCACCCCTCCACCCAGCTCCCACCCCTCCCTCCCTCCCATTGACCTCATCCATAGGTGTATGATTTTTGTCCAGTCTTTCCCTGTATACCCCTCATCCCTTTCCCCCTGAGAATTATCAGTCCACTCCCTTTCAATGCTCCTGATTCTAGTATATTCACCAGTTTATTCTGTTGATCAAATTTTTAATTCACTTAATTTTTAGATTCACTTGTTGATAGATACGTATTTGTTGTTCATAATTTTTTTACTTTAATCTTTTTCTTCTTCCTCTTCTTAAAGAGTACCTTTCAGCATTTCATATAATACTGGTTTGGAGTTGATGAACTCCTTTAGCTTTTTCTTATCTGTGAAGCTCTTTATCTGCCCTTCAATTGTGAATGATAGCTTTGCTGGATAAATTATTCTTGGTTGTAGGTTCTTGCTATTCATCACTTTGAATATTTCTTGCCACTCCCGTCTGGCCTGCATCGTTTCTGTTGAGAAATCAACTGACAGTCGTATGGGTGCTCCCTTGTAGGTAATGAACTGTTTTTCTCTTGCTGCTTTTAATATTCTCTCTTTGTCTTTTGCTCTTGGTATTTTAATTATGATGTGTCTTGGTGTGGTCCTCTTTGGATTCCTTTTATATGGGGTTCTGTGTGCTTCCTGGACGTGTAAGTCTATTTCTTTCACCAGATGTGGGAAGTTTTCAGTCATTATTTCTTTAAATAGGTTTTCAGTATCTTGCTCTCTCTCTTCTGGCACTCCCACAATTCTGATGTTGGTACGTTTGAAGCTGTCCCACAGTCTCCTTACATTATCTTCACATTTTTGGATTCTTTTCTCTTCTTGCTTTTCCAGTTGAGTGTGTTCTGCTTCTTTATATTTCAAATTTTTGACTTGATTCTTGCCTTTCTCTAGTCTGCTGTTAGGACTCTGTATAATATTTTTTATTTCAGTCAGTGAATGTTTAATTTCTAGTTGGTCCTTTTCCATCTCCTCTTGGGACTTGATAAATTTATCCATCTTTTCTAGCATATTCTTGAAAAACCTTATAAGCATGGTTTTGAACTCTATATCCAGTTGTTTTTTTTTCCTCCATTTCTTTTGTTTGTACTCCCTTCCCTTGTCTCGGCATTTTCCCTCTGTCGGGGAAATTTCGGTGTTGAGTTCAGCCTTATAATGCCAGACGTGCAAAGCCGCAGAAGCCTCTGTTGAGCTTGGGAGGGGTGGAGTCTCAGGGCTTAAGGGACCGCCTTGCCTTCCAGTCGGCCCCGCCCACCACGGCCCCTGAGTCTCACATGGCTGGGTAATGGCTGGAGCGGTCCTTGTGCACTCGCGCCCGTAGTGCCTCTAACTGCTGCCTTTCCAGCTCCCCTGCACACCAGGACCACAGGAGTCTAGGTCCCCAGGGTTTCGCCCGAAACAGGGGCCCAGTGGACTCAGAAGTGGCACAGTTCGGAGGGTCTGTCTCCCGCCCACTCGCGAA
>JAAGEH010000045.1:45761469-45786532 GCA_011751065.1 Lasiurus cinereus | reverse complement strand
AGAAGTGGCACAGTTCGGAGGGTCTGTCTCCTGCCCACTCGCGAAAGCCAGCGGCACAATCAGCAATCTGTCCTGCCCGCAGTGCCGTGCGCGCCGCCACCAGCCCTCTGATCTTTTGCGACTCCCCTAAATTTCCGGCACTTCTTCCTTTTCACAGTCCAAACTCCCCCCGTATGAGTGTCGGCTGGATCTGGGGTTTAGTGTCGTAAGAGAAGGGGTTCAATGCCGTTGGGAGTCTCCGTTTCCCTCCCGCCAGAGAAAGCCAGCCAGGTACTCCGGCACCCGCTCTCTCAGCGCGCGTCTCCGTACCTCAGCTTTTTGCAGCTCCTCTGGGTCTCTGTGAGCCCCTCTCTTTCCCTCTAGTTGTAGAACTTCCACTCAGCCAGCTTTCCTGTGGTTCTGGATGATGTCCGTTCTGTCTTTTAGTTGTAGTTTTGAAATTGTTGTGCGAGGCAGCAGTGTAGGTGTTTACCTATGCCGCCATCTTGGATTCTCACCATTTTTATTCTTTACCCTTGTGTTCTTTCTTCACTTCCCACTTCTTTTCTTTTCTTTTCTCTTTTCTTTTCTTTTATAGCAGACCCTTTAGCATTTCTTGCATTGCTGGTTTGGTGGTAATAAACTCCCTTAGTCCTTTTTTGTCTGTGAAGCTCCTGATTTCACCTTCAGTTTTGATTGACAGCCTTGCTGGGTATAGTATTCTTGGATTCAGACCCTTCCTTTGCATGACTTTGTATATTTCATTCCATTCCCTTTGGGCCTGGTGTGTTTCTGTTGAGAAACCAGTCACTAGTCTGATGGGAGATCCTTTGTAGGTAATTTTCCGTCTCTCTCTGGCTGCTTTTAAGATTTTTACTTTGTCGTTGGTTTTTGCCAATTTAATTATAATGTGCCTTGGCATCGGTCTTTTGGGGTTCATTTTGCTTGGGACTTTGTGAGTCTTGGATTTTTTTTTTCTTCCCTGTATCAGGGACGTTTTTTGTCATTATTTCTTCAGATTTTCTATTCCTTGCTTAATTTCCTCTCCTTCTGGCACCCCTGTGCAGATGTTTTGTTTCATGTTGTCCCAAAATTCCCTTAGGCTTTCCTTCTTCTTTTTAATTCTTTTTTTCTAGAAGATCCTTTACTTGGGTATTTTTTCCTACCTTGTCTTCTAGCTCACTGATGCAGTCCTCTGCTTCTTCTAGTCTACTCTTGATGTTTTCTATTGAGTTCTTTACAGCAGCAATGTCATTTTTCATTTCTTCTTGGTTCTTCCACATATTGTCAAATTTGTCTTCCATTCTTTTCATCCGCCTTATCACTATTTCTCTAAATTCTTTCTCTGACAGGTTGCTTGCCTCCATTTCATTTACTTTCTTTTCTGGTGATGCCTGCTTTTCTTTCATATGTGGGCTGTTTCTTTGTCTCCCCATGATCTCTCTTCTCTGGGTATCTGTTTATGTAGTTCTTTCTCTCCTGCCTTGATTTAAAGGCACAAAATACAACACAACAAGGTACAATGCACAAGGCACTGAACACAAATGTATTCATAATATTAATAACCCTAAATAAAGGTGACCATCAGAGAAAGGCTAATTAGAAGATAAGAGAAAAAAAAAGGAGTGCAAAAATGAAATTGAGAAAAGAGAAAAAAATGAGAAAGAAGGGGAAAACTATATATATATTTGGGGTGAAAACTCTTAATAGAACAGTCACTAACTCCAACAAATGCCAGCAACATGTACCTGGAGATGAATGCAAACTACAAACAACAACTAATATCAAGCGAGGCAAGGGAAAACAGAAGGAAAACACAAAGACAAAACAAGAAAACAAAAAGAAAAGCAAAACAATCTCATAAACAAGCATAAAAAAACCAATATAATCAACAGTCAAGCAAACAACAAAATGACAGAGAGAAAAAAAGTTTTGTTTTTTGTGTTTTTTTTTGGATAGTGAAGAAAGAGGAGAGAGATGTGTATGGATTTGGAGCAGGGGATTGGAAATTAGATATATAAGTAGGGTGAAATTTTACAGGGGGTAAAAAGAAGGAATAGGGAAAATCTAAAACAGGAATAGGGTAAGAGAAACAGGACAACAAAATAGGGAAAGTGAAGAAGAGAGTGATAGCATAAAGGTAAAGTTGAGATAAAGCAAAATGATGCTAAAGGAAAGATGAAAATAGAATGTAGAACACTAATTCCAAAGTAAAATAAAGAGAAAATATAATGACACTTTTAAAAAAAAGATAAAATAGTAGTACTGATTGAAAATAAAAATGTAATAATTAAGAAGGTAAAATGAAGTGAGGAAAAAAGAAAAAAATTAGTTTCTTAAATAAAAGATGAAAAAAAAGGTGCAGTAGAGAAGGTCATTCACTTCCTCTATTATTCTGTTTGGTATGCATGTTTCCTAGTCAGGACAGTATTGAAGTTCCCTGAGTTCCACTGCTCTTCAGTGATGTAAGCCACAGTCCTGATTTTTAAGCAGGCAGTATGTCTTTATTTCTTCTATTCCTTTAGTTGTGTTTACACAGGAGTCAATTTGGCAGTGTTTCTGGATTGACCTCTGCATCTACAGGTTCTCTCTAGCTAGTTTTTAGGTTTTGTTTTCCCTGTGGCACTTAATACTGGTTTAGGGAAGTGGGTTGCCCCAGGGTTGGTTCTCTGATGGTTATTCCCCACTCTGATCCCCAGGTTCCAGAAAAACATTCCCCTGCAGTCTCTTAAGAGTGTCTCCAACTGGATGATCCTATGTATTAGGCTTAGTAATCAGAATCAAGGATTTAAAAAGAAAAAAAAAAAGAGCCAGAGTAAGTGTCCAACCTCTGAGGCTGTACGCAAGTCTGTGCAGTCTTTATCCCCCTTGGGTCTAAGCAGCCGGCACACTTTTTAAAAATTTTAGGCTGTCCTTTTGCACCCAGATCAAAATGGGTTGCTTTTTAGAGTTTCCTTCTATTAGCAGCTCTGCAGACCCCTTTCCACATTCACAGATCACGCCAGCCCCAACAGCCATGCATTTTTCTAGGCCCAGACTTCCCTTGGTCCTCCAGCTCCCGCCGTGCGCGTTTCTCTCTCCTGCTGGGCCACAGACCTCACCTTATCTCAGGTGAAATCTGGCCTTTCCGTGAGGGAGTGTAGAGATCCTCTGAATCTGAGTGCTTGCACCACTTGGAGGCTGGTGTTCTGGGGTTTGCAGCTGTTGTAGATTCCCCAGGCTTTTCAGGCTTCTGATAACATCCATTTTCCCCTTTAAGAGGCACAGTCTCCGTGTCTGAGCCGGTCGCTCAGGGAGGGAACAAGCAGCAGTGGGGGCTGCCCAGTCAGGGGAGCCCTGTCCGGCAGTCCCCCCCAGTCTCCTGGAGCAGTGGTCGGCAAACTCATTAGTCAACAGAGCCAAATATCAACAGTACAATGACTGAAATTTCTTTTGAGAGCCAAATTTTTTAAACTTAAACTTCTAATGCACTTCTTCAAAATAGACTCACTTAAGCCGTGGTATTTTGTGGAAGAGCCACACTCAAGGGGCCAAAGAGCCACATGTGGCTTGTGAGCCGCAGTTTGCCGATCATAGTCCTGGAGTATAGCTGTCCCTCAACTCACCAACAAACACTCCCCATGAGACCACACACTCTCCCTTTGTTTTCTCACTCACACACTATCTTGCAGCCTGCCTTCCCATCAGCAGCCATCTTCTCTGAAAATTCTTTTGCTACCTATGGCAGATATACACTAGTCATGACCATCTTGTCCCTGGTGATATCACCATAAGAATAATCCCTTTAATGAGGCTTTTAATGGTAAAGAGTAGAAATGGACACATAGAAAGAATGAATAATTTTTACAGTTTTATTTAATGAGTAATGAATTTCGACCAAATCTTAAAATTGAAGACCTGGAAAATGAAATCAAAAAGGTGAAAATTGCTTTTGAAATGAAAAAGCTTGCATTTGACAGAATGCAGCTTTCAACGGCCCTTAGAAAAAATCTGTTTGTGGACATGAACATATATTAAAGCTAAATAAAATAATAATGAAATTACAGCAGGAATCTTGGGATTTGGAAGAAAAACTGCTTGATGTTAAAAAGAAGAGATTTAAACCTCATTTTGGGGAGTAAAGTCAATTGGGCAGAGGATACTGCCTTTAAAGAAACTGTTCTGCAGTTTGAGAAGAATCTTACCATGATCTAATAAGAATTCTGTTTTGGCATTATTTGTTTCTGTCTTTGATATGTCATTTAAATAGTAAATTTCAGGTGGAAAAAAAAAATGAGTAACGAGTTCCTTGCAGGAAACACAGGATTTCTACCATCTAAATAATATTAACTGATACATATAACCTTGTCAACAAAAATCTCTTCTTTGTAGATCCAAATTCATGAAGAGGTCTAAACTGCAGTACCTATTGTTCATTTATTATGGGTAGAGTCCCCATTTTACAAACAAAACTTTTTTATGGGAAAAGGTTCAGGGTTTCAGAATGTCTTCGGTGTATATTTCCTGATACGGGAAGGAAGAATTCTCCTGTTGTCCATCAAATGACATGCACTTGCAGTTACAGGGCATTGTGCAGGGGCACTCGTCTACTCTAGAATTAAATACTTATGAAACAGAGTTAAATATATGTAAAGACATAATGCATACAGGATAATCCGCTAGTAACTATATATGCCCTCCAATCTTATCAAACTATAATTTGCTTACTGTGCCACAATGAAAAAAAATATATTTTTAATCCACATCCAAGGATATGTTTAGAGAGAGGAGAAGAGAGAGAGAAACATCAATATGAGAGAGACTCTAACATTGATCGGTTGCCTACTATATGTGCCCCAATAGGGGATCAAACCAGCAATCTAAGTATGTGCCCTTACCAAGAAACAAACCTGCAGCCTTTTTTGTGTATAGGTCAATGCACGTATAGAGTAGATGCTCTACATGTCCTATTTTTGAAAAGTAACATGGTCAATCCAAATATGACCCAATGTGTACATTTAGTGTTCTTTACAGATTTTTCTAGGACTAATCTACATTCTCTGTATAAACATGGAGTTTCTGCTAGCCCAATAAATTTTTGTTTTTGGTATCAGAACTCGTCAGCTGACTCTGTGTCCCAGCCACAGGACTGAAGTTGTTCATCCTGTGGGAATTCAACTTCTATGTCATAAACAAAATTTGGATCATCCTTCTTCTTCTGATTTTTTTCAAAAAGTTCATCCATGATGCTCTTCCTTTTGGCAAGTTCCTTGTCATCTAGCTTATTCAGGTCTTCCTCAGGATCAATGGTGGTTTCCCGTTGAATCTGTTCCATTGTTTCTGCCAAACTCTGCCCCCACAAGTAACCTCGTAAAAAACTGAATAATTTCTCCAGCTGTCTTAGGGACACTTGTTCCAGGTAATTCTTGTGTCGTGGATTATTTTTTAATTGTTCAGCAGCTCTGTTGCAATCTAGGAAGGAAGAAACAAAACTATACACCTCACAAAACCTACACACCACAAACTATTGGTGCACCACTAACTACTGAGAGCATTATCTGCCATTATAGCCAACTAGCTAAGTGGTTTGTTTGGAACAAATTATCCTGCAGAACCATTTCTTCTTCATTTTTAAAAAAATATATTTTATTGATTTTTTACAGAGAGGAAGGGAGAGGGATAGAGAGTTAGAAACATCAATGAGAGAGAGACATCGATCAGCTGCCTTCTGCACGCTCTCTACTGGAGATGTGCCCGCAACCTAGGTACATGCCCTTGACCAGAATCGAACCTGGGACCCTTCAGTCCGCAGGCCAATGCTCTATCCACTGAGCCAAACTGCTTTTGATCTATTTCTTTATTTGGAGCTTTGAACGTGGTAGAAGAAAGGATGTGTTTTTTTTTTTTTAATTTTCTTAACTTAAAATCATTTTGAGGATATGTTAAACACTTTCAACTGGAGAAAATGTCGGAGAAGAAAAAGTAGTATTGCAGCTTTAGATATTAGTACTGGTCCTAAGAAAATGTGGAAACTACAATAAAAACAAAACACATTTGGAGGGAGAGAAGGAAATTATTGTTACTGAATAATGCTATCTCAATTAACTTACACAGCTATTCTGAAAGGGCGGGGATTATCAATTTCCTTTTACAGATTAGAAAACTGAAGTTCATTGAGAGTAATTTAGCCAGAGTCACATATCTACCTTGAGAGACATGATTTGAACCTAGGTCTGTTTAACTCTGAATGCCCTGTCACACCATTACTTAAAACTCAAATCGTTCTTATTCAGTGATTTAGAGAGTATTTAAGATGGGAGGTGAGATAAAACATGAGGTACATGAGCTTGGCAGGAATGGCTCAGTGACTGACCTTCGACCCAGGAACCAAGAGATCCCTGGCTTGATTCCGTCAGGGCATATGCCTGGGTTGTGGGCTTGGTCCCCAGTGTGAGGTGTGCAGAAGGCAACTGATCAATGATTCTCTCTCATGGTTGATGTTTCTATCTCTCTCTCCTTTTCCCTTCCTTTCTGAAATCAATAAAAAAAAATATTTAAAATAAATAGATATATAAAACATGAGTTACCTGAAAACTTTGAAAAGTTTCGGACAGGCATGATGCGCTGACGACTTTTCCCTTTCATTTCATTCTCATAGATTAGGATAATAGCTGGAGGCTGAAACCTAATTCCACATTTCTTGGCAGTGCATGTCATTCTCATATACACTTCAGGGTAAGTGAGAGGAAATCTGAAAATGTGTTAGTCACATAATGACTTCCTGCAAAAGAGGGGAAAAAATGAAGTGTTGGATAATCACACTCCTCCCTATCTCTCTTCCCCAGCAGATTTGGCTCTAGTCCAGATCTAGATCAGTTCTAGAGATACATGCTCAGCCTATCAATCTCAATATTTTGAGCATTACCCTGAAAGTTTAGTTTGGCCCTGGGTTAGCCTTAGACTGTTGGATCCCTGATTCATTGAGGGGTATAGATATGTTCACACATGAGCCTGGAAATGCAGTTCAATTTGGCTCTTAGCGTACTGTACTTTTAATCAAAGATTATATATGAACCCATGAGTCAGCCCAAAAACTGACTTACAAGATCTTTTTTATTTAACAACTAAACAAGCATATACATGCACACTCTATGTCAAGGTACTAAGAATTTTTTAAAATCTTAATCATTATGTTTTGAGAGGTTCACCAGACCAGATCTCTGTTTTCCTTGTACTTTCCCAGTCATTTTACACATTGACATATTGAGTTTTTGTAATTACTTAATCATTTATCTTCCCTTCTCTTCCATATACTCCATGAGGACAGGGAACATATCCACTGATTATCACAATATCCCATCCCAGCACAATACCTGGAATGTAGTAGGCATTCTGTACATACTTGTTTAATTCGATGTATTAAAATAGGCCCCTGTACATCCTGAAAGATTTCCAGAAGTCTAACCAAAAAGGCAAACCCAGTGGCTCAGTGGTTGAATGTCGACCTATGAAGCAGGAGGTCATGGTTCAATTCCAGGTCAGGGTACATGCCTGAGTTTCGGCCTCAATCCCCAGTAGAGGGCATGCAGATGGCAGCTGATGGATGATTCTCTCTCATCATTGTTGGTTCTCTCTCTCTCTCATGCTCTGAAATCAATAAAAACATATTTTTTAAAAAGGCAGAGTCACCCTAGCCGGTTTGGCTCAGTGGATAGAGCGTAGGCCTGCTGAACGAAGGGTTCAAGGTTCAATTCTGGTTAAGGGCTCATGTCTCGATTGCAGGCTCCTTCCCGGACCGGACCCTGGTTGGGGCGTGTACAGGAGGCAATCAATTGATGTGTTTCTCTCATATCGATATTTCTGTCTTTCCCTCTCTCTTCCACTCTCTCTAAAAACCAATGGAAAAATATCTTTGGGTGAGGATTAAAAAAAAAAAAAAAAGGCAGAGCCAATGTAGAATCAGCCTGTACATATATAAGGCAATAAAGTTTACATGACTTTTAAACTTATTTGTTTCATTACATGATTTTCTTTTCAATTACAAGGAACACGGCTATTTTTTAGGTTAATACTTTCTATTTCCTCTTCCTTCCCCAGCCCCCAATGCCAAAGTACACTTAATTATAGGGACTGCTTTAGGTGTGACTTTAAGACTTTTCCAGTCTTTATTCCCAGGAAATTCTGAAAATATCAAGGAACCTAGAAGTAAATCAGCATAGAGTAATGGTATCTTCTTATTTTTTGAAGGTATTTTTATTGATTTCAGAGAGAAACGAAGAAAAGAGATAGAAACATCAATGATGAAAGAAAATCATTGATTGGCTGCTTCCTGCATGCCCCCCACTGGGGATGGAGTTCACAACCTGGGCATGTGCCTTGACTGGGAATCAATGATGATCTGGTTCATAGGTCAATGTTCAACCACTGAACCACTCGGCTGGGCAAGTAATAATATCTTCATAAATTCAGCTCTGTCAGCAAATCACGACAGGCACATAGTTATTTAATACATGTTCACTGTAGAAAACTGGAGGTGAAGGTGGGATAGGGGGAGGAAGAAACATAAATAATAATCATTCTTAATTGCTTCCATTCTTTATTTCTAGGCATACAGTTTTATTTTTTTAAAATACAGTAGCTGGGTGGGTCTACCTTTTTGATCAGGCTTCTAAACTGTAAAAACTTACAGGAAATACAGGATGTAGCCTTTTAAATTTAACAACCTATGTGATTTTGTCATTAAATGTTCCATCAAAATGCTAACTTTTATATTACTGACAAATGTTTGTCCTAAGGATATATCAAAATCTCTCTTATCCACCCCTTACTGTCAGATGTAAGAACTTTTACTCTTAGAAAATTAATAATATATAAAGCTTTTTCAAATTTCTGTGGTCTGCCCCTGACTTAATGCAATGATCCCACCCCATTCTCTCTTTTTTCTTTTCCTTCTTCTTTTAACAAATACGATTCCCAGTTCACCTCACTAAAATTTGGTGTATTAGTAAACTTTCTAGGAGATCCTACTGAGCACAATATAAATTCCACACAGTCAAGTAAACAGCTGTACTCATGAAGGACGCATGCAATTGATACTCAGTAATACAGTTTAGCTGGTTTGCTCAGTGGATAGAGCACCGGCCTGCGGACTAAAGGATCCCGTGTTGGATTGCGGTCAAGGTCACATCCCCAGGCTGTGGGATATGCAGGAGGCAGCTGATCTCATCGTTGGTTTCTATCTCTCCCCCTCTCCCTCCCTCTCTGAAGTCAATAAAAATATATATTTAAAATAATAATACAGCTTAGTAATTAAAGACACTATTTTTAACACTTAACTTTCCTTTTTACTACAGTTTGTATTCTGTTTAAAATATAATTCTACGACACGTATAACCACTTTCCCTTTCCCGCTCCAATTCTTTCAAGGGTTCCTTCCAAAATTTATCTCCATCGTTCTGAATAGTGTACGGATAATGCTATTTTCAGTTTTATTTTCTTCTGACATCTTTCCCCTTTGAGACATCCATCTCAAAGCCCCTATTCTGCTCCAGCCATCTGCCATGGGTGCTCTCTCGGTCTCCAGACGTGTTCAACTCGGCTCGTGAGGATGCAGTTGCCACCTCTGCTGCTTCTAACAGTAACCCTTCCCCCGGGGGTCAGGGACTGCCCTCATCTAGCCAAGCATCCCCCAACCTCAAAGTGTACGGATTTGGCCAACCGGTAGACGATCCTCTCCCTAGTCACGCCCCCACTAGTGAAAGACCGACTTTTTTTTTACCCTTAGAGAAGTACAGGAGGTGCATCTTCTGCAGGCCATCAGCTAAAACCTCCGGGAGGGGGTTCTTTCCCCCCCCTCCCCCCACTGCAGTGCAGGGAAGCACCTGAACGGGCTCTGCGGCCGGGCGGAGCCTGGCGCGGCAGAAAGGCCACAACAGTCCCGCGGACCTGACTATGGGATGACCTCTCCGCAAGGAAGCCCGAATCCACAAATACCTGGAACTGGAGGTGGAGGCCGACCCCTGGGCGAGCCGGCTCGGAAGCCAGCGTGCAGGGGTCAGAGTCGGGCTGCGGGAGCCCGAGGCCGCTCCCACCCCAAACTGTCCCCCCGAAGCACTCACGGCGCCTGCGCCTCTTCTCGCCCCGCCCCCGACCGGGGCGGTAGGGGGCGGGGCAGCGAGGAAAAGAACCCGGAGCCGGTACGGCCGCCTCTGGAGACGCCGGAACGTTCGGGGGCCGGAGCTGTGGGAAGTGGAGGTGGGGGGGACGGCGGGGCCGAACGCGTGCGCGCACCGCGGCTTCCGTCTCAGTCACTGACGCCGCGGCAGCGCGCTCTCGGGGCGGCGGGAAGCGTAGGCAGGCTCCTCCGTCCGCGTGTCGCCGCGGCGCGCCCCTCGCCGGCGCACCTTCTCCGGCGCCCTGGCCGCCCCGGCCGCGGTCGCGGTGGTCCGCGTGGCGGGCTGGCTGCTGCTCTGGGAGGCCGCTGAGCTCCCCTGCACGTCCTCGGCCCTCGCCGCCGCCCCCACCGACGCGGGTAAAGAGGGGGCGTGGCTGCGGGCGTGGGGGCGGGGCTTGAGGTTGAGGCGTGGGCGGCGGCTGGGACTCCGGGGTGCGCTCTCCCGAGCGGTTTGCGGAGGGACGGACGTCTGTGTATCCATCCCGGCGCCGGGGACCGCGGGGTGAAGAAGAAGAGGCCACGTGCAGCCCCTTCTCTCTGCCTCCGCCTGCCACCCGCAAAGCTCTCGGGACTCTGGGGAGGTTGTTCTGGCCCCACATGACTAAAATGTTGGGAAGGAAGTCTGGCGATGCAGCGTCTTGGGGTGCACGAAGCTTCTCACACCGACCACGAGCCGGCCAGGCCCCCTTGCCCTGTGAAGTGTGAGAACCCCGAATACAGAGGCTCCGGGGGTGTGGGAAGAGGAGGACGGCTAGGTTGTTTTGTCTTACAAATACTTTTGATAGTAGACTGGATTGCACTGGGGTTTCTTTCTTTTTTTTTTTAATATATTTTATTGATTTTTTACAGAGAGGAAGGGAGAGGGATAGAAAGTCAGAAACATCGATGAGAGAGAGACATCGATCAGCCGCCTCCTGCACACCCCACACTGGGGATGTGCCCGCAAGCAAGGCGCATGCCCCTGACGGGAATCGAACCTGGGACCGTTCAGTCCGCAGGCCGGCGCTCTATCCGCTGAGCCAAACCGGTCTCGGCAGGTTCCAAATTTATATGAAGAAAAGATTAGGAGGCCAAAAAGTTTTTTTTGAAACAACTCGTCTTGGTGATTTTAAAGACTCTTTCTGCACTGGCATTTCCTGATTAAAATTTTTTCTAAGTTATTTGGGAAAAGATGATATAAGCTTTTCCAAAGAAAATAAGGCTTTCTTTAAATAGCTAGGAGAGTGGAAATATATGAGGCTTTAAAAGTCAGGCAAATCTTTGCCCTGGCAGGATAGGTCAGTTGTTCAGAGTTGTCATCTGGATATGCCAAGGTTGTGGGTTGGATGCCTGTCAGGGCACATACAAGAATCATCAACCAGTGAATACATAAATAAGTGGAACAACATATCAATGTCTCTCTCAGACACATAAAATATATATATATATATATGTAAAATAAATGTCAGGCAAATCTTACTTCTAATCAGTCACTTGTCAGACTCCCAGAGCCAGTTAATAATTCTTATAAGTCAGAGCTTCCTTCTTTGTACAAATGGCAGTAATTTTTTTTTTTTTAATTCTCACTTGAGGATATTTTTCCATTGATTTTTTTTTAGAGAGAGTAGAAGGGAGGGGGAGAGACACATTGTTTGAGACACAATGTGAGAGAGACACATTGGTTGTCTCCGCACATGCCCCAACCAGGGCCAGAGATCAAACCTGATGGGGAATTAAACCCCAAACCTTTTGGTTTATGGGACAATGCTTCCAACAGACTGAGCCACTCAGCCAGGAAAATGGCAATAATTTTGCCTATTTTGCTAGGTTGTGAAACTCATGGGAAAGCCCCAAGTAAAGGATCTACCATATAGGTATTACTTAATAAATGTTATTTTTTTCATACTTTTCCCTTCTGTTGTATATTTCAGATGTTTTAATCTCTATGACATGCTTTTTCTAGTATCTTTTCAGGAATATTCTAGCAACATAGAATACAATATGTTTTTCATGTGTTTATTTTAATGATCTTCCTACACACTGCCCACTTTTGAAAATGAAATAAAGTTATATAGCAAGGAACTTGGAAGAGTTGGTGATCTGATTATTAGTTATGATGCTCACATTAAGTAATAGTTTTAATATCTGAATGTCAATGTTCTTCATGCTATAGAGTCTATATAGTGAGATTTCTGATTATTCTAAACTTATTAAAGAATCTTTTGAAAAGAGGTTTGGCTCAGTGGTCAGGGCATCAGGCCTGTGGATCAAAGGGTCAATTCCCAATCAAGGGCACGTACATCAAAGGCACAGTTGGGGTATGTGCAGGAAGCAACCAATTTATGTGTCTCATAGATGTTTATCTCTGTCTCTCTCTTTCCTTCTCCTGCCTTCCCTCCTACTCTCTCTAAAAGTCAATGGAGGCCAGGCCTGTAAGCTCAGTGGTTGAGCATTGACCTGTGAACTAGGAGGTCACAGTTTAATTCCTGGTTGGGGCACATGCCCACGTTGCGGGCTCAATCCCCAGTATGCGGCTTGTAGGAGGCAGCCAATCAATGATTCTCTCTCATTGTTGATGTTTCTCTCCCTCTCTGAAATCAATAAAGATATATTAAAACAAAAAAAGTCAATAAAAAATATTCTTGGGTGAAGATTCAAAAAAATAAAAGACTCATTTTATTTATTTATTTATTTATTTGTTTGTTTGTTTGTTTGTTTGTTTGTTTATAAACACTTCCAACATGTCCAACAAGGCAAATGTACTATCTTCTCAGTTTTATAGGTAGTTGGAATTAAAACAGATTTTCTGCCCTTGCTGGTGTGGCTCAGTTTGTTGGAGTATTGTCCCTTACAACAAAAGATCACCTGGATAAAGTAATATTAATAATGAACACATATAGCACCATATGATAAGACCTATTCCAACTACTTCTTCATATATTAAGTCTCATAACAACTAGCAGAGCAATAAACTATCTTAAAGGTGGGCAATCTAATTCCAAAGTCAGTGTTCTTAATTCCTATGTTATACTGGAAGTAGATTTATATGTAGCTCAACGCTTAAGTTTTAGAGTTTTTAGGTAATCAACTTGCTTAAGTTTTAGAGTTTTTGCTTCATTTTTAGGTTGGTAAGATTCTCCAGACAAGTAAAGCCTATTAAAACAATTATTTTCTAATTATGTAAGTATTCTTTCATTGAGTTCTGGTTTTATTAAAAATCAAATCATTTGGTTCTTACAGGCATAAAGGCCAGTTGTTCTGAAATTATTTTGCGGCAAGAAGTTTTGAAAGATGGTTTCCATAGGTAAGTTGCTTATTGACCTTTACTTGTATCAAAGTACTGTTTCATATATTTTAGAGCAAAAAATCAATCGTTGAAAAATGGATAAAACTGAAAAAAAAAATTGATTTCTTCCAGTCGTAAGTGACAGATTTATTGTAATGTGGTTACAGTTTGAAATAATGATTAACCCATTGTATGCTATAAGCGTCTGTAGACACAAGTGGCTGACCTTCCCCACATGCCACACACATCTATTAAAAAAAAAAAATGTTTTCCCTAAGTGGCAAACTTGACCAACTTTAGAATCATTTTTTCATGAGAATTTTTAGCTGAAAATATTTAAGAACACCTGAATTGTGAGTAATATATTTGTTTTTATAATATTCATTGCAAATTGATTTTTTTAAGTTAATTCAAAATATCATGGTATGTGGTGTGGGCATGGTTTCCGTTTTGGATGCACGTTCAATCCCCAAGCCGATTCTCTCTTATCATTGATGTTTCTATCTCTCTCCCTCTCCCTTCTCTGAAATCAATGAAAATATATTTAATTAAAAATTAACTGGAGACGAGCGGAAAACAATTATTTATAAATTAACATATATAAGTTGTATATATGTAATATCCTATTTAATCTTCAAAGTGGTTGTGAGATGATACCTTTCTTGTTTTTCAGATGAGGTAACTAGGGTTAAGAGAATTTAAATAATTTGGCAGTGGGTAGGAGGGTGGAGTTCTGGCTCCAATTTAGTACTATCATATTCCAAGGCCATGCTCTCAAGTATTAAGATACTAGAGGCCCGTTGCAGGAAGATTCCTGCAAGAATAGGCTTCCTGCGTCCTTCACTGCCCATCTGCTTCCCTCCCTTCTGCACAGCCCCGCCTGCTTCCCGCCTCACCTGCTCCCTGCCCCACCTGCTTCCCTCCCTTCTCTGCAGCCCCACTTGCTTCTCTGCAACTTCGCTCCCTTCTGCTGGGCTTGGTTTCCTTCTACATTGTCTTCAGTCTTTGCTTTGGGCCTGGATATGCAAATCAACCATCATATTGGTTGGGTTAATTTGCATACTTGCTCCTGATCGGTTGGTGGGCATGACTTGTGGGTATAGCAGAGGTATGGTCAATTTGCATGTTTCTCTTTTATTAATAGGATTATACCACCCTAAATGACTATTTCTGACTTCCAAGACTTGGTTCCAAATGACCAAACTGTTTCCAAAATAGAAATTATCCTCAAAAATGAATATTTGCCAGTATTAAAGATTTTTTAAAGACTGGTAAAAAGTTATGGAAACTGTTCCATAAGAAAACTTCCCAAACTTTAAAGCTTCTTGAGGTGATTACTTTGAAATGAATCTTAGATATTTGATTTAAAATCACTTCATTTTATTAGTCATCTTAAGCTAAAATATCTGATTCCCCTCATTCTTCAAGTTAGCCTACATGTGAATGATTAGGAGATGTGGTAGAAAGAACTTGGATAGCTTTATGTTGTTTTTTCTTTGAACTCAGATTTAGGCTCAAAAGGTAGCTCCATTATTTAGTATCAGTCTTCGGGAGGGAAGTCACTTCGGAAAGGAATTTTAGACAGAGTTCCTAACACATTTCAAACCATATTAGGGTAATTATGCCAATATTATTAAATATCTCTTGATAAAATAATTGGATATGTTCTCAAGAAAATTGGCAATAATAAATAATGTAAAGATGACAATAACATACATTACTCCAACAAGGAAGAAATAGGTGTCTGAAGAGGCTAGTGTGAAGGCAAAAGTAGCTGTCCAGACATAAGTACTGCAGGTAAAAAGCAGGACATAAAACCAAGTATGAAGAATGCAGAACCTACACAGCTTCCGAAACTATAAATCTGTTATTTGAGACCTTCAAATAGGCCAGTAATCATTGTTTTAAAAAGGCTTTTTAGTTATATGTAGATCAGGTGTAGTCTTGCTGCTAGGGTGGATGAGGAAACATTAACAGATTACAAAAAGTAGAATTTGTTAGCTTCTCCTATTTCTATCTTCTTGTTCTGGGGTGAGGAGTAGGCTAGAAGGAGTCAATAGGGGGGAAAAAGAGGGAAGTATGTAATACTTTGAACAATAAAGATTTAAAACGAAAAAATCAAACTAAAAAAAAAGAATTACTTCCACTTTGGGAAGGGTCAAGCAAGTATTCGTACTAGGAAACTGAAGTGCAGAATATGCAAGGGAAATATTCAAAAGGGTCTTGCTACTATAAATGAGTATAGTATCTCCCCTCTCTGATGAATTATATCTCTTTGTAGTAGGAACTTGCTTAAATGATTGCTGAACTTTTATTTGCAGTCTTTGGATAATTTGGAAGTTAGTTGATATAGAGTCTGGGCAGAATTCTAGACCAGATTTTTAAAAGAATGGTTTGTGTACACAGAGGAAATGGTGGTCTCTTAGAATTAGTATTAATGTATTACAACTTATTTCCTTTATAGAGTTACTAGATAGGTAGATCAGAGAAATGTTATAGCATTTCCATATAACTTTTGGAATCAACTTGTAGATTTCCTCAAAAAAGCTTCACGAAATTTTGTTTAGAATTCTGTTGAAACTCTCGATCAATTTGTAGAGAACTCATATGTGAACATTAATGAGTATTCCAATGCATGAATATGGCATCTTCATTCATTTAGGGTTTATTTGTTTCATCTTAACAGTATTGTAACTTTCAGAGTATATGTCTTACATATATTTTCTTAAATTTATTCCTAAGTATTTCATATTTTTTGATGTAAAGAGTATTGTTTTAAATTTTTCATTTCTACTTGTTTGTTGTTAATAATAGAAATACAGTTGATTTTTGTATGGTGATATGGTACCCTGATTCCTTGTGAAATCACTCATAAATGCCTGTAGCTTTTTTTGTAGACTCCGTAGACTTTTCTACATAAATGATGATGGGTTTGCAAATAAAGATAATCTGTATGTTTTTTACACTCTTTCCTTCCCTTTTTGACCTTGGGTTTCTATACAATATTTAATAAAATTGTTGCCATTTACCCAATCTCTAAATTCTAATTGGAGTGATTAGACCATTTACTTTTAGTAAATATTGGTTTGGTTAGGTTGGCTTAAATTTATCCATCTTGCTACTTTGTAATTTGTTTTTTCTATTTGGCCCATCTAGTCTTTTTTCTCTCTCTTTTCTTGCCTTATTTTGGATAAAGTGAGTATCTTTTAAGCATCTTGTTTTATTCCCATTTTTGGCTTATTAACTATACTTCTCTCTTTTTAATTGGTTACTTTAGAGTTTACAGTGTGCAATTTTAACTTATCACAGTCTACCTTCAAATAATATTATTTCACACCATGAAATAATATTATATGTCTCTTATATCAGAATAGTTCATTTCTTTCTCCTTTTCTTTATACTATTGTTGCCATACATTTATTAACTTTACATTTTACTTATATTGTTAACCCGACCATATTTTGTTGTTATTTTTCCTTTGAAAACTCATATATTTTTACATTATCATTTATCTTAATTGTGGTAAAAACCCCATATCATAAAATTTACCATCTTAACTCTTTTAAAGTGTAAACTTCAATTACATTAAGAATATTTACACTGTTGTATTACCATCACCACCATCCATCTATAGAATTCCTGTAAAACTGAAACTTTGTACCTCTTAAACAGTTTACTCCTTTTTCTCCCCTTCTCCCAACCTCTAGCAACCACCATTATACTTTCTGTCTATAAATTTGACTATTCTAAGTACTTTTACAAGTGGAATTATATAGTATTTGTTTGTGACTGGTTTATGTCACAAAGTGTAATGTTCTAAAGTTTCATTCTTATTAATTTCTTGAGTAATTGTCATACTTTTTTTTAAAATTTTATTTTAAATATATTTTTATTGATTTCAGAGAGGGAGAGAGAGAGAGAGAGAGAGAGAGAGAGAGAGAGAGAGAGAGAGAAACATCAGTGATGAAAGTGAATCATCAATCACCTGTTTCTTACACATCGCCTTACTGAGGATCAAGCTAGAAACCTGGGTGTATGCCCTGACCAGGAATCAAACCGTGATTTTTCTCTCTCTCTTTTTTTAAATATATTTTATTGATTTCTTTTACAGAGAGGAAGGGAGAAGAAGAGAGAGTTAGAAACATCAATGAGAGAGAAACATGAATCAGCTGCCTCCTGCACACCTCTTTCTGGGGATGTGCCCGCAACCAAGCTATATGCCCTTGACTGGAATCTAACCTGGGACCCTTGAGACTGCAGGCTGATGTTCTATCCACTGAGCCAAACCGGTGAAGGCCAAACCAGATCACGGTTCATGGGTTGATGTTCAACCACTGTACCACACCAGCTGAGCCTGTCTTTCTTATAGATCCAAGATTTCTTCAATTTTTTTTTACTAAGCTTTCTTCTGATAGAACTAAAGAATTTTACTGCCTAAAGAATTTTCTTTACCATTTATTTCAGGGACAAGTTCTCTTAGTTTGTGTTTGTCTTAATCTTTATTATATACTAGAGGCCCAATGCACGAAAATTCGTGCAAGAATAAGCCTTCCTCTCCCCAGCTGCTGGCACCAGCTTCCCTCTGGTACTCAGGACCCGGGCTGGCTTCCCTTGGGCTACCCACAGGCACCAGGACCCAGGCTGGCATTCATTGGGCCACTCACATGCTGGCTTCCCTCGGGCCTCCTGCAGTCAGTCACCTGGGACCTGGCTGGCTTCCCTCCAGCCCTGGCTTCTTCAGAAAAGACATTTGGAAGACATCAAGTCTAATTAGCATATTACCCTTTTATTATTATAGATACCTTCTGGATATATAATTCTAAATTGATAGCTTTTTTCTTTTAATACTTTACATACATCATTCCACTGTCCTCTGGTATGTTATCTTTTTTTTTTTAATTAAATCTTTATTATTCAGATTATTACATTTGTTTCTCTTTTTTCCCCTCCATAGCACCCCTCGACCCAGCTCCCACCCCTCCCTCTACCCTTACCTCCACCCCATTGATGAGTCCATAGGTGTGATTTTTGTCCAGTCACTCCCTGTACACCCCTCCCCCTTTCCCTCTGAGAATTATCAGTCCACTCCCTTTCTGTGCTCCTGATTCTATTATATTCACCAGTTTATTCTGTTGATCAAATTTTTAATTCACTTAATTTTTAGATTCACTTGTTGATAGATATGTATTTGTTCAGAATTTTTTATCTTTTACCTTTTTCTTCTTCCTCTTCTAAAAGAATACCTTTCAGCATTTCATATAATACTGGTTTGGAGTTGATGAACTCCTTTAGCTTTTTCTTCTCTGTGAAGCTCTTTATCTGCCCTTCAATTCTGAATGATAGCTTTGCTGGATAGATTATTCTTGGTTGTAGGTTCTTGCTATTCATCACGTTGAATATTTCTTGCCATTCCTGTCTGGCCTGCATCCTTTCTGTTGAGAAATCAGCTGATAGTCATATGGGTGCACCCTCGTAGGTAATCAATTGTTTTTCTCTTGCTGCTTTTAATATTCTCTCTTTGTCTTTTGCTCTTGGTATTTTAATTATCATGTGTCTTGGTGTGGTCCTCTTTGGATTCCTTTTGGTTCTGTGTGCTTCCTGGACTTGTAAGTCTATTTCTTTCACCAGATGTGGGAAGTTTTTAGTCATTATTTCTTTAAATAGGATTTCAGTATCTTGCTCTCTCTTCTTCTGGCACCCCCACAATTCTGTTGTTGGTACGCTTGAGGTTGTCCCAGAGGCTCCTTACATTATCTTCACATTTTTGGATTCTTTTCTCTTCTTGCTTTTCCAGTTGAGTGTTTTCTGAGCCTTTATATTTCAAGTTTTTGACTTGATTCTTGCCTTCCGCTAGTCTACTGTTAGGACTCTGTATAATATTTTTTGTTTCAGTCAGTGTATGTTTAATTTCTATTTGGTCCTTTATCATCTCTAGTTGGTCCTTTTCCATCTCTAGTTGGATCTTTTGCATCTCTAGTTGGTCCTTTTTCATCTCCTCTTGGGACTCGCTAAATTTATCCATCTTTTCTAGGATATTCTTGAAAAACCTTCTAAGCGTGGTTTTGAACTCTATATCCAGTCGTTTGTTTTCCTCCATTTCTTTTGTTTGTGATCCCTTCCCTTGTCTCGGCATTTTCACTATACTGGGAGAACTTCTGTGCTGGATTCAGCCTTATGATACCAGAGTTGAAAAACTGCAGAAGCCTCTCTGTTGAGCTTGGAATGGGCAGAGTCTCAGGGCTTAAGGGACCGCCTTGCCTTCCAGTCGGCCCCGCCCTCCACAGCCCCCGGGTCTCACGTGACTGGGTAATCGCTGGAGCGGTCCCTGTGTGCATGCGCTCACTCTCGCAGCGCCTCTAGACCACCGCCTTTCCGGATCCCTTCCACTCTGGGACCACACGAGTCTGGGTCCCCAGGGTTTTGCCCGAAACGGGTTTAGTGGAGTTACAAGTGTCACAGTTGGGAGGGTCTGTCTCCCGCCCAGTCCCGAAAGCCAGCGGCACAATCAGCAGTTGGTCCTCTACACACAATGCCGTGCGCGCCACCAGACTTCTGATCTTTTGCAACTCCCCTAAATTTCCGTGCACTTCTCCCCCTTCACAGTCCAAACTCCCCCCATGTGAGTTTCAGCTGGATCTGGGGTTAAGTGTCGTAGGATAAGGGGTTCATTGCCTTTGAGAGTCTCAGTCTCCCTCCTGCCAAAGAAAGCCAGCCAGGTTCGCCGTCACCCGCTCTCTCCATGTGCGCGCTTCTCCGTACCTCAGCTTTTTGCAGCTCCTCTGGGTCTCTGTGAGCCCCTCTCTTTCCTTCTAGTTGTAGAATTTCCACTCAGCCAGCTTACCTGTGGTTCTGGATGATGTCCGTTCTGTCTTTTAGTTGTAGTTTTGAAATTGTTGTGCGAGGCAGCAGTGTAGGTGTTTACCTATGCCGCCATCTTGGATTTTCATATTCTTATCTTTGTTACTCTCTGTATAATGTTCATTTTTCCTCTCATTGCTTAAAAATTGTGTGTGTGTTTTTTCATTGATTTGATAATAGTATGTCTTGGTGTGGGGTTTGTGTGGGTGTGTGTGTGCATGCACTTGGTATGTGTTGAGTTTCTTGGATTTACAAGTTTACAGTTTTCATGAAAATCTGAACAATTTCAGCCATTATATAATCTTCAAATTTTCTTTCTGTTACATTCTCCTCTTTTTCTGGGTCTCTTCCTCTCTCTCTTTCTTTTTTTTGATAGTCTTCACTTGATATTGTTGAAAGATCTCTGAAATTATTCCTCCTCCCCCATTCTTTTTTCCTCAGTATGCTTCAGTTTGGATGGTTTCTGTTGCTGTGTCTCCAAGTCACGGATCCTTTCTTCTGCAATGTTTAAATGCTTTTAATCATATCTGGATAGTTTTTATTCCAGAAATTGTGTTTCTCATCTTCTGAAATTGCATTCAGTTCTTTATATATATATACTAGAGGCCCAGTGCATGAAATTCGTGCACTAGGGAGGGGGTGTCCCTCACCCCAGCCTGCACCCTCTCCAATCTGAGACCCATCAGGGGATGTCTGACTACTGGCAGTCGGACATCACTCTCACAATCCAGGACTGCAGACTCCTAACCATTCGACTGCCTGCCTGCCTGCCTGCCTGATTGGCCCTAAGCACTTTTGCCTGTCAGCCTGATCACCCCCTAACCGTTTCCCTGCCAGCCTGATTGACACCTAACTGCTCCCCTACCAGCCTAATTGCCCCCAACTGCCCTCCCCTGCCGGCCATCTTGTGACACTATGGGGGTGGCCATATTGTGATGACAGGGTGGCCATCTTGTGACAACATGGGGACAGCCATCTTATGAGAGCATGAGGGTCAATTTGCATATTACCTCTTTATTATATAGGACTAGGGGCCTGGTGCACAAAATTCATGCAGGGTGGGCAGTCACCTCAGTCCAGCCTGCATTCTCTCCAATCTGGGATCTCTTAGGGGGATGTCTGACTGCCGGTTTAGGCCCGATCCCAAAACTGGCAGTCAGAAATTCCTATCACAGTCCAGGACCACTGGCTTCTGCCTGATCACCCCTAATTGCCCCCCTGCTGGCCTGGTCACCACCAACTTCCCTCCCCTGCCGGCCTGGTCACCCCCAACTGCGTGCCCCACCCCCTAGCTTGTTCACCTCTAACTACTGCCCCCTGCTGGCCTAGTCACCCCTTACTGCCCCCCCCCTTGCTGGCCTGGTCACCCCTTACTGTCCCCCTCCCCCGGTTGCTCCAATTCCCCCCACCACCACCACCACTGGCCTGGTCGCTTCTTACTGCCCCCACTGCCAGACTGGTCACTCCCAACTGCCCCACCACCAGCCTGATCGTCCCTCACTCCCCCCTCTGCTGGCCTGGTTACCCCTCCCACTGGCCTGGTCGCCCCCAGCTACCTCCCCTGTGGGCCTGGTCACCCCACACAGCTTGCTGTTTGGTTGTTTGGTCACATCTCTATCCTCCTGCCGGCCTGATCACCCCATACAGCCTGTTCAGTTGTCCATTTGGTTGCGATGGTTGCTTAGGCTTTTATTAATAATAAAAGACTAGAAGTCCAGTGCACAAAATTTATGCATGGGTATGGTCCCTAGCAGCTGCTGGCCAGAGCCTCCCTTCTTTGGCTGCTAGCTGCCCGAGCCTTCCTATGTTCTGTGCCACCCCCTGGTGGTCAGTGCCCATCATAGCGAGCAATTGAACTCAATTGGTTGAACTTCCGAGGGGATACTTTGCATATTAGGCTTTTATATAGAGAGATATTTCTTCTCTTTCCCTCATAATGTTTGTGTTTTTTCTTCAAATTCTTGAATATAATAAGTATATTTATAATGACTTAATGTCCTTTGCTAATTTTGTCACTTCTGTCACTTCTAATCTATTTCTATGAATTATTTTCTTCTTGGTTATCGGTCACATTTCCCTGATTCTTTGCAGGTTTTGTAACTTTTGATTGGATACAGAATATTTTGAATATTGTAGATATAAATCTTTTTGAGTGTGTGGATTTTATCTTCTTTTAAAGGATGCTGGGTTTATTTTTTCTGTTAGAGTTTTAAGTTACTTATTTATCAACTTGATCCTTTTCACCTTTTTTTGTGTAGGTCTAAAGTTAAAAGTGGCCATTAGCAAGGCTAATTTAGCTACTAAGGCTTTACCCTATTGGGATTTCAACTGAAAGCTTCCATTGGGATTTCTATACTTTGGTTGGTTGGAATGCAAATGTCTCCCTACCTTGTGTAAAATTTTAGAATTTCTCATTTTTCTCATCTGTGCCCATTTTGTGGAGTTATGCCTTAGTCATGCTTATCTTAGTATTCAACAGAAACTGAAGGGAACTCCCCAATTCAGATTTCTAGAGCTCTTTCTAAATAATTTCCTCTTCTCTGGAACTTAGTGCTGTGACTTCCAACCACTTCAGCTTTCCTAAACTTTTTTTTTTAAATATATTTTATTGATTTTTTACAGAGAGGAAGGGAGAGAGATAGGAAGTCAGAAACATCAATGAGAGAGAGACATTGATCAGCCGCCTCCTGCACGCCCCACAGTGGAGATGTGCCCGCGAGCAAGGTACGTGCCCCCGACCGGAATCGAACCTGGGACCTTTCAGTCTGCAGGCCGACGCTCTATCTACTGAGCCAAACCAGTCTCGGCTAATTTTTTTTTATTGATTTAAGGGAAGAGAGGGAGATAGAAACATCCTGAACACCCCCTACTAGGGAATTGAGCACATAACCTTGGGTATGTGCCCTTGACTAGATCGGACCTGGGACCCTTGAGTCCGCAGGACAACACTCTATCTACTGAGCGGGTAAGGGGAGCTTTTCTTAACTTTTATTCTATTTTCTCACATAAGTGAAAATATCATGCTATGCTTTGGGTCTCATTCCCTGCACTTGGTCCAAAACGTGCCTCCAGACAGAAAGCTGGGACAATTAGCTAGATTTATAAACTATTTCAAATTAATTTTTGTATATCCAGTTGTTTCAATACCATTTTTTAAAAAGAGTATCTTTTCCTCATCAAATTATATTTGAACCTTAATTGAAAATTTGTGTATGTCTATTTTTGGACTTTATCCCTTTCCATTGATCTTTTTCTTTTTCTTTTTTTTAATCTTTTTCTTTTTTCACACCTCACACTAATACAACTATTTCCAATCTGTTTCATCTCATGGCACATATAAGCTAATTATTAAAATTTTGTGGCACACCAAAATATGTATTTTTTGCCAGTCTGACAAAAAATATAGGTATAATTTTGATTCATTCACATGATGGCTACTATTGTAATTTTTTTTTTTTTTTTTTTTTTTTAAAATCTAAGGGAAAATTGGTCAGTGTCTCTAATTAAATAGTCAGGAATTGCATGTTTTAAAAAATCTTGTGGCACAGCAGTATGCCTTTTGCTGGTTGAAAATCACTGCATTAATATACTATTGCTTATGACATGGATTTATGAAAGATCTAATGGGTGGTTCTGACATGAAATAAATATTTCATTTGACTTTATAGTCTCTTTATAATTTTTAAAATAGTGTGTTTCTACTAACTTGAATGTAATGTTATGCTATCTCATTAACAATTTAATGAATAGATTTTCTCTGAACATACTTGTCTTACAGAGACCTTTTAATAAAAGTGAAATTTGGAGAAAGCATTGAGGACTTACAGACCTGCCGACTCTTAATTAAACAGTACATCCCAACAGGACTTTTTGTGGATCCATATGAGTTGGCTTCATTACGGGAGAGAAACATAACAGAGGTACAACTGTTAGAGGATTTTTACAACTATTAGAGCATTATTTTGAGAGAAATTTTTTTAGGAATGCTATAATTTGGATTAAGGCAAAATAGTATATAAGAAAACACTGGTTACATTTTGTAAAAGTATATCAAGTAACATTTTTTAGATAGTATAGGAGTATTCTTTAATAACTGAGTAATACTTGTCATGCTTGTCAGTAGTAAGCCAATGAAACTGAGCTGACATTTTACCAGTATGGTTCCCAATTTAGTGACTAAGAAAATGAACAATTAATAAATACTGTTTCAATAGCAACTTTGTTAAATTAGGGAGATATACCCAACAGCTGTATAATTTGAGTATGGGAGGAGAAGAAATTAATATTTATTGGATCTCTTTATGCCAGGTATTTTCTTTTTTTTTTAAAGAAGCAAGGTAAAAGAAAGATTATGCCCCACATCCTTTACATAGATTAATCTTTATAACAACCTATTATCTTCATTTTATAGTTAGGATACTGAAGCACAAAGAGGCCAAGCTTATCCAGGATCACATAGGTACATGAAAGAAGAGCTAAGAAATGTAGCCAAGGCTGTCTAATTGGAATTGTTGCTCTTTTCAGAAAGGAATCTTACTCCATAGTTAAGGATTTCCCTAACTTCAATAAGAATCACCTTATTAGGGTTTCCCTACCTTCATTAAAAGTCACCTGTTCAATTTAGTAATGACTCTGTTGAGTATCCTCTCATGCACCTTAGGGTTGCCAGTTTGATTCCTGGTTGGGACACATCCCCAGATTGCGGGTTACCCTGGTCAGGGTGCATATGGGAGGCAAACGATGTTTTTCTCTCTGTCTGTGTCTCTCTCTCTCTCTCTCTCTCTCTCTCTCTCTCTCTCTCTCTCTCT
>JAAGEH010000045.1:45608152-45761459 GCA_011751065.1 Lasiurus cinereus | reverse complement strand
CCTCCCTTTCCCTTCTTTCTAAAATCAATTTATAAAATAAAATCTCTGCCTGCTGGCATGGCTCAGTGGTGGAGTGTTGACCCATGAACCAAGAGGTCACTGGTTCCATTCCCAGTCAAGGCACATGCCCTGGTTGTGGACTCCATCCCCAGTGTGGGGCTTGCAGGAGGCAGCTGATCCATGATTCTCTCTCATCACTGATGTTTTTATCTCTTTCTCCTTCTCTGAAATCAATAAAATAGAACTTAAAATAACTAACTAAATAAATAAATAAATAAAATCTTAGTATTACATTTTTTTGTTAATAATAGGGAAAAGTGTGTGTGTGTGTGGTGAGGGAGCTATATGAGGGGACTGTATTTTCTGCTTGTTTTTTTCTGTAAACCTAAACCTGCTCTAAAAAATACATGTATTAATTTTTTATACTTCTGCACGTCCCCTACTGGGGATTGAGCCCACAACCCTGGGCATGTGCTCTGACTGGGAATTGAACCATGACTTCCTGGTTCAGGGGTCAACACTCAACTTCTGAGCCACACTGGCCGGATTAAAGTCTTTATTACTTTTTTTTAAAAGAATATATCACTGAGACTGGTTTGGCTCAGTGGATAGAGCGTCGGCTTTCGGACTGAAAGGTCCCAGGTTCGATTCCGGTCGGGGGCATGTACCTTGCTTGCGGGCACATCTCCACTGGGGGGCGTGCAGGAGGCGGCTGATTGATGTCGCGCTCTCTCTCATCAATGTTTCTGACTTTCTCTTTCCCTTTCTCTCTGTAAAAAATCAATAAAATATATTTAAAAATAAATAAAAATAAAAATAAAAATAATATATCTATAGCAATATCATACTAAAAAAAAGACTGCTAAAAAGCAAATGCAATTTTTGGCTAAGGAAGGAAATATTGCCATTATAATCCCTGATTATTTTTCCGAAGGCAACTAATGTGATAAATGGTTTGGAAACTAAGTCATGAGAAACGGAGAGAACTGTGAATATTTCTTTGGGGAAGAAAAGATGTGGTAAAGGCAGCATGATTGAGGACCTCTGATGTTTGAGGAATCTTAGTGAAATAAGGAACAGATTTATTGAAGACATTGTAAACACAGATAATTGGTGATTGTTATAGGCCAAAGCATCAAGTTTCTTCTCATAGAAAAGGATTAACTTTTTAACAATAGATAAAATGAGATGACTCAGTCATTGAAAGTAATCTATTAGTGGCTGGATACTTGAGAAAGATACCCTCATTGAGATGGTGGTTTAATTTGATCACCTCTGAGGTTCTTTATGACTGATAAGATTATATAATTCCTTGATCTTTGCCAATAAGTTCAACAACTTGTATATATATACAAGTGTGTGTGTGTGTGTGTGTGTGCTCTTTAATATATCAATATGTATGCATGCATATATGAATATATAACACATATACATGTGCATATTATAATTCAGGGTTAATTTCTATCACACATGAAGTTTTACTTTTGGTGTAGAATACTTATTTTAAAATGTTTTTTACCATATTATTTTTTTAAGGAGTGATTTACTATTTTTTCCATTACCTTTTTATACCCAGTATGTAAAGAGTGCTGACCTTTGCTTTGACTTCCTGACCACAGTGATCTATCTCACTACCACCTTTCTCTGAGAACAGGAAATTACCAGAATGATACCAATCATTTTTACCCAATACTGGGTTAACTGTTCTTTGTCATAGTTTTCATACTTATTGAACAATGCTACACATATTCACATTTCTCTTTTCTTGGTACCTGTTTTATCACCTAAACAAAGTTTAATAAGGTGATGACATAGAAATAATTTTTATTGTGGGAAAATTTCCTCAGTTTACTTTTAGTAAACAAGCTTTTTTAAAACACAGATCATATCATAGGTTTTCTTAACTTGAGAATGGAAGGAGAATGGAAATTGTTTATAAGGGGAATGAATTTTAAAATCTTTCCACCTGTATAGCAGTCTTCTGGTTTAGTTTTGCTTTTTAAATCTTCCTCATTCATTTTTTTCTCTTGGATTAATATTTATTTTTGTTTTGACAGGCAGTCATGGTTTCAGAAAATTTTAATATAGAAGCTCCCAATTATTTGTCTGAGGAGTCTGAAGTTCTCATTTATGCCAGACAAGATTCACAGTGCATTGATTGTTTCCAAGCTTTTTTACCTGTGCACTACCGCTATCATCGGCCACATAGTAAAGATGGAGAAACCTTTATTGTGGTCCGTAACCCTGATTTACTGATGTATTGTGACCAAGGTAAGTGTTGCACACTTTTTCTGAGAATTGAAAATAAAAATAAAGATATGATGGCAGGTCTGAAATCAAGGGATAACAAAAGCATGTTTCTTTTTTTCTTTCTTTTTAACTTTTTGGTTGTAGATATGGAAAAACTTCACAAAATCATAGTTTAGTGAGTTATTATAAGGCAGATGTCCTTGAAATTACCACGCAAGTCAGAAATAACACTTTGCCAGTCACTCTAGCAGCAGCTCCATGTATCATGTCTCAAACATAGCCTCCAATTAATCACTTCCTTTTATTTATTTATTTTAAATATATTTTTATTGATTTCAGAGAGGAAGGGAGAGTTAGATACATCAATGATGAGAGAGAATCATTGATTGGCTGCTTCCTGCAAGCCCCTACTGAAGATTGAGCCTGCAACCCAGGCATCAATCAAACCTGGGACCCTTCAGTCTGCAGGTGAATGCATTATCCACTGAGCTAAGCCAGCTAGAGCAACCACTTCCTTTCATAGATATAAATTATAATTTATATATATTATATATATAAACATATACACTGAGTAGCCAGAGTATTATGATCTCTGAACCCATAATAATCTGGCCACTTTGTGTATATCCTATATAATAAAAGGCTAATATGCAAATTGTCCCCTCGACCAGGAGTTTGACCAGCAGGCAGGCTGGCCAACCACCCATGTCTCCAACCCTGGCCAGACTGGCTGGACCCCACCCATGCATGAATTCATGCACCAGGTCTCTAACTAATGCACACATACACACACACACACACACACACACTGAGTGGCCAGATTATTATGCATTCAGTGATCATAATAATCTGGCCACTCAGTGTTATATAAACTATACTAGAGGCCCAGTGCATGAATTTGTGCACAGCTGGGGTCCAGCCTCCTGCCCTGATAGGGGCTGATCAGGCCAGGCTGGTGGTAGGGAGGGGCCGTGGGAGGTTGGGGGGCCAATTGGGGCCCTGATTGGGCTGGTTGGCCACAGCAGTGTGTATCATAGCAACTGGTCATTTTGGTCGTTCTGTTGTTCCAGTTGCTTGACTTTTATATATATCCTATATAATAATAGGCTAATATGCAAATTGTCCCCTCAGGAATTTGACCAACAGGGAGTTGCTTGCTATAACATGTGCTGATCACTAGGGGGTGGCTTGGAATGAAGGAATGCCTCTGCCGGCAGCCAAAGGAAGGCCCTGGCCCAGGCCAGTAGCCAGAAGGCCCCGATTGGCCCTGATTGCCAGCCAGGCCCTACCCGTGCATGAATTTCATGCATAGGCCTCTAGTAGATATATAAAAAGCCTAGTAGATATATAGAGACCAGTTGACCAGTTGCTATGACATGCACTGACCACCAAGGGTAGACACTCAACACAGGAACTGCCCCCTGGTTCCACAGCCAATCTCCCGTGGCTGGCCGCCCTAATCAGTCTCCATCATTGGCCAGGCTGAGGGACCCCACCTGTGCACAAATTTGGCCTCCTGTGTGTGTGTGTGTGTATACAAACACGTATTATTTCAGAGAGAGGAAGGGAGAGGGAGAAAGCTAGAAACATCAATGATGAGAGAGAACAATCCCGCACACCTCCTACTGGGCATGAGCCCACAACCCCCACATGTGCCTTGACCAGGAATCAAACTGTATGATCTGATTCATGGATCAACACTCAACCAGTGAACCACACTGGCTGGGCCTTTATAGTTATTTATACTTTTATCACCCAAGTATATGGATGATATGAGACACTATAGCTTTATCTTGCCCATTTAACATTTTTCTCAGAGTTGGAGTTTGGTGTTAGTAATCATGCAGTTCATGTGACCTCTTTTATTTCCTGAAAATTGGCACCTGGCTCCAGGGGTGTGATTAGATTCAGGTTTGCTTCTTTTGGCAAGTGCTGTGTTCTTTTATAAGTGGGTGTATAATGTTTGGTGTGTGCTTCTCTTTCCAGCCACTGATCCTCATTGCCCCTTTGCTACTTTCTGTTTATTCATGCTGATATCACAGTACTTATTGCTGTTGTTTTGTTTACACTTGCATGTATTTGGTATGTGAGGGTACTTTATTACCTAGTTTTCCTATAAATATAACCCATGAGTTTTTGGTTTTGTGAGTAATTGTTCTGTTTTTATGTGTAGATTTGAGTAAATTTTTAAAATTTTGCTTTTACCATTTTCAGTTTTTTTAGAATGAAAACTTTAAGAAACCCCTTTCAGATTTTTGGCTCTTTGTGCCTCCACAATTGGGCTGATTTGAATGTTTGCAAAAGGTAGTAGCACTGTTACTAAAGACTGGCAGATAGGAAGTTTTTAATTCATACATTTGCTGCCATCATATATTTCACGGTGAAAAAATAAAAAGTGTTCAACTATGTTAGCTTTGTTCATCCAACCTAGTTTTCTGTTTCTATTAATGATATTGACTTATCTTAAATAAAGTTTGAAAATGTGTCCCCTCCTGAAAGAGCATCTGGGGTTCTGGTGTTATTTGGGTTTTGGTCTGAAAGCTCTTTATGGGTGTGTTTACACCTGGAAATTTATTGAGTTGGATGCTTAGGACCTGTTCACTGTTGTAAATATGTGTTATACTTCAAGAAAAAGTTTAAATTAAAATACTTAAAAAGTGGCCTCTAATATAATGTGATTTGTTAAGAAGTTATGCACAGTCTTTGTAATTTCATAATTTCTTAGGCATTCACTTAAAACAGGCTGTTAAAATAAAACAATACATAACAGATGGAGCCAAATCATGTACATTGTGTATTAAAATGCTTGAATAATCATATTTCAAACATAACAAATTGGCCTAGCCTCTAGTCCAGATTAAAGTTTTGTGATATGATCTTCAACCACTTTTTTTCAGAGTTTCCAATTTTGAAGTGCTGGGCTCAGTCAAAAGTCGCAGCTCCTTGTGCTTTGAAGAATAAGGATATTTGCCAATGGAACAATATGAAATATAAATCAGTAAGTTAGTATTTTATATTTTTAGATTGCACTACTTCATTTAAAATTCTCTCTATAAAGTTTCTGCCACAGTTAAGGGATTAGAATTTTATATTTTATCATAGAAAGATTTTTTTTTTAATGTCATTTCTTTGCTGCAGATGACAGTAGTGGTTCCTCCTTTATATAGAATTATTTAAATTGGGGGCTGCAGATTTAGTGTTAGTCCCATGCCTCATTAGTCCAGAGCATAAGTATAGCTGATAGGCAATTTAAAGGCATGAAATCGCCAAGAAAAACAATGGTATATTCATAAGGTATAAACTTTATTTAGTACTTCTTTATTAATTTTTGAACAAATAAATTAGTTAACTTCATTGTATTATATAGAATAAGTGAAAAAAAAGGATAATAAAACTCAAATTAGTATTATTTCAACTGTGTTAGTTTTTAGATAGTTGTCTAAGAAGTCTACAGTTTTCTTCTTACCTTCTTATGTTAACATTAGAGGCCCAGTGCACGAATTCATGCACATGTAGGGTCCCTCAGCCTGGCAGGCGATTGAGGCCATGAGAGGTTGGCAGGCCGCAAGAGATTGGCTGTGGGAGCACACTCATCGCCAAGGGGCAGCTCCTGCACTGAGCATCTGCCCCCTGGTGGTCATTGCACATCAGAGCGACTGGTCGACCAGTCGTTCTGGTCATTCAGTTGTGATGGTTGCTTAGGCTTTTATATATATAATCTACTTCCCTCTGCTCTTCAGAGTGGTTAAGTTTTTTTCCATTGATTTTTTAAAGGAAGTGAGAAGCAGGAGAGAGAGAAACATCCATGTGAGAGAGATACATCAATTGTTTGCCTCCCACACACACCCCTAATGGAGCCAAGGATCACACCTGCAATTGAGGTACATGTCCTTGACCTGGAATCAAACTCATGGATTGATGCTCTAACCACTGAACAACCAGCCCCTCTCCTCTTCTTGGAGGTCTGGGGTGGGACTGAAAGTTTCAACTCTCTTATCACATGGTTGGCTCCATTGGCAACCAGTCCTTATCCTTAGATGCTTTCAAAAGCTACTTCACCAACATAAAAGATAACATGCTTACTCTTAACACTTAGGAAATTCCAACAGTTTGGGGAGCTTTGAGCCAGAAAGGGGATGAAAACCAAATATGTATGTCTTTTATAAAACACAATATTACACATATGTTACCATAATTTTTTTCAAACTCTAAAATACATCTGAATTACATTTAAGAGTATGTGAATGATGAGTATGATTAGTGCTTGTTTATGATTTATTGATTTAAAAATTTATAGTGTGCATTGCTATAAAATAAGTAATTACCTTGTTAAAATATTTTGAATTCAATTCTCTTTAAGACCATGTAACTTGAAATAAAAAATCATATTTAAACTATTTGATTTTTTCCCCCTTTACTTTGAGTTATAGGTGGCCATTACTAAAGTGGTGATCTGTATTAAGGCTTATTTGCTTAAGATGCCATTTTTTTTAAGATTATAATTTTCAAATAGCACTTTGTTACAGATTGTGGTAATAAAATAATCTTTTTTGGATGTGAAGTTATAATCCAGGTATTTATAAAAAGAAGCCAAAAATAAAAATATTCCCAAATTTTAATGTTTTTAAAAACTTATCTTTAAACCACAAAATATCCCAAAGTTTCTAATTGAACCCTTTATCTTCAAAACCAAATAGAAAATAGAAACTAAGTTGAATCTGCAACCTTTTGTGTATGGGACAACACTCAACCAACTGAGCCACACCAGCCTGGCTGGCCTGGGTTTTTAAAAAGAATATACTCAATTCTAAGTAAAATATAGAAAAAGTAAAATCTAATGAGACTTTAAGAATTATTGTGGGAATTGACTCTGATTTATTTACATTAAATGTTCAATCCAAAAGAATCATTCAAACAATAATGTTAAATATACTGTAGAATTGGCTGAAGAATATTTAAAAGCAAAAATAAAAAGAAAAATAAAGAAAGTGGTCTTACTTAGAACATCCATTTTAAATGTGTCTAACTTCTCTCTCTACAGGTGTATAAGAATGTGACTCTACAAGTTCCAGTGGGTCTGACTATACATACCACTTTAGTATGTTCTGTAACTCTGCTTATTACCATTCTGTGTTCTACTTTGATTCTTGTGGCTGTTTTCAAATATGGCCATTTCCCCCTATAAGTTTTCTGCAATTAAATGTTTTCCATAAACCTAAATAAGACCTAATTGTTTGTGATTAGAAGCATTGTTCTAAAATTGTCATTACTTTCATCTTTTGTCTTAATTTTTGTCTAAAATTATGTTTACTGGAAGAAATTTGGATCATTCTCAACCAATTCCAAGATTGAGTGCTCTGTAGTGTAGACCTTTGATAATCTTCAACATCTAGTGCTAGTAGAGGAAAACTGAATTCTGTCACATTACTATTTATTTTGTGAAAAGTGATTTTTATCCTCATTTGGGTTACAAAAGTGAGTACTTTATGTATTAGAGAGAAATTATTCTCATTTTGTGAATAGAAACATTTCAATTTAAGTTAAAAATGAAGAAAATCATTATAAGAATAAAATAAGTTAGATGAATGAGTTTATTTAAATCTTAATTTTATGAGAAACCAAGATGGTAGCATAGGTGAACATCTAAACTGCTGCCTCGCACAACAATTTCAAAACTACAACTAAAAGAAAGAACGGACATCATCCAGAACCACAGAGAGCTGGCTGAGTGGAAATTCCACAACTAGAATGAAAGTGAGGGGGTCACGGAGACTCAGAGGACCTGCACGTAGAGAGGACGGGTGGCGGAGTGCCTGGCTGGCTTCCTCTAGAAGGAGGGAGACAGAAACTACCAACTGAAATGAACGCCAATTCCAACTGTACTGAACCCCAATTCCAGGCAAAACTCATATGGGGAGAGTCTGGACTGTTGTGAAAAGGGACGAGTGCATGGAAACTTAGGGGAGCCACGAAAGGCAGAGGTCTGGAGGTGCGCGCAAAGAGGACTGACTACTGATAGTGCCGCTGGCTTTTTTTTTTTTTTTTTTTGATTTTTTACAGAGAGGAAGGGAGAGGGATAGAGAAGTAGAAACATGGATGAGAGAGAAACATCTATCAGCTGCCTCCTGCACGCCCCCCACCGGAGACGTGCCCGCAACCAAGGTACATGCCCTTGACCGGAATCGAACCTGGAACCTTTCAGTCTGCAGACTGACGCTCTATCCACTGAGCCAAACCGGTTTCGGCAGCTGCTGGCTTTCTTAGTGGGAGGAAAACAAAATCTTCTGACTGCACTGAACTCCACTTCCGACTGCACTGACCCTCAGTTTTGGGCGAGTCCCTGGAGTGCACGGAAACTTAGGGGAGCCAGAAAGGCAGAGGTCTGGAGACGCACGAGTGCGTGCAGAGAGGTCTGCAGCGATTACTGAGGGACACTGAGACCCAGGGGCCCTGTAGGGCAGTGCTGACGGGAAGCCAAGGCTATCTGCTCAGCCCTGAGAATCCACCACATCCAAACCCAGCACAGAGGCTTTTGCAATCTTGCAAGTCTTAAGGCTGAGTTCAGCACAGAAGTTCTCCCAGTGTAGACTCAGCTGATCCTCACAACCAATTGACTTGAAGGTCAGTTTCCCCCAGTGATACCAACAACAATCAAGACTTAACTACAACAAGGCTGTACACACAGTCCACAAAGGGGTGCACCAGGAAACTGGGGAGGCGGAGCTACTGGGCCATATAGGACACCTAGTATACAAAGCTACTCTACCAACTCAGGGAAGCAGCAAAAATGTGGAGACAAAGAAACAGATCACTAATGAAAGAAATGGAGGAAAACAAATACCTGGATATAGAGTTCAAAACCATGGTTATAAGGTTTTTTAAGAATTTTCTAAAAAAGATGGATAAATTTAGCAACGCCCAAGAGGAGATGAACAAGGACCAACTAGAAATTAAACATACAATGACTGAAATAAAAAATATTATACAGAGACCTAACAGCAGACTAGAGGTATGCAAGAATCAAGTCAAAGATTTGAAATAAAAGAAGCAGAAAACACTCAAGTGGAAAAGAAAAAAGAATCCAAAAATTGGAAGATAGTGTAAGGAGCCTCTGGGACAACTTCAAGCATACCAACATCAGAATTGTGGGGGTGCCAGAAGAAAAGAGCAAGATACTGAAAACCTATTTGAAGAAATAATGACTGAAAAATTCCCTCACCTGGTGAAAGAAATAGACTTACAAGTACAGGAAGCACACAGAACCCCAAACAAAAGGAATCCAAAGAGGATCACACCAAGACACATCATCATTAAAATGCCAAGAGCAAAAGACAGAGAATATTAAAAGCAGCAAGAGAAAAACAGTTAATTACCTATAAGGGAGCACCCATATGATTGTCAGCTGATTTCTCAACAGAAATGATGCAGGCCAGAGGGAGTGGCAAGAAATACTCAAAGTGATGAATAGCAAGAACCTACAACCAAGATTACTCTACCCATCAAAGGTATCATGTAGAATTGAAGGGCAGATAAAGAGCTTCACAGATAAGAAAAAGCTAAAGGAGTTCATCAGCACCAAACCAGTATTATATGAAATGCTGAAAGGTACTCTTTAAGAAGAGGAAGAAGAAGAAAAAGGTAAAGATAAAAATTATGAACAATCTATCAACAAGTGATTTAAAAATCAAGTGAATAAAATATCTGATGAACATAATAAACTGGTGAATATAATAGAATCAGGGGCATAGAGAGGGAATGGACTGACAATTCTCAGTGGGAAAGCGGTGAAGGGGGTGCGGGGAGAGACTGGACTAAAATCGTACACCTATGGATGGGGACAATTGGGGGAGTTAAGGACAGAGGGTGGGGTGGGAACAGTGGAGGGGAGCTATAGGGGGGAAAACAGGAACACTTGTAATAATCTGAACAATAAAGCCTTATTAAATTTTTAAAAATCTTAATTTTATGGAATATTCAAATCATCCAGAGTTTCAAAGAAAATATCAAAATGAAATAGCTAAGAAAATATTAGTATGAAAATTGATTATTCCTTAAACATTTCTATTCTTTTATGTTACATTGCTTTAAAAAATCTATACTAATAAAAGGGTAATATGCAAATTTCTCATGATGCCCTCAAAGTAATGACCAAAAAGCAGGCTGCATGGGGTGACCAGGCCAGCAGGGGGGTAAGTGAGGGATGACCAAAGACTGAACATCAGGCTGCATGGGGCGACCAGACAGGCAGGGTGGGTTAGTGAGCAGCAACCAAACAGCTGAACAGCAGCTGCGTGGGGATGACCATGCTGGCAGTGGGAGCAGTGAGGTCAACCAGGATAGCAGAGGGGGGAAGTGAGGAGTGACTAGCCTGGCAGGGGGACAGTTGATGGCAACCAGGCCGGCAGTGGGGGGCAATGAGGAGCGGCCAGGCTGGCAGAGGAAGGCAGGAAGGGCTATTGGGGGGGCCATTGGGTGCAACCCGGCCGGCAGGGGGTGGGGCAGTTAGGAGCGACCAGGCGGGGGGTGGGGGTGGGGGAGTAATTGTGAGCAATCAGGCTGGCAGGCAGAGGCAGTTAGGGGTGATCAGGCTGGCAGTGGGGGTCAGTTAGGGGTGATCTGACAGGCAGGCAGGTGAGCAGTTAAGAGCCAGTGGTTCCGGATTGTGAGAGGGATATCTGACTGCCAGTTTAGGGCCAATCCCCAGCAGCCAGATATCCCCCGAGGGGTCCCAGATTGGAGAGGGTGCAGGCTGGGCTGAAGATACCCCCCCCCTCCATGCACAGATTTCATGCACTGGGTCTCGTGTGTGTGTGTGTGTGTGTGTGTGTGTGTGTGTGTGTGTGTGTTTATTGATTTCAGAGAGAGGAAAGGAGAGGGAGAGGGAGATAGAAACATCAATGTTGAGAGAATCACTTATTGACTGCTTCCTACTGGGGATTGAGCCTGCAACCCTGTCATGTCTCCTGACCAGGGATTGAGCCATGTCCTGGTTATGGGTCGATGCTCAAGCACTGGCAACACCAGCCGGGCTATATTGCTTTTTAACATATGAATTGTCAAAGGACTTGATGAAACTAAGTACTAAGATTTAGTTCTGAATTTGTCAGAAAGACAGTTCAGAAATAGTGTATTTTATTAAGTTATACATTTGCAAAAAAATCTATTTGTATCTTCAGGTGATTTTTTTAAAAATAAGAGGTCTTGATTTAGAACCAAAAAGCTATAAATAAATACAACTATGCTAAAAAGAATGAAGTCATACAGTATATCGTTTGTTAATAGTCTCAACATTCTGTACATACATATATTACGTTTCTACATTTTGAATACATCTCACATCAGCTTCTGCATTAAGTTTATGACAAATTCTGTTCTTAGTGTATGCAAGGCACTTGCTTTACTGTTTTATTCTTGTACGTAAAAAGTGCAATATGGATTTATATATAGTCTTTGCTATGTTAGATTTATAAGCTGTTTTTTTTTTAAAAAAAAACTTCATCCTTTTGCCGAAGTGGTGGAGAATGTAATTGATAAATCATAAATCCTAGTGAGTAATGGTGTGATTTAAAGCTTTCACCAGCCCTAGCTGTTAAGCTCAGTGAATAGTGCATTGGCCCCTGCATGTACCTCAGGTGCAAGCTCCATCCCTGAAGGGAGGCAACCAATCTATGTGTCTCTCTCACGTTGATGTTCCTCTCCCTGTCTCTCCCCTTCCCACTCTCTAAAAATCAATGGAAAAATATTCTCAGGTGAGAATTAACAAAAAATTAAAAAATAAAGCTTTATACTAGTATTTTCTTTTGAGACATTAATTTAGTAATTTTATATTGGGGGAAATAAGGATTTTCAAGTTTATTTAATTAGAATCTCTGCCCTCCTGTAATTAAACATTAAACATTCTATACCACACCTGTATTAAAAATAACTGCTGACTTTTTTTGAAAAGTCTTGATTTATTGTTGTACTTTGGAAAAAAAATTAGAAAATAAAGTAAGTGCCATAAGCTAATTAAAAAATAAAAGGGCAAGCATGCCCTTCTATTTATTTAGGGCAATTATTTTAGGGCAAGCATGTTCCAAAACCAAAGCCACTAAAACCAGGTTATGTTGTCATTGTTTGTTTTAAATAGATTAAAGGGATATGATACATGTTGTTATATGCTATAACTGATTTCCTAAAATATTCTGGGTTTTTTATTTGTTTGTTTTTTGTTAATCCTCACATGAAGACATTTTTTTTCCCCATTGATTTTTTAGAGAGAGGAGGAAAGACAGAAACATCTATGTGAGAGAGACACATCAATTGGTTGTGTCTCTCCTGCAATCGCCTCTACTAGGGCTGGGGGAACCTGCAACTGAGGTACATACCCTTGACAGGAATAGAACCTGTGATCCTTTGGTCTGAGGGCCAACATTCTAACCACTGAGCAAACCAGCCAGGGCAATAGCCTGGTGTTTTTCTGGGAATAAATCTCTATAATTTGACAGGTATGGCTCGACTAGTCATAACATTTCTTTTTTTTAATTATGTTTTATTGCTTTATCAAGAATACTCTTTTTTTTTAATTGATTTCAGAGAGGAAAAGAGAGGGAGAGAGAGAAACATCAATGATGAGAGAGAATCACTGATCAGCTGCCTCTTGCACGTCCCCCACTGGGTATTGAGACCGCAACTCAGGCATGTGCCCTTGACCGGAATCAAACCTGGGACCCTTCAGTCCAAAGGCCAATGTTCTATCCACTTGAGCCAAATCAGCCAGGGCATAACATTTCTTTTTGAAGATGTGTTTGAGAATTTAAATATTGAAAAAAGCAACCCAGTGCATAAAGCAGAAATATTAGAAGTCTTTTAAAAGACTAAAATTTCCACCTTGTCTAAATTGTGGCTTGGAACATGTTTTAGTCATTTACCCATTTATATAACTACTGGAAGCCTGTTGCACGAAATTCGTTCATGGGGAGGGGGGGTCCCTCAGGCCAGCCTGCACCCTCTCCCATCTAGAATCCCTCTCACAATCCAGGACTGCTGGCTCCCAACTGCTTGCCTGCCTGCCTTCCTTATTGCCCCTAACCACTTCTGCCTGCTCACCTGATTGATGCCTAACTGCTCCCATACCACCTGTTTGTTCCTAACTGCCCTCTCCTGTAGGCCTGGTCCCCCCCCCTCCCAACTGCTCTCCTCTGCAGGCCTAGGTACCTCCCTAACTGCCCTCCCCTGCAGGCTTGATTGCCCCCAACTGCCCTTCCTTGTAGGCCTGGTCCCTCCCAACTGCCCTCCCCTGCGGCTTGATTGCCACAACTGCCCTCCTTGCAGGCCTGGTACCTCCCAACTGCCCTCCCCTGCTGGCCATCTTGTGGTGGCCATCTTGTGTCTACATGGGAGCAGTCATCTTGTGTGTTGGAATGATGGTCAATCTACATATTACTCTTTTATTAGACAGGATAGAGGCCTGGTGAATGGGTGAGGGCCAGCTGGTTTGCCCTGAAGGGTGTTCTGGATCAGGATGGGAGTTCCCTTGGGACATGGGGCAGCCTGGATGAGGGGCTTGTGGTGGTTTGCAGGCTGGCCACATTCCCCAGTGACCCAAGCAGAGGCCCTGGTATTTGGGATTTGTTTCTCTTCTACAATTGAAACTTTGTAGCCTGGAGGAGAGCCAACCCTCCAGCTTGCTCCATGGTGGCAGCCATTTCAGTTGGGATTTATTTATCTTTTATAATTGAAACTGTAGCCTTGAGTGGAAGCCTGGGCCCACTAGGGTGTCTAGAAAGTTTGGCTTCCTCCATGGCCTGGGAAACCCAAGCCTCCATCCTGTTCGCTCAGTGGCCGCAGCCATCTTGGTTGGGATTAATTTGCATACTTAATCCTGATTGGCTGGTGGGTGTGGCTTGTGAGTGTGGCTGGTGGGCATAGCAGGGTGATGGTTAATTTGCATATTACTCTTTTATTAGATACTATTCAAAAGTATTAAAAAATGTGTATGTCAGTGAAGAAGAGTTGGATATGACCATTCTTGCCTAATAAGTGGTTACAGGTGACATTACTTTAATCTAAGGGTTTGTTTATTATACCCTTAAGTTTATTTTTATTTTTTTAATTAACTTATTTTTAATTTAATCTTTATTGTTCAGATTATTACAATTGTTACTCTTTTTTCCTCCCATAGCTCCCCTCCACCTGGCTCCCACCCCAACACATTGTCCTCATCCATAGGTGTACGATTTTTGTTCAGTCTCTCCCCACACCTCTCTCACCCCTTCTCCCCTGAGAATTGTCAGTTCAAACCCTTTCTATGCCCCTAATTCTATTATATTCACCAGTTTATTCTGTTCATCAGATTTTTATTCACTTAATTTTTAGATCACTTGTTGATAGATACGTATTTGTTGTTCATAATTTTTATCTTTACCTTTTTCTTCTTTTTCTTCTTAAAGAGTACCTTTCAGCATTTTATATAATATTGTTTGGTGTTTATGAAATCCTTTAGCTTTTTATTATCTGTGAAGCTCTTTATCTGCCCTTCAATTCTGAATGATACCTTTGATGGGTAGAGTAATCTTGGTTGTAGGTTCTTGTTATTCACCACTTTGAGTATTTCTTGCCACTCCCTTCTGGCCTGCATAGTTTCTATTGAGAAATCAGCTGACAATCGTATGGGTGCTCCTTTGTAGGTAATTAACTGTTTTTCTCTTGCTGCTTTTAATATTCTCTCTCTGTCTTTTGCTCTTGGCATTTTAATGATGACGTGTCTTGGTGTGGTCCTCTTTGGATTTCTTTTGTTTGAGGTTCTGTGTGCTTCCTGGACTTGTAAGTGTATTTCTTTCACCAGATGTGGGAAATTTTCAGTCATTATTTCTTCATAGGTTTTCAGTGTCTTGCTCTCTGTCTTCTTCTGGCACCCACATAATTCTGATGTTGGTACGCTTGAAACTGTCCCAGAGGCTCCTTACATTATCTTCACATTTTTGGATTCTCTTTTGTTCTTGCTTTTCCAGTTGAGTGTTTTCTGCTTCTTTGTATTTTAAATCTTTGACTTGTTTCTTTCATTCCTCTAGTCTGCTGTTAGGTCTCTGTATAATATTTTTATTTCAGTTATTGTATGTTTAATTTCTAGTTGGTCCTTGTTCATCTCCTCTTGGGTCTTGCTAAATTTATCCACCTTTTCTAGGAAATTCCTGAAAAACCTTCTAACCATGATTTTGAACTTTATATCCATGCATTTGTTTTCCTTCATTTCTTTTGTTTGTGATCTGTTTCTTTGTCTCTGCATTTTTGCTGCTTCCCTGAGCTGGTAGAGTAGCTTTGTCTGCTAGTTGTCCTATATGGCCCAGTTGCTCCGCCTCCCCAGTTATCTGAGGTGGACTCTCTTGGTGCACCCCTTTGTGGACTGTGTGTACAGTCTTGTTGTAGTTAAGTCTTGATTGTTGTTAGTATCACTGGAAGAAAATGACCTCCAAGCCAATTGGTTGTGAGGATCAGCTGTGTCTATGCCAGGAGAACTTCTGTGCTGGAGTCAGGCTTATGATACAAGACTTGCAAAATTGCAAAAGCCTTTGTGCTCAGCTTGGATGGGGCGGAGTCTCAGGGCTGAGCCTTGGCTTCTCGTCAGCTCTACCCTACACAGCCCCTGGGTCTCAGTGTACCTCGGTAATTGCTTCAGCCCTCTCTGTGTGCACTTACGCTCGTGCGCCTTTAGACATCTGCCTTTCCGGCTCCCCCGAGTTTCCATGCCTCCAGGGACCCATATGAGTTTGGTTCCCCGGGGTCTCACCTAAAACTGGGGTTCAGTGCAGTAGGAAGTGGAGTTCAGTGCAGTCGGAAGTTCTGTTTTCTTTCTGCTAGAGAAACACAGTGATACAATCAACAGTCAGTCTTCTCTGTGTGCACTCACATGCGTGTCTCCAGACCTCTGCCTTTCGTGCCTCCCCTGAGTTTCTGTACACTCCTCACTTTTTTCGATAGATCTGGATCCCCCTATATGAGTTTCTCCCAGAACTGGGGTTCAGTGCCTTCAGAAGTGGGGTTCAGTGCAGTCGGGAGTTTCTGTCTCCTCACTAGAGGAAGCCAGCCAGGCACTCTGCCACCCGTCCTTTCCAGGCGTGTATCTTCGTACCTCAGCTTTTTGCAGCTCCTCTGAGTCTCCATCAGACCCTCTCTCCTTCTAGTTGTAGAATTTCCATTCAGCCAGCTTTCCTGTGGTTCTGGATGATGTCCATTTTGTCTTTTAGCTGTAGTTTTGAAATTGTGGTGGGAGGCAGCAGTTTAGGTATTCACCTATGCTGCCATCTTGGTTTCCTCTAGATGACATTACTTTAACGTGTGTGTGTGTGTGTGTGTGTGTGTGTGTGTGTTTACTAGAGACTTGATGCATGAAATTCATGTAAGGGTATTGGCCTTTGCACCCTGGCTTCATCCAGAAGGTCCTTTGGCTGTGTGGTCTAATTAGCATATTACTCTTTTATTATTATAGATTGATTTCAGAGAGAGGAAGGGAGAAGAACAGAGGGATAGACACACAGATTCTCAATGATGAGAATCACTGATCAGCTGCCTCCTGCATACCTCTTACTGAGCATCATGCCCAAAACCCAGTCATGCTCCCTAACTAGGAATCAAACTGACCTGGTTCATGGGTCAACACCACCACTGAGCCACATTGGCTAGGCCAGATGACATTACGTTTGATAGAACATTTCTGGTTTTGAACTCTGTATATTCTTTGAATATTTTAAAAATGAGTAAGCACTTACTTTTTAAAATCAGTTTTGTAATTATGTATATCATCTATTTTTAAGGCCAAGGAAAGGGGTAAGTACTAATCTCTTGGCTATTATGATCCAGTATTTGTTTTACTTTTGTGGTTTATTTTTCTTAAAGTATTATGTTATATTCTTTTGGGTGAAAATGACAGAGCCAGGAAACCTCAACTAAGGGTGAAACAAATTTGTGTGTGTGTGTTTGTGTGTTTCTCAGCCACTCTACCAGGAATTGAGATATTTTAGCTATTTCTCATGGTGGATGTTATATACATGGCTTGGGAACTGGAAAAAATCTATGGCAACTCTAATTATTTCAGAATATAACAAGTTTAAAGATTATTCTAGTCAGATATTCTATTCATTTCAAGCTATTCACATATATTTTGGTAATTGATTCTGATTTATATGTATGGAGATAAAGAAATTAGAGTGAGCCGGAACCAGTTTGGCTCAGTGGATAGAGCATCGGCCTGCGGACTGAAGGGTCCCAGGTTTGATTCCGGTCAAGAGCATGTACCTTGGTTGTGGGCACATCCCCAGCAGGAAGTCTGCAGGAGGCAGCTGATTGATGTTTCTCTCTCATCGATGTTTCTAACTCTCTATCCCTCTCCCTTCCTCTCTATAAAAAAATCAATAAAATATATTTAAAAAATGTTTTGAAAAAAAGAAATTAGAGTGCAAAATATGCTATTGGCAGGTTATTGAATGTAAGTGTTTTGGTAGACTGAAAGACAGTGAAATGGTATGGACTAAGTATGCCCTTAAGCATTGTCCTAATCAGTGATAGAATGGTAGGTTTAGCTATCTACCTGATTTTTTGTATCTCAGACCTTACTTCTGGATTCAGTTTCTTCCTGAAGTATATATTTTTAAGGATTTCCTTTTTCCCCTTTTTTATTGAATTTATTGGGGTAACATTGGTTTCAGGTGTACAGTTCTATAATACATCATATGTGTTGTGTGTTTAACACCCCAAGTCAAGTCTCCTTCCATCACCATTTATCTCCTATGCCCACTCTACCTCCCCCAACCCCTTTCCCTCTGGTAGTTTGGAGTTCCTTTAGTAGGTCTATGTCTTGTAGCATATCTATTTTTGTTTGATGATATCTTTATTTTCCCTTCACTCATATGACTGGTATTTAGCTGGGTATACACTTCTAAATTTGGTTATTTTCTCTTGGTACTTGGAAAATATTTTTTCGTTGTAAACTGGCAACCCATTGTTATAATTATCTGTTTATAGGGCATGTCTTTTTTTTTCTGGTTTTATCTTTGGTATTTTGCAGTTTCACTTTGATATGTTTTGAGAAGATTTACTTATCCTGGTGAGTAAAAGAGAAGACAGGAAAAAGAAACATCAATTTGTTGTTCCACTTATTCATGCATTCATCTTTGTATATACTCTGACCAAGGATTGAATCCACAATATTGGCATTTAGGGATGATGTTCTAACTAACTGAGTACCTGGTCAGGACCAATAATGGGATTGTTTTTAAGGTTTTCTAATAGTAAATAGCCATATTGCTCTTTAAGTCCTTTCTCTTGTACTCTCCATATAAATTGAGTTTTTTTTCTTCTGTACTGTAGATAAGCAAAATCTAGCTACTTTTGTCCATTTCTACTGTTATTTTTCTTGTATCCATCATGATTACTGCCTCCCTAGTTCATTTCTGTTCTATTCTTGCATCTCTGTACTCCATTCTCTATGTAGCAATCTAGTGATCTTAAAGCATAATCCAGATAATATCACTTCCCTGCTTAAATTTAATAGCTTCTTGGAAAAAAGTCCAAACGCTTTACCATGGTCATTCTTGATCTGAGTATTGTTTATTGTAATGTTTTCATACTACGCTACCCTTCTTACCCTAAGCTTCATCTAAACAGTCGTTCTGAACTGATCTTAGCAAGCCTCTTTCTTCCTCCTTCTGCTTGGAATACTTTCTTCTCGTTGCTCTCTCTGTTCTTAGCTTAAATGTCACCTCCTTAAAGATGCTTTCTTTGGTCAAGCTATTCAAAACGATCTCCCCAGTTTTCCCTCAGACCAGATATCCCTATTTTAATTATTTATTTTTTTTATTTGTGAATGCCACAAAGGCAAAGTGACTCATACATTCTTATGTCTCTGATGCCTTAACCATTTCTGGTACATATTAGATACTCAAGTATTTGTAGTATTAGTGAATACAACGATAACTCCTCTGAAGATAAAAGTTGGGGGCTTTAATTTGTAAGGAAGTAGGACTTAACTTAGCAGCAAAATATAGTAGAGTTTGTAGGTAAAAAGTAAAATGTATAGCCCAGCCGGTATGGTTTAATGGTTGAGTGTAGGACCTATGAACCAGAAGGTCACAGTTGAATTCCCCATTAGGGCATATGCCCCAGTCGTGGGCTTAATCCCCAGTAAGGGGCATGCAGGAGGCAGCCGATGGATGATTCTTAATTCTCTCTCATCATTGATGTTTCTCTTCCTTTCTGAAATCAATTTTATATATATACTAGAAGCCCAATGCATGAAGATTCATGCTAGAATGGGCTTTCCTTTCCCTGGCTGCCAGCACCGCCTTTCCACTCCGGCCCAGCCCCTTTCCACTCATGCCCGGGAGCCGCCTCTTTACACTCTGGCCAGTCTTTCCCCGCTGCCCAGAGGCCCTGAGAGACAGGGGAGAGGCAGGAGGCCTGCGTCCCTCCCCTGCCACTCAGCACCTGTGTATGCAAACTGAACACCATCTTTGTTGGGTTAATTTGCATATCATTCCTGATTGGCTGTGTTGTAGCAGGCATGGTCAATTTACATGTTTGCCTATTATTAGGGAAGATATATATAGAGGGGGGGGGCGGTGCATGAGATTTACATATTTGCCTGTTATTAGGTAAGATATATATAGAGAGTGGGGGGAGAGGGAGTTAGTGCATGAAATTTGTGCACTAGGTGGGTCACTCAGCCTGGTCTGTGCCCTCTCGCAGCCCGGGAGCCCTCCAGGTTTAGGGAATGGACCTGAGCCGTCAGTCAGATACCCTTAGCCTTAGTGCTGCTGCAGAGGTGGGAGATGCTCCCACCATCGCTTCTGCACTGGTCAGCTGTGAGCCCGGCTTCTAGGCTTCTGGCTGAGCGGCACTCCCCCTGTGGGAGTGCACTGACCACCAGGGGGCAGCTTTTACGTTGAGCATCTGTCCCCTGGTGGTCAGTGTGTGAATAGCAATTGGTCCTTCCACCGTTTGGTCAATTTGCATATTACCCTTTAATTATATAGGATAGGATTTTTAAAAAAATATATTTTATTGATTTTTTTACAGAGAGGGAAGGGAAAGGGACAAAGAGTTAGAAACATTGATGAGAGAGAATTATCGATCAGCTGCCACCTGCACACTCCCTCCTGGATATGTGCCTGCAACCAAGGTACATGCCCTTGACCAGAATCAAACACAGGATCCTTGAGTCTGCAGGCCGTTGCTCTATCCACTGAGCCAAACCAGTTAGGGCAGATAGGATTTTTTTTTTTTTAAGTAAAATGGATAATGGATGAATTCCCAGAAACAAATGTCCTGTAGTAGATTCATATAACAGACTCATGTCAGCATCTGGTGGGCAAGAAACTGAGTGGAGACAGTGTTGAATCAGATGTGGAATTGGCTGCCTCTTCACATGAAACACATCCCCACAGTCCAAAAAAGAGAAAAGCTGTAGCCAAAACCGGTTTGGCTCAGCGAAGAGAGCATGGGCCTGCAGCCTGAAGGGTCCTGGGCTGGATTCTGGTTGGGGGCACGTGCCTTGGTTGCGGGCACATCCCCTGTGGGAGGTGTGCGAGAGGCAGCTGATGGATGTTTCTAACTCTCTATGCCTCTCCCTTCCTCTCTGTAAAAAAAAATCAATAAAATGTATTAAAAAAAGAAAGCGAGAGAGAAGCTGTACACATCAACTACAACTCCCAGCAGCTCCCACCAGAGCCCGCCCATTGGGAGGCGGTGCCCACCCCCCCCTCCGTGGCGCTCCGGGAGGGGCTGTCCCGCCCCGCTCCGCTCCGCTCCCCGCCGCCGCCCTCCCCCAGGGTTGTGGCCACGCGCAGCGGCGGCGGTTGTTCCGCTTCCCCTCCAGCCGGGGCCGTCGCCATTGCCGAAGCCTCCCTGCCCTCCCCTGCCGGCGCCCGTGGGGCTCCGCTGACGCTCGGCCTAGCGGTAGGGCGGCTGCCTACGGCGCGGCTCCTCTTCGCGCCGCGCTCGCTCCCTCTTCCGTCCCCTCCCCGCCCCGCGCCGCGCGCTAGCCCGGGGCGGCCCCGCAGCCGCCGGGAGCTCGGACGGAGGCGCCTGGCCGGCCGGGCGGGGACCTTTCCTCGCCAGGGTAAGTGGGCAGACGGGCCGGGACGCGGGGCCGGCGCTCTCCTTCCTCCTTCCTTCGCCGCGGCCTGGCCGGCGCGGGCGGCCCGGGGCCCCGTCCTGCCCCGCGCCGGGCCGGGACCGCCGCCACCTGCGCGCCCGGAGCCGGGCTCCTGGGGCGGTGGCTCATTGTCTGCTCCCCGGGGCTGTTTTCGCCTCTGCCTTCGCCCCCGCTGGGGAGCTGGCCGGGCCGGCGAGGGCTCCGGCTGCCCGGCCTCGGTCCTCCCCTGGCCCGAGGCGCGCCTGGCTCTGCCCTCGCTCCCCCGGCCCCCGGCCCCGGCCCTCAGCGCCGCCGCCTCTCCGTTCCCTGCGGCGTGGGGACCCGGCGTCTCGGGGCTGCTTCTCGGGTTTTTCCTGTCCTGGCGAGTCCCAGCCCCTCCTCGCTACCTCTCTGTTCACCCCCGTTTTATTGCTCCGGCATCTTGTCACGAGTCCTTTACACGTTTAAACTAAAATCTCATCTCTCCCGCATTTCGCCTTCGTAAAAAAACACGTCCAGTGATCCCCGAGGGGTTGAGGGCCTCCGCTTAAAACACAGAACCGGCGGATCTTCTGGGGATTTTTTTTGTTTGATCTTCAGCCAGGAGGTGATTATTTGCTGCTGGCGGTACTTTAGGTGAAGATGGGCTTTTAACCAGGTTTGGCTGTCTTGAAAACACCGCCGTGCCCCCTCCCCCGCTTCCCACAGGTTCCCGGTGGGCTGGCCCCCCTGGCCGATGCTGGAAACACCAAGTTCATTCCGGGAGCGAGTGCGCAAAGCTCTGCTCAGCTGCCGCTGCGCCCTCCGTCCGTGTAGCCTGCGTTTTGTGGGAATGCTCTGGTGTGACCGCGACTCTGTTTCCCCCATCGATAACGCCAACTCCCGTTGACATGATTATCTCAGCACGCCTTGACAAGTGACCTATAGTTTTCTTTTTTAATCTCTGTAAAAAAAAAAAAAAGACAAATCAAAATGGTTAGACCTAAAATTAGACTACATCGAGCTGTGTTTTGGATCAGGGTTGTGCACGTCACGTTTTTTTCCTCTGTTTCTGTGCAACTCTTCCGCTCTTATAGGTAGGCAGGATATTGAAATTGCAAGAATTGGCTCTGGGGTGTGTGTGTGTGTGTGTGTGTGTATGTAGAGTTTATCCAAAAGAACTACATTCATTAAATGAAGTTAGATTGGGATGAAGACAGTGAGTAGTAATTTTTAAAGCGGGTTAGAACTTGTCAACTTTGCCAGATGCTCTGTGGCATTTGTAAAACATACTCATACTCACTTCTATAGGTTTTATATAGATGTGGAGAAAATTACCTGAAAAGTTTTGCTCGTGTTCTCCTATTTAGGGTACTGATTTAAAAGCAGTTTTTGCATCCTTGATTTTAAAATGTGATTTACAAAGAACACTGATTTACATTGTGAAAAGTGAACCTCAGAGTGTTTTTGACCTGTAATATGCGTTAAACCCCCTTTCAGGTTTTGGTGAAAGACATTAACCTTAATTAAGTGAATTTTGTGTTTTCACTAAGTAGTCATTGATACTGAGGACTTGGTACTGAGCTTCAGTACTGCCATAATTTGGTAGTGTCAGTTGTGCTCAACTTAAAGGGTTAAGGTATAGAATGTTGGAGTGTAAAACTTGGTCTGTGATGTCAGCTTTTCTGCTAGTTCCTTCTATAAGCAGATACTTTTACTGAGAAAAAGCTCCTAGGTATTCATTCCACTTCCTTTAGGGCCTTGATTCTTGGTTTACCAGTTATGCATAGAGTTATTCTTCTGGACTTTGTGATATTTAATACCAAATTTATAAAGTTGCAGTAAGTTTGTGGAGAACATCTACTAAACAAATGAATAGAGGTTTCTATGTTTGTCTGATGTTTGTGATAGGCCGGTTTCCAAGTAGACATGGTTGACAGTAGTTTATATTTCTTTTTCAATTATAAGAGAAAACTTAGAACTTGTTCAGGTAGCTAAGGATAAACGTTAATTTATACTTTTAAAAATAAGAGCTTGTTCAAATAGCTGAGGATAAAATAAGTAGGTACTGTTAACTCCTTTCTATGTTTAATCTGTTAATATTGATTATTCTAATATTCAAGTCTAATATTTCTTTTGGCTTTCTAAATTTTGCACTTCTGATGAAACTTGAAACTGGACCTGGTTTAAGGCTTCAGAGTGCTGATCAATTTGTTTACAAAAGACTAATTTCAGTGAGAGGGCTAACTAATTTCAGACTAATAAGAGGGAAGTTAAGTTACGTAATTACCCATCTGCGTTGTCCCTTGTATCCTTCTTGTACCTTGGTAAGAAACAGAGAAGGAAAGAATAGCTCCTATTACCTTTGAAGAAACAGGAATTGTTTTCTTCTGTGTTCGGAATTGAGTTTCACTACTTCTTCATTTCAGGATCACTTACCTGATTAACAGTAGACAGTCTGAACACTCATGGAAGATTTGGGTTCTAGCCTATAATCTCTGAGGTGCATTTTGTACTTATTCCATATATCTCAGGTGGTTAGGAGCTGAAAACCTGGGTTTGAATCCTGGCTTTTCTACTTGATCCTGGCCAAGATGTGCATTCTTTTCAAGACCTGATTTTTTTTCATCTGTAAACTGGGAATAATAATAACAGTGTCATACAAATTTCATAGGGCTATTTAGAGCAATGCAGGTAAAGTACTCAGCAGATGCAGTGCTTAATAAATGTTAGTTAATATTTCATTCTAAAATAGGTTTTATATTTAATTGCTTCTATAGCACATGTTCTACTCCCAAACTTACATTTAAGACTGTTTTGTGAAAGAGGTCGGAATCTCAGGACCAATTTTCTGAGACCATAACTGTTAAATTAAAAATTACTTTTTCAGGAAAAAAAAATAGTTTCACCGCTGAAATAAAATACAGGTATGCTTTTTTTTTTTTTTTAAATACAGGGTTCTCAGATTTAAAAATATGCATATTTCTCATAGAAAATTTGGGAAGTAGTGAAAATTATTAAGGAACAGGACAAAAAATCACTTTATTCTCAGCCCTTAAGGATAATTATCATGACAGGCTAGTATTTTCTTTCCCCTTATTTTAAAATTAAATTCCAGAAGAGGGATGTGCTTTTATTATAAAAGGTTCAAGTAAATTATTTAGAGTAAAAAGTGAAGATTAGTTTTTCCTCACTTTCTAGTCCCATTCCTTAGAGGTACTCACTATTAATAATTTTGTCTTACTTATGCAATTAGAAATAAGTACAGTGTGTATAGTTTTTACTTTAGCTTTTTTTACCTTAGTTTTTTTAAATTACAAAATCGATTATTATATATTATTTTCCTTGTCAGTACTTAATAGTTGTATCTCATCATTCAACAGACATGAGGTATTCCATTACATAGTTCTACTTTATTTTATTTTTTTAAAATATATTTTTATTGATTTTTTTACAGAGAGGAAGGGAGAAAGATAGAAAGTCAGAAACATCGGTGAGAGAGAGACATCGATCAGCCACCTCCTGCATGCCCCATAGTGGAGATGTGCCTGCAAGCAAGGTACATGCCCCCGACCGGAATCGAACCTGGGACCTTTCAGTCCGCAGGCTGACACTCTATCCACTGAGCCAAACCGGTCTTGGCTACATAGTTCTACTTTAATTACTCATAGTCATTTATGTTAGTTTCAATTTTAAGCTACTAATACTGAAGACCTAATGAACTCCTTATATCTTTGTGCACATGCATATGTTTGCAAATATTTTCATAAAAAGAATTCTTAAATGTACACTTCAAGTTTTGGAAGATGCCAAATCCACTTACTAAAAAGCCCGACCAATCCATACTTTCTTATCTAATTGTATGCTCCTTATACATAATAGATATTAATCCTTTGCATTCTGTTTAAGATCTTACCCATTTCATCTTTATCAAAAAAAAAAAAATTCTTTGTCCTGGCTGGTTTGTCTCAGTGGATAGAGCACTAGCCTGTGGACAGAAGGGTCCTGCATTTGACTCCCATCAAGGTTGCGGGCTCAATCCCCAGTAGGGGGCGTGCAGGAGGCAGCCTATTAATGATTCTCTTCATTGATGTTTCTCCCACTTTCCAAAATCAATAAAAATATATACAGAAAAAAACCCATTCTTCTATATTGTCTTGTACTTTTTAAAAAAATATTTTTATTGATTTTAGAAAGGAAGGGAGAGGCAGAGACAGAGAGAGGGAAACATCATTGATGATGGAGAATCATTGATCAACTGCCTCCTGCATGTCCCACTCTGTCCCACACTGAGGATCGAGCCTGCAAACCGGGCATGTGCCCTTGATTGGAATTGAAATCGGGACCCTTCAGTCTGCAAGCCAGTGCTCTATGCACTGAGCCAAACCAGCTAAGGCTTGTCCTGTACTTTTAGTAATTGTTGTATTTTAATCTTAATTCTTCTGGACTTTTTTTGTTGTGGTGAGGGCAAGTAAAAGTGTTTTAAAAATATGAAATAGCTTGGCTACTGAAATAAAATACAGATATAAAAATGTCTTTAGGAGTTTGACGTTGGTGTGAAGGTTGCATTATAGGGATTCAGAAAATAATAATAACATGGCTTTATTGTAAGCATCACATCTGTAAAGGAAAAAAGTTCCCCTTTTGACCTCTCTCTTAACACCTACTTAATTCATCCTCATCCTTCAAATCTCAGCCTTAGTGTATAGCAAGCATGTCAAACTCGCAGCCTGTGGACTGCCTGGGGCCACAATGAATATTTCTGTGGCCCAGCCAATATAATGGTACGTAAGAAATATTTTAATAAAAATTTCATAACAATTTTTAGAAGATCCTGTTATACATAATTATTAATAACGAACTACAACGTTTGCTAAGGACTGATTACTATAATCGTGTTGCATTCATTTCCCTTACGTGCAGGCGCACCATTTCTCCCCACTAATACTAGCAGCGAATATTTTAGCAGCTGATGGCCACTTCATTGGTCTTTTTTTTTTTTTAATATATTTTATTGATTTTTTACAGAGAGGAAGGGAGAGGGATAGAGAGTTAGAAACATGAGAGAGACATTGATCAGCTGCCTCCTGCACGCCCCCTACTGGGGATGTGCCCGCAACCAAGGTACATGCCCTTGACTGGAATCAAACCTGGGACCTTTCAGTCCACAGACTGACGCTCTATCCACTGAGCCAAACTGGTTTCGGCCACTTTATTAGTCTTAGACTGACTTGTTTGGTGTGCTCAACAGGAAATATTTCGCTTTTGAGAACAAGAAAAATAGGTTTATTTGAGTTACACTTATTTGTGCAATTATTCAGTGTCTGGTAAGTTAATGTTCAAGAAAAAATATTAATTTTTATTAAAATGTTCAATTTTATGTTAGTGATTACTCATTTATTTCAACCCTTTGTATTCAGCATGTCTCTATCAAAATAAACCTACATTTCTATGAAAATTGAAACTTTTGTTTTTTTGCAGCCTACATAAACTTAAATCTTGTTTATTTGGCCCATGTTAGCCTTTGAGTTTGACGTGCTTGGTATGTAGCTTTCTTTGAGAGTCTCTCCTGATCTCCATTAAGATTTTGATATGTCTTTCCTAATCTCCATTAAGATTTTATTACTGTTCTTACATATTTATCTTAACACGTTAACTTTTCACCTTTATTCCCAATGCACTGAAAACATGTTATTTGGGCACTTTTAAACTGCATTAATATCTTTCTAATCAAGCTATTATATTAGGTAATATTGTTTCATGTAAATGTGGAAAGATAAGTTTTATTTTACACTTATTTACTTATTTTAAAAATATATCTTTATTGATTTCAGAGAGGAAGAGAGAAGGGAGAGAGAGATAGAAACATCAATGATGAGAGAGAATCATTGATTGGCTACCTCCTGCATGTCCCCTACTGGGAATAAAGTCCGCAACTTTAGCATGTGTCCTTGACTGGAATCGAATCTGAGACTCTTCAGTCCACAGGTTGATGCTCTATTCACTGAACCAAACCAACGAGGGTTGCATTTATTTCTTAACAACAAAGAATATTTTAAGATAATCTTAGCTTTTAAAAATTAATTCCTATTCCTTTTAATTTTGAGATTATTTAGTAATCCATAGGCTTGTGAATGAAGCAAAATAGTTATATAATAAACACATGAGCAACAAATATGGGGTAGAGCAGTGGTCAGCAAACGGTGGCTCGCAAGCCACATGCGACTGTTTGGCCCTGTAAGGGGCTCTTTCACAAAATACCACGGCCTGGGCGAGTCTATTTTGAAGAAGTGACGTTAGAAGTTTAAAAAATTTGGCTCTCAAAAGAAATTTCAATAGTTGTACTGTTGATATTTGGCTCTGTTGACTAATGAGTTTGCCGACCACAGAGGTAAAGCATTTAGGTAAAATTTCAGCTGCTCTAAAGAGCAAATCATTAATAAGAACTTACATTGACAGATATAGTAGTGGAAATATAGCCAGATGTTTGATAACGTATCTCTGTTCTAAATTTTTTCCAAACTTTTTTTCACCTTCCTAATTGAATATTTGAAATAAATAAATAAATAAATAAATAAACAAAAACACACCGAAAAGCTCATTTCTTTACCTATAGGTAATGTTTGTTGATATTTTGGTATGTTATCTGTAGTACTTTTTCTTCTATGTGTGTGTGTGTATGCGCACATACAGTGGTACCTTGAGATACGAGTGCCCTAACATATGAGATTTTTGAGATACGAGCCGTTGAGTGAGCGATTTTTGCTTTGAAATACGAGCAATATTTGAGATAGGAGTAATTGCGTAGATCGGCCAGCTGCACACGACCCACCAGTTTACCGCGACTCGAGCGTCTCATAGTTTCCCACGCCTCAAGGTTACGGAACGAATTAAACTCGTATCTCGAGGTACCACTGTACTTTGCTTTTATAAAATTGGTATCATATCTATACTAATAAAAGGGTAATATACTAATTAGACTGGGAGACCTTCTGGATGTTCTTTTGGACAAAGCCATGGTGGCGGGGCTGAGGTAGAGGTGGTTAGAGGCCAAGAGAGGAGGGCAGTGTGGGTGATCAGGCCAGGATGGGTCAGCAGTTGTAAGTGATCAGGCTAGTGGGGGGCAGGGCCAGTGGGGGTAAGCAGACCAGCAGGGGGCCCAGTTGGGGGCGGCAGGACATCAGTGGAGTCAGTCAGAGGTGATCAGGACAGCGGGGCGGGGGTTCGGGGGTGAGGCAGTTGGGGGCCAACAGGCCAGTGGGGAGGGAAGAGGAGGATTAGCAGGCCAGCCGGGGGACTGTTGGGGGGATGAGCAAGCTGGCAGGGGGGCATTTGGGAGTGATCAGAATGACAGGGGGGCATTTGGGAGTGATCAGAATGACAGGGGGGGCATTTGGGGGTGAGTACACTAGCACGGGGGGAGGGGGCAGTTGGGGGCAAGTAGGCCGGCAGGAAGAGTGGTTAGGGACAATCAGGCAGGCAGGCATGCAGGTGAGCGGTTATGAGCCAGCAGTCCCAGATTGTGAGAGAGATGTCCAACTGCCGGTTTAGGCCCAATCCCTGTAAACCGGCAGTAGGACATCCCAGATTGGAGAGGGTGAAGGCCAGGCTGAGGAACATCCCCTATCCCCCATGCATGAATTTCGTGCACCGGGTTCCTAGTCCTATCTAATAAAAGAGTAATATACAAATTGACTTACCTCCGATACACCCAAGCCACGCCCACCAGCCCATCAGAGCAAGTATGCAAATTAACCCAACCCAGATGGCTACAGCCACAGAGAAGCAGGAGTGAGGCTTGGGCTGCCCCTGGCAATGGAGGAAGCCAAGCTTCCTGCACACCCTGGCCTGCGGAGGAGTCTGCTTAAGGCAACAAAGTTTCAATGGTTGTGCAAGCATAAGGCTTGGCTCTGCTCCAGGCTACAAAGTTTCAATTGTAGAAGATAAATAAATCCCAGCTATCAGGGCCTCTGCTTGGGTCCCTGGGGCGTGGCAGACGTAAACCACCACAGGCACCTGGCCCAGGCCACCTCATGCCCCAAGGGAACACCCACCCTGACCCAGAACACCCTTCAGGGCAAAGCAGGTGGCCCCCATGCATGCACCAGGCCTCTATCCTCTCTAATAAAAGAATAATATGCAGATTGACCATCACTCCAACACAAGATGACTGCCCCCATGTGGACACAAGATGGACACCACAAGATGGCCAGCAGGGGAGGGCAGTTGGCAGGGACCAGGCCTGCAAGGGAGGGCAGTTGTGGGCAATCAGGTCAGCAGAGGACGGAAGTTGAGGGTGACCGGGCCTGCAGGTAAGGGCAGTTGGGAGGGAACCAGGCCTGCAGGGGAGGACAGTTAGGGGTGACCAGGCCTGCAGGGAAGGATATTAGGGGCAAACAGGCTGGCAGGGGAGCAGTTAGGCATCAGATCAGGCTGGCAGAGGAGTGGTTAGGGGGTGATCAGGCCAGGAGGCAGAAGCAGTTAGGGACAATCAGGAAGGCAGGCAGGTGAGCAGTTGGGAGCCAGCAGTCCTGGATTGAGAGGGATGTCCAACTGCCTATTTAAATGGGCAGTCAGACATTCCTCAAGAGGTTCTAGATTGGAGAGGGAGCAGGCTGGGCTGAAGGACACTCTCCCTCTCCCCTATGCACAAATTTAATGCATTGGTCCTCAGTTTTGTATAATTCGCTATCTTCCTTTTTTTTTTAATATTACTGATATTTTTACAGAGAAGAAGGGAGAGGGATAGAGCAATGAGAGAGAAACATCATTCACTTGCCTCCTGCACACTCTCTACTGGGTATGTGCCCCCAACCAAAGTACATGCCCTTGACTGGAATCGAACTTGGGACCGTTGAGTCTGCAGGCTGATGCTCTCTCTACTGAGCCAAACCAGTTAGGGCTGCTATCTTGCTTTTTTAAAAATATTTTTTATTCAGAGAGGAAGGGAGAGGGAGAGAGAGAAACATCAGTGATGAGAGAGAATCATTGGTCAGCTGCCTCCTGCACACCGCCTACTAGGAATTGAGCCTGTAACCCGAGCATGTGTCCTTGACCTGTAATTGAACCTGGGACCCCTTCAGACCGCAGGCCAACATTCTATCCACCAAACCAAACTGGCTAGGGTGCTTTCTTTCTTTATTTTTTTTTTAACCTAACATTACATCTTGAAAGTCTTCCTTTGTTCTCCTTGAAAATTCTTTTTAAAAATGATTTTTTCTTTTTAATCTTCACCCAAGGATATGTACATTGATTTTAGAGGGAGGAGTGGGAGAGAGAGAGACAGAGATAGAGAGACATCAATGTGAGAAACATTGGTCATTTGCTTTCCAGATGTGCCCCAACCCAGGGATCAAACCTGTAACCTAGCTATGTACCCTGACAGGGAATCGAACCCACAAACTTTTGATGCACAGGATGACCATCCAACTAGCAGGCAAAGACTAAAAATGATTTTTTAATGTTTACCTAACATACCATTATAGAGCTCTGCCTTAGTCTCATTATTTTCCTATTGCTGAATGTGTAACTTATTTCCAATATTTTATATAAAGAATGTTTATATGGTGAATATCTTTCTACTTCTGATTATTACTTTAGAATATATTTGTAGATGTGGAATTACTGAATGAAAAGATACAGCATTTAAAAGTCTTAAATTGACCCTTCAGAGAGGTTTGATATTTTACTATCACTAGAAATGTGATAAATACATAGAAGTACTTCACTAGATTTTTGTGTTCACTGTTATTTTTATTATCTCCCTGGATTTCGATAAAATTTTATTTACTTTTGCTTTCCTGGTTCATTATGAAAATAATAGCAACTTTTGTCTCCTTTCCAATAGTCAACATAATTATTTCTGTTTTAGCTCTTTATTACATTGGGCAGAATCTCCAAGACATGGTTAAATAATAGAGATGATAATTGTTTTGGGACATCTTTGATATTTTTACAATTAAGGATGATGGCAGCTGTTGGTTTTAGAGAGAGGTTTTTTTGTTTTTGTTTTTGTTTTAGTTCTCACCTTTAGAGAGAGGAAGCAGAGGGAGAGAGAGAAAGAAGCAAGTGAGAGAAAATATCAGTTGGTTGCCTCCCATATGTACTGTCACTGGGACCAGGTCTGTTTCCATCGAACCTGAAACCTAGGTATGTGCTTTGACTGGGAATCAAGCTGGCAGCCTTTTGATGTATGGGATGACGCTCCAACCAACTGAGCCACCTGGCCAGGGCTAGAGAGAGATTCATTATTATTTTATTCTGTTTCTACTTTACAGAAAATAGGAATGGTTTCTGAATTTTATTAAATATTTTTGTGTAACACTTGTTTAGAAGATGATCAAGTTTTTCTTTTTAAACTACTGATAAGAGTATATGTATAAAAACTAACCAACTGGAACGGTGGAATGACCGGAACTACCAGTCGCTATGACATGCACTTTGGTGGCCAGTCAGCCCCTTGCAACCACCCACTGTCCCCCTAACCCAGCTGGTCCAGCCCCAGTCGGCTCCCTCTACCCCGGTAGGGGGCAGGGCTAGCCGGCCAACCTCCTGAATCCTCCCTCCCCCAGCTGCCTGGCCCCGATCAGCCCCCATCGGGGTGCTGGCCAGCTGGACCCCACCCACGCACGAATTCATGCACCGGGCCTCTAGTATAATAATAAATTTGCCGATAACCAAAGGCATAGAAGGAATCAAAACCCTACTCACATTAGTCAAGTGTATGGAACTTTTTAAAAGGATAGAGAATATCATAGAAATTTACTAGTAGTTTAATCAGAGTAAAAGGCCATATGGTAACACCTGCAGTTACTTCTTTAGTCTTTTGAGGCATCTTTAGTTATTGATGAGTTAGTTTTGATAATTTCTATTTCCACAAGTGGTATATTTTAAGATTTTAAATTTACTATAGAGATGCATGTAACATTTTTAAATTAAAATCTGGTATATATTTTCATCTTTGTTTTATTCTCACCTAAAGACATGCTTTTTAAAAAAAAAAATTATTTCAGAGAGAGAGAAACATATACATGTGAGAGTCAAACATTAATTGATTGCCTTCTGCACATGTCCAGACCAGGAATCAAACCTGTAGCCTGGTGTGTGCCCTGACCAGGAATTGAATCCTTGACCTTTCAACCTTTCAGTGTTGCAGATGACACTCCAACCAACTGAGCCACATTGACCAGGACTATTTCTCTCTCTTTTTGTGATTTCATTATTTTTTTTTTTTACTTTATTTGCTAAATGTTTGTCTACTTAGTGTTTTTTTTTTTATAATCAGCTTTGAGATTTATTCTGTTGTTTTCTGATTCTCTTTATTTTGCTCTTCCTGTTTTCATAATTTTTATTGTACTTTTTTCTAACTCATTAAATTCTTAGTTACTTTGTTTAAAATAATGAAAATATTATTATTATTCTTAATTTACCTCTGAGTACAGCTTTGGCTGGGCTGCGTTCTATAATTTACATGAATGATATTTTTATACTTACTAAACAAATAGTTGGTAGTTCTAGATTGATTTTTTCATTGACTCAAGAAGTATTTAGGAAAGTTCTGTTCACTGTTTTTTTCCCTTGTCAGTGACTATAGTCTTTTAAAATACTTTTAAATTTATTGAGGTTTTCTTTGTGATTTAAAGCATAATCCAATTTGGCAAGTGTTCTTTAGAAACTTAAAAAGAATATTGTTTTTCTGTTTGCAAGGTATAGTGTAATATACCTATTAACTTTTATTAAAATTATTTTACTTGACTTATCCCTTATTAATAGTTCTTATTATGACAATTCTTACTAAATTTTTAAAATTCTTTATCGTTTAAAACAGTGGTTGGCAAACTCATTAGTCATCAGAGCCAAATATCAACAGTACAATGATTGAAATTTCTTTTGAGAGCCAAATTTTTTAAACTTCTTCTAACGCCACTTTTTCAAAATAGACTCACCCAGGCTGTGGTATTTTGTGGAAGAGCCACACTCAAGGGGCCAAAGAGCCGCATGTGGCTCGCGAGCCGCAATTTGCCCATCACTGGTTTAAAGTATTACATGAGTCTCCTTTTCCCCCCATTGATCTCTCTCCCACCACCCATTCCCCTAAGCAATAAGCACTCGAAGAGAGGCTTAACATCATGCATCAGTAGGGAATTATAAATTAAAATAGTGAGATTCCATTACACACTTAGAATGGTTAAATTGTCTGTGTCCATTGGTTTTGCTCTCATGCATGCATACAAGTTCTTTGGTTGATCTCTCTCCCCCTCACCCTCTATATCTCCATATTTTTGTGTTTTCCAGAATGTCATATACAGTGGTACCTCGAGATACGAGTGCCCTAATATACGAGATTTTTGAGATACGAGCTGTAGAGCGAGTGATTTTTGCTTTGAAATACGAGCAACATTTGAGATAGGAGTAATCTCGCGGGTCGGCCAGCTGCACACAACCCACCAGTTTACAGCGACTCGAGTGTCTCATAGTTTCCCACTCCTCAAGGTTACGGAACAAATTAAACTCGTATCTCGAGGTACCACTGTAGTTGGAATCATATAATATGTAATCTTCTCAACGTGACTTCTTTCACTTAGCAATATTCATTTATGTTTTCTCCTTATCATTTCATGGTTTGATAGCTCATTGCTTTTTAGCACTGAATTATATTTGATTGTCCCAGTGTACCAGTTTGTTCATTCATTCACCTACAGAAAGCTATTTTGGTTGCTTCCACATTTGACAATTATGAATAAAGCTGCTATCAACATTTGTATTTAGGTTTTGTGTGGGCATAAACTTTCAGCTGATTTGGGTGAATACCAAGGGCCATGATTGCTGGATTGTATGGTAAAAGTATATTTAATTTTATATATAACTAGACACCTGATGCATGAAATTTGTGCCTGCACAATCTGGACATCCCTCTCACAATCCAGAACTGCTGGCTCCCAACTGCTCACTTGCCCGACTGCCTGATTGTCCTAACCGCTTCTGCCTGCCGGCCTGATCACTCCCCTGCCAGCCTGATTGATGCCTAACTGCTTCCCTGCTAGCCTGTTTGTCTCTAATTGCCCTCCCCTGCAGGCCTGGTCACCCCTACTGCCCTCTCCTGCCCTCTCCTGCAGGCCTGATCTCCCCCACTTGTCCCCCCTTCAGGCCTGGGTCCCCCAACTGCCCTTCCCTGCTGGCTTGGTCGCCTCTAACTTCCCTCCTGTGCTGGCCTGGTAACCCCTAACTGCCCTCCCCTGCAGGCTTGGTTGCTCCCAACTGCCTTCCCTTGCAGGCCTGATCCCTCCCAACTTCCCTCCCCTGCTGGCCTGATCGCCCACAACTGGATCACTGGGGGCCGTGACCAGCTTGCAAACCACCAGAGCCCTCTCTTGCAGGCCTGGTCCCTCCCAACTGCCTTCCCCTTCTGGCCATCTTTTCGGCGGCCGTTTTGTGTTCACATTGGGCAGCTGTCTTTGACCATATGGGGGCAGCAATTTTGTGTGTTAGAATAATGGTCAATTTGCATATTACTCTTAATAGATAGGCTAGAGGCCTGGTGCCTGGGTGGGGGCCAGCTGGTTTCCCCTAAAGGGTGTTCCGGATCAGGGAGGGGGGTTCCCTTGGGGCGTGGGTCAGCCTGGGAGAGGGGACTGTGGTGGTTTGCTGGTCACGGCCCCCAGTGATCCAAGCAGAGGCCCTGGTATCTGGGATTTATTTATCATCTTTAATTGAAACTTTGTAGCCTTGAGTGGAGGCCTAGGCCTGCCATGGTTTGTGGAAAACTTGGCTTCCTCTATCACCGGGGGCAACTCAAGCCACCTGCTCTCTCCAGCTCCATACTGCTGCCATTTTGGTATTTATCTTTTTTTTTTAATATATATTTTATTGATTTTTTACAGAGAGGAAGGGAGAGGGATAGTTAGAAACATCGATGAGAGACATCAATCAGCCGCCTCCTGCATGTCCCCTAATGGGGATGTGCCCACAACCAAGATACATACCCTTGATTGGAATCGAACCCGGGACCTTTCAGTCCGCAGGCTGATGCTCTATCCACTGAGCTAAACTGGTTTTGGCTTTATTTATCTTTTATAATTGAAACTTTGTAGCCTTGAGTGGAGGCTTAAGCTGGCCAGGGTGTGTGGAAAGCTTGGCTTCCTCCATTCCCAGGGAAACCCAAGCCTCCTGCTCGCTCTGTGGCCACAGCCATCTTTAGTTGGATTAATTTGCATACTCCTGATTGGCTGGCGGGCGTGGCTTGTGGCTGTAGCAGAGGTATGATCAATTTCCATATTGCTCTTTTATTAGATAGGGTTGTAAAATTGTATTTCAAAGTGGCTGTACCAATCTGCTTTCTTATCAACACCCTCACCAGCATTTGGTGATGTCATTAATAAGATGGATTCAGTGCTCATTGCCATTTGAAGTTTAGCAATTCTGAGTGTGCAGTGTAATCTCATTGTTTTACTTTTTAGTTCCTTACTGATGCATGATGTTAAGCTTCTTTTTGAGTGCTTCTTTGCCATCTTTAATATATATGTCATCTTTGGTCAGGCATCTCTTCAGATCTTTTACCCATTTTTTTAATTGTGGTGCTCATTTTTCTATTATTGAGTTTTAAGAATTCCCGGTCAGGGCACATACTCCAGTGGGCTCGATCTCCAGTAGGGGGCATGCATGAGGCAGGCAATAGGTGTTTCTTTCTCATCCATGTTTCTCTCTTTCCCTTCCTCTCTCTGAAAATCAATTTAGCTCAGTGGACAGAGTGTCAGCCTGCGGATTGAAAGGTCCCAGGTTTGATTCCAGTCAGGGGCATGTACCTTGGTTGCGGGCACATCCCCAGTGAGGGGTGTGCAGGAGGCAGCTGATTGATGTTTCTCTCTCTTCGATGTTTCTAACTCTCTATCCCTCCCCCTTCCTCTTTGTAAAATATCAATAAAATATATTAATAAATAAATAAAATAAAATAAACACCCAACAATCGAAAATAAATTGTGTAGTTTACTTTTGTTTCAATTTAAAATGAATGTTTAAAACATTTATGAGAAATGTTAAAATGAATTCTGTTGGGCATGTTTCATTTTATGTAATGCTTACCGGATTGTGTGTACATTTATTTTTAATTGATTTCAGATAGGAAAAGGGAGCAAGGAATAGAAACATCATTATGAGAAAGAACCATTGATTAGCTGCTTCCTGCATGCACCTGGGATCAAGCCCCCAAATTGGGCATATGCTGGGACTGGGAATCGAACTGTAACTTCCTGGTTCATAGGTCCACTCTCAGTCCCTGAGCCATACTGGCCAGGCTGTGTACATCCTGTTTTTAAAGTGCATTAGTTTATAGTTTAAATAAATTCAAGTATAAATCTAAATTTTAAAATGTAAACTCTGATTTGTCGGCATGAAAAAAAATTATATTTAGACTCGCCTTATATCTGAAGACTATTATTTTTCTTAATCCATCATCACTTTATTCCCTTTTCCTCTCTGTGGTGAGCTTGGAACCTCAGAATATTATTAGTATATTTTTGGTACATGTCATGTTTTTAACTTCATCTTTCGGGACTTATCTTGATAATTACATTCAGTGCTAACACAAATTATTTAGAAGCATTTGAGATTTCACTTCCTGGCAGTTGTCATTAGTCTGGCTCAAATAAATGCATGGAAATTCTCAAAAATTATTTAAACTTTATTGAGATGGATTCAATGCTCATTGCCATTTTTCTCCATTTTAACCTTTAAGCAGATTCATCATGTATGTTAGGTAGCATAGATTTTCAGCTAAATATTTTTAGTAAGAATAACTGGAAGACATTTTTCAAAATTATTAGATCACTAATGTCCTTGGAAATTCTTTAGATAATCACTCTGTCATCTTGCATTAATCAGTTTGTTTCAGAGTTTCCTGTGCCTGATTGTGGTAGGAATTTTCCTTTTTCTTTTTATTGAAATATTTTGACAGATCATGTCTTGTTCATTGATGTTGCCTGGTTTATTATCTCTTTACACTCTTCAGAATTGGTTTTTATTTCATTTCCAGAAATATTTCTGGTTATTTTGCTTTAGTTCTGTTTTCTTCCCTGAAAACACTTGTAATAAGTAGTCTGGCTTATCATTTCTGTCCTTTGTGTAAGCTTCTCAAATGGTTGTTCTTACCACTCATTTTCTTTTCTTTTATCACCTATTGAGCTTTATTTCTGCCATTGACATAGTCGTTTCTTTACATCCTTTAAAATCTTACCCTGCTCCCTTCTTAAATTATTCTATTTCATCTTGGTCTTTTTTCTCCATTAATTATGTGCCTGTTTCATTGAGTTTGCCCTGATTGGGGATCAAACCCTTGACACTTGAGTGCATGGAACTACACTCCAACCGAGGCAGGGCAGTAATCTTTTTGTTGTTCTCTCCCTGCTTCCCCATTCCCTACCTTACAGGCAGTTTTGAAGCATTTTCTGAGTTTCACTTTTTCTTTCTTTCTTTTTTTTTTTTTTTTTGAGTTTCACTTTTTAGTATAGTGATTGAGTAAAGGCCAATGGGGGAAGAAGAAAAAATAAAGGATCACATTTAAATTACAAAGTTTTACACACAGTTTCCTCTATATACAGAGACCTGCAGATTTCTTCTTATTCTTTAAAAGCCAATTCTGATTTCTTTGCCTAATTACTCTCATATAAGGAGGAGCTCTGGGCCGTCTTTTCCATTGCATTCCACTCATCACTATCAGCTCATCTCAGTTGCGGGCTAGTCCTGTGTTACTGTTTTCCTGCTCATGGTTTGATGCTCATAGTGGAGACTAAACCTTAGTATTTTGATCTCCAGTATGTGACACATTGTACATATGCTAAATAAGTATTGGAATTAGGAGAGGCTTATTAGGAGTTTCCTCCTTCCCCTGCTTCTAGTGTTAAAATATAATAGGTTTCTCTGGGAAGTGGAATTACGAATTTTTTTAGTTTAGATTTTATTCTGGTTTGAGGGTTGTTGTTGTTTTTTTTAATGATTATGTACTGTGAGAATTAAAAAACCTCAAAACCTTAAAACTAACTCTCAAATTTCCAGGTTCTCCCTATGGCCCAGCATCTGTGTCTTTCTGCCCCCATTCAGCAGTTTTATTTCCTACTCCTTGCTGTCTCATGAGCTAGGTCATACTTATTGTTCTTGTTGACTAGAACCCATTTTCTGGGTAGGAATATGAGCTATTGTAAATTGAAAAATACTTGTAATAGAGATAGACTAGTGAGAATTTAGACTATTTAATTCCTGCTGGTCTTATCCTGAATGTATGGTGGATAAATGGAGCATTTAATTGTAATTAGCTTTCTGAAATAGAGATCTTAAATAAGATAGAATAGTGGGTGTATCTTCAGATTTTCCTGGGTCTCCCCTAGCCTAAAGCTTTTATCACAGATAAAACTTTTCACTGATTCATTTATTCATTAAACAGGTAATTACTCATCTCCTAGCCACATGGACTAGACATAGTGCTAGGTGTTAGTGTTGTAATGTCAACAAAATTTTCACTGGACCCATGCTTGTGGAGTTTATAACATAGAAGACATTTAAAAAGCAAATCCGGCCCTAGCCATTTGGCCTATGGACCAAAGGGTCCTGCGTTCGATTCCAGTCAAGGGCGAGTACTTTGGTTGCAGGCTCCTCCCAGGCCGGGCCCTGGTCAGGGCTCGTGCAGGAGGCAACCAGTTGATGTGTTCCTCTCACAGTGTTGTTTCTCTCTTACCTTTCCTTCTCTTTTTCACTCTTCCTAAAAATCAATAGAAAAATATTCTCGGGTGAGGATTAACAACAACAAGAAAGGCAAATCCAGCCCTAGCCAGTTTGGCTCAGTGAATAGAGTGCCTGCCTGTGGACCAAAGGGTTCCGGGTTCAATTCGGGTAAAGAACCTTGATTGCAGGCTCCTCCTTGGGCCCTGGTCAGGGCGCATGCAGGAGGCAACTAATGGATGTGTTTCTCTCACATCGATATTTCTATCTTCAAGGTCAATGGAAAAATATCCTCGGATGAGGATTTAAAAAAATAAAAAATAAAAGCAAATCCAATGTGGCTCAGTGGTTGAGCATTAACCCATGAACCAGGAGGTCATGGTTCAATTCTCGTTCAGGGCACATGCCTGGGTTGCCAGCTCAATCCCCATTAGGGGGTGTGCAGGATGCAGCTGATCGATGATTCTCTCTAATCATTGATGTTTCTATTTCTCCCTTTCTCTCTCTGAAATCAGCGTGTACTGAAAGGTTGCCCGCCGGTTTGATTCCCAGACTGGGTTTTGGGATCGATCCTGGTAGGAGGTAGCTGTCCAATGTTCTGTTCTCACATTGATGTTTACTCTCTCTTCTTTCCCCTTTCTTTCTCTCTAACAATAAGTAAGAATATTAAAGGAAAAAAAAAAAAAGGCAGCCGAAACCAGTTTAGCTCAGTGGATAGAGCGTCGGCCTGCAGACTGAAAGGTCCCAGGTTCGATTCCGGTCAAGGGCATGTATCTGGTTGCGGGCACATCCCCAGTAGAGGGCGTGCAGGAGACAGCTGATCTCTCTCTCTCTCTCTCTCTCTTTAATTTATTGATTTTTTACAGAAAGGAAGGGAGAGAGAGAGAAAGTCAGAAACATAGATGAGAGAGAGACATCAATCAGCCGCCTCCTGCACGCCCCACAGTGGAGACGTGCCTGCAAGTAAGGTACATGCCCCCGACCGGTCTCAGCCGATGTCTCTCTTATTGACATTTCTAACTCTATCTCTCTCCCTTCCTCTCTGTAAAAATCAATAAAATATATTTAAAAAAAAAAGCAAATTCAGTTTGAAGAATGCTAAGGCAGAAGGGAATAAACTAATGTGCCTGGTTTGAGAGCAAAGAGGTGTCAGAGAAGCTTTTCTGAGAAAGTAGTTCTTATACTAGTACTTAAAAGTATTTGACAGGTGGAGGTAGTGGGCAGAAAGAATGAATGATCCAGTCTGTTTCCCAGGAAAACTCCCTCAGTCCCAGACGTATGGAATAATTGGTCACTGACCAGAAGCCTTTCCAGGAAGATCCAAGATGGCTAAGAATGGATAAAAAGTTAAATCCTGTAGAAGGAAAGTGTACAAAGAAATGAGTCTGGAAAGTTAGGGGTCTGATCACGGGTGTACTATTAATGGCTTTATATTAAAACCTGAAGTGATAAAGTTTAATATGTTCTAAATGTGCTCCCTGCAGTGGAAAGAATAGATTGGGAGTGACAAAGAGTGGATTTGGGTATAATAAGTAACAATTATTAAGTCACAGCTGTAGTGACTTAGAAATTTTGAGGAAGCTATTTTGAGAGGCATGGATAGTTGTGATAATTGAGTATTAAGATAGGAAGACAGGAACAAATGATTTTTAAAAATTGTTTTCCTCACCCGACTGGTGTGGCTCGGTGGTTGAGCATCAACCTAGGAATCAGGAGGTCACAGTTTAATTCCCAGTCAGGGCACATGCCTGGGTTATGGGCTCTATCCCCAGTGGGTGGCCTGCAAGAGGCAACCTATCATTCTTTCTCATCATTGATATTTCTATCCCACTCCCTTCCTCCTGAAATCAATAAAAATACATTTTTTTAAAATTGTTTGCTTCCAAGAACGTTAATTTCTTTAAAGTGGGAAAAGGACACATTTTCACTCCTATGTTTTTCCATTTATCAGATAGAAATTTTACTAGCAGAATAAATAATCCAGACAGGCAGGGTTGGTTTTTTTGGGTTGTTTTTGTTTTTGTTTTTGTTTTTTTAGTGATGAATGTCACCCTGGTCGGGTATCTCAGTTGGTACTGAGTTGTCCTGATATGCCAAGGTTGTAAGTTCTATCTGAACTAATGAATGCATCAATAGATAGAACAACAAATTGTTTTCTCTTACTCTCTATTAAATAAATAAAATGCATTTTTTTCTCTTTTTATTAATTTTTTTAATGATTTCAGAGAAGAAGGGAGAAGGAGAAATAGAAACATCAATGATTAGAAAAATCATTGATTGCTGCCTTTTGGATGCATTCCACTGGGGATCAAATCAGCAATTCTGACATATGCCCTGATTGGGAATCAAACTGAGATCTCCTGGTTCATAAGTTGATGCTCAACCATTAAGCCACAGCAGCTGGGCTAAAAGAAAATTGTTTAAAAAGGGATTCTAGAGACTTTAGTTCTTTAAAAAAATAAAGTGATGACTATCAACCTTTTTCAGATATGAACAATAGCAACATAGAATGTAGAAGGCATGGCTGTGAAGTTAAGCAAGCAAAAACTATAAATAGTTTAGTCACCTTCAGAGTAGTCCTGTTTGAAAGGCTGTGTGATGATTCCAATGTGCTTCCATTCTTCAAGTCACTTTTTATAACTCTTTGAAGTGCTTTAGGGGGAGTACAGCATATTCTTTAGAGTCTTTTCTCTTCACCAGAGGCAAACCCTCCATCCTTGCATCTACCTCTGCTTCCATCAGTCCTTCTTGCTCTCTGTGTCTACATCTGCCCACATGGTTTCTCTCTTTTCTTTAAATTTAAAGAAATGAGAGATAATTTATGTAATAAATTCTACTATTAAAAATATTTTTATTTCAGAGAAAGGGGGAAAGGGAGAAAGAGATAGAAACATCAGTAATGAGAAAAATCATTGATTGGCTGCCTCCTGAATGCCCCCCAATGGGGATTGAGTGTGCAGCCTGGGCACGTGCCCTGACCAGGAATTGAACTGTTTTATAGGTCGATGCTTAACTACTGAGCCATGCCAGTCAGGCCATTTAAGGTTTTTAGGAAAAAAAAAATATTTTGAGAGAGAGAAACATTGATCAATTGCCTCCTGCATGTGCCCTGACTTAGGGTTCAAACCTGCAACCTAAGCATATGCCCTGACCAGAACTGGACCTGCCATTCCTTGGTATATGAGATGATGCTCCAATCAACTGAATGAGCAACACTGGCCAGAACTTTAAAGGTTTTTAAGTGTTTTTTAAAACCATATTTATGAGATTGTGCAGCCGTCAGCACTAATTCCAGAATATTTGCCTTACCCTAAAGAGAAATCTTGCACCCAGTAGCAGTCACTCATTTGACCCCATACTCTGCCCTCTTGCCCCAGGCTACCACTAATTTATTTTCTGTTTCTATAATTTAGTCTAATTCTGGGCATACAAGTAGATTCTATATGTGGATTTATATAATATGTGGTCGTTTGTGACTCGTTTCTTTCACTTAGCACAGTGTTTTCAAGGTTCATCCATATTGTAGTACATATGAGTACCTCATTTCCTTTTATGGCCAAATAATATTCAGTTGTGTGCATATACCAGATTTTTTTGTCCATCAGTTGATGGAAATTTGTGTTTCTTTCTTTCTTTCTTTCTTTTGGAGGATTTTTATAAGACTTTATTTGAGCCAAACTGACAATATATGCTGGGGAGCCAGATTTCAAATACTCCCTTTCATTATTTAATTGTTATGAATAGTACTTCTAGGAACATTTGTATATAGGTTTCTGTGTGGACTTCATTTCTTTTGGATATGTGCATGGAACTGGATTTGTTGAGTTAAATGATAACTCCATGATCAACCTTTTGAGGAGGAGTAGGCTATTCCAAAGCTACTTGCACCATTTTGCAATTGCACCAACAGTGTCTGAGGACTCTGATTTCTCCACCTGCTCCTAAGCTCATTTTCTATCTTTTTTATCATAGTTGTCCTAGTGCAGTGGTCGGCAAACTCATTAGTCAACAGAGCCAAATATCATAAGTACGATGATTGAAATTTCTTTTGAGAGCCAAATTTTTTAAATTTAAAGTTTTTCTAATGCCACTTCTTCAAAATAGACTTGCCCAGGCGTGGCATTTTGTGGAATAGCCACACTCAAGGGTCCTAAAAGCCGCATGTGTTTCGCAAGTTGCAATTTGCCACAGTCCTAGTGGATGTGAAATAGGTTTTAATTTGCATTTCCTTGATGGCTAATCTGTTGAATATCTTTTCATGTGCTTATTAATTATTTACGTGTGTGTGTGTGTGTGTGTGTGTGTATTTTATTTTATTTTTTTGTTAAGTCACCCAAGGATATTTTTGCCATTGGGTTTTTAAGAGAGAGTGAAAGGGACGGAGGAGAGGTGAGGGGGTGGGAGAGAGAGATGAAGAGAAACACGAAGTGAGAGAGACACCAATTGGTTGCTTCCTGGGGCTGGGGCTTGAACCTGCGGGCCGAGGTATGTACCCTTGACCAGGCTTCAAAACACACCCCCTCCCCTCCACTTTGTTGCACTAGCTAACGCTCTAACTATTGAGCAAACCAGCCAAGGCAACAAATACTACTTTATACAGATATTATGCAAGCTAGTTATATTTTATTGGGATAAGTTAGATAGGGTACATTTGAGTAACATGAACAAGCCAAATTGGGCTTGAGGCCAATTTGAACCTCTCCCAATTTTCCTCATGGGAAGTAAAATGAGTATTGATGATATTGTGCTTGTTGAAGGAGGCTTTCTGCTAGGTTTTTTAGAAGCACAGAGTAGAGACTTGCCATAAAGCTTCTTATACTTTCAACCATGTTACTCTGAAACTCCAACATAATTATTTGTAAATAAATAATTTGTCGACTGGTTGTAACATCCTTGTTTTAAGCATAATTTCTTATTGTTCACATTTAGGCAAAAATAATCATCATTGATCCTCAGCCCCATTCCGACCCTGTTGCCTTGAACAATCTGTAAGCATGAGCAGCAGTTCATTATTTCTTGTCTTACAAGGTCTGGGAAGTCTAAGCGTGGAGGCTGGTTTTGACTTTGAAATCTTATAGTCTAGAGCAAACTAATTAGTCAAAAAAGCAAACTCATTAGTCAACAGAGCAGCAAACCATAGCTCGCAAGCCACATGTGGCTCACAAGCTGCGGTTTGCTGACCACTGGTCTAGTGGACACTGAGGAATGCATTCTTATGATACCTTGATTATTTATGCTTTTGGTGATAAAAATTCTGAAATAAAGTGGGTTATTAGAAAATGTGTTATTTGTTTATAGTGTCCTTAAACTAATGAAAGTATGTGGAGTATGAGTCATTTGAAGTATGTGTTAAAACATTTGTTGGTACAGCATTATGTCTGTCAGATAGATATTGAGAAGTATGGAAAGTGTTTCTAGTAGCCAGGAATTTATAATCTTGTAGGAAGAAAAGTAAAATTAGAATCCATCTGACTGAAGTTCAAGGAAGTATGTGTCATATTAATGGGTGAGACTGTATCACTCTGGGTCTGAACAAGAAAGAAACCACACAGGAATTTGTACACGGAAAGAATTGTTGACTCTTAACAGAAGAATGGAATAATGAGGGATTAGCTAGTAATCCTATCTAATAAAAGAGTAATATGCAGATTGACCATCACTCCAACACACAAGATGCCTGCCCCCATGTGGACACAAGATGGCCACCACAAGATGGCCAGCAGGGGAAGGCAGTTGGGGGGGACCCAGGCTTGCAAGGGAGGGCAGTTGGGGGCGATCAAGCCTGAAGTGGGGGGGGAGACAGTTAGGGTGACCAGGCCAGCAAGGAAGGGCATTTGGTGAGGACCCAGGCCTGCAGGGGAGAGCAGTTGGGGTTGACCAGGCCTAGAGGGGAGGGCAGTTAGGGGCAAACAGATGATTAGGCATCAGTCAGGCTGGCAGGGGAGTGGGTAGGTGGTGATCAGGTTGGCAAGCAGAAGCAGTTAGGGGAAATCAGGCAGGTAGGTGAGCAGTTGGGAGCCAGTAGTTCTGGATTGTGAGAGGGATGTCCCAGATTGGAGAGGGTGCAGGCTGGGCTGAGGGAAAACCCCTCCTCCCCTGCATGAATTTCATGCACTGGGCCTCTAGTAAGTAAATAAAACTCTTAGAACATAGGAATAGAAGCTGCTGCTATCCCATGGCTAAAGTCGATAGAGCCGCAGAGAAGAGCCATCCTTCTCCCTGGAGATGGGATCCAGACCTTGTTGGAGAGAGTGTAGCTGTGGATCACTAAATGGAGAGGTCATTGTGTTGCTGTGTTGGTGCACCCGTGCTGACATCTGCCCTCTAGGGTTCCAGGGAAAACTGTGCTACAGAACCTTCCACAAAGAGTGTGGGGAAGCCCCTGTAGAAGTCTGGCCACCTTGCCCTGTAGAAGCCTGGAGCTGGAGGAGCCTGGTGAGCTAGCACACTAGAACCAGGAAGCAAAACTTCTGCAATGTCTCTCCTGCGCCCTCTACTGATAAATTTTAACATCATGCCAGCTGGGAAAGGAAAAATACTTGAAGGTCCCAGATCCATTCGCAGAGTAGGCAAAAAGGATGAATATGGATTTGAGAGCCACTAAACCAACAACCAGCGTGGGAATGGTGAATGGTTTTAGTGCTGTAAGAGCTCAGAGAAATAGAGATCATATCAGGTTATGACCATTAAGAAGACGTGCTGTTTGAAAGAGCTCTTGTGAGATGAGTAGGTTTCTTTTTAATGAGATGACAACTGCTTTTCCTCCTACAAAAGCAGTACATGCTTATTTTATTAAGATTAGAATATAAATTTCTTTGTCTCTTGTTTAGATTCTAGGAACCATAGGGAAAGGCATGCACTTTATTACCCAAAAAGAGAACCAGTGTTAATTGCTTAACAAAATATTACTAGGTAGTGCATATAGTAAGGAGGGAAAGCTTTTTATGATGGTGCTTGCTGCTGCTTTTGTTGTTTTTTTACAGAAAAAATTGGCTGAGATGTAATAATGCTAAATAATATAACTTGCAGTTGAGGAACTTTCTTTGGTATTTATATAAAATTTATTTACATAACTTCTTTAAGAAGTTTGTCAAGTAGATAATCACTAGACATTAACTTGGGAATCTTTAAATGACCATTGAGAAAAGATTTTCTGTTGTAATCACACTGATGGAATGTTGTATCTTAGAAGTCCATCATGCTTTTCTCTCCTTCGCTCAGGTATTTTTCATATGAATGAACCCTCTTAGGATTGTTCTAGCAGACTTCATCTGGGAAAACAAAATTACAAGCCGAATCTTGCCCTTGTTGAAGTATAGGGACTAATCTTCCCCCAGATATCAAGGACTACAGGATCCTCATGAAAGAGAAAAGACTTTATAATACCATATCACTGTTTATTGGAGTTTATGCTTTAAATACTGGACAGTAATTCTGTCCAATGAAAGAGAAGTAAACAAATAGATGAAAACAAAGTTCTTGAGTGTTAGCATACAACTGGGTTTATATAAATGATTAGAATATATAATAATGTTACACTCCTTTTCAGAGAAGTCTCCTGTACTACTAAATTCAGAGGAGTACCTTTTGACTTGTCAGTCTTTTAACCAAGTTGGTACAGAAGTCAATTGTTTGCTATCCTATTTTAGACAAACTTAAGGGGAAAACAAAAACTTAAGTGTAAGTTTAGTTTCTGAACCTTTTTTTTTAAAAAAATATACATTTTATTGATTTTTTACAGAGAGGAAAGGAGAGGAATAGAGAGTTAGAAGCATCAATGAGAGAGAGACATTGATCAGCCTCCTCCTGCACACCCCCTACTGGGGATGTTCCTGCAACCAAGATACATGTCCTCGACCAGAATCGAACCTGGGACCTTTCAGTCTGCAGGCCTACGCTCTATCCACTCAGCCAAACCGGTTTCAGCAGTTCCTGAACCTTTTAGGTATAGTCTTTGTCTTAACTCCTCTTCCTCTGACTGTGTATGAGCAGTTGTATAAAAAGGTTTAGAACAGTGTTGTCCAATATGGTAGCCACTAGATCATGTGACTACTAAGTACTTGAAATATAGCTGGTGCGACTAAGAAACAAAATTTTATTTTTATTTAATTTTAATTAATTTAATTTTTAAGTAGCTGTGTATGGCTAGCATGGCCATCCATATCAGGTAGCACAGTTTACAAAATGGTTTACTTATAAGCAAAAAGTTGTAAAGAAGACAGATAATTTGAACATTAAGAGTAAATTCTCATTCAGGGTTGGCCTGCCTGCATGATAGTACTTCATTTCCCCAAAATATCATAATTTGATAACTATGATTTTTTTCACATCACTGATGTAATTATGAAAATTTGATGAAGATACATTTCTTCTTTTAAGTTATATTTTATTGAATATTCCCTGGTGATATCTGTTTCTATAACTATTTACATGCCTAGTCTCAGTTCATTTTAGTGAGCATTTGTTGAGCACACATGTATCACGTTCTGTAGTATGCACTAGGAGTGCAAATATTAATATAAAATTGCAGTTATTAACAGTTTAATCTAGTTGGGATTTAAGGAGAGGAGGGCAGTAGGGATAAAGGGAAACTTGTGTTCATTTTTTTAAAAGCTATCTGATACTGTTTAGGAATATTCTTAAAACTTTCCTCACTTTAAAATTTTTCTGAAGTGAAGAAAAGTAGGTTTTTTTGTTTTTGTTTTGTTTTGCTTTTTGTCTCTGCCTGATTGTTTGATTTCATACTCTTCTTAAGGGAATGCATTCTCTGGATTCTTCCTATTACAGCATACAGGATTATGTGGCAGCCAGCTACTCTGGATCATTCAGAATAGTTCTATGAGATGAAGCCTGCTTGCTCTTTGTGACCTATAGATAGTTCATGGACTATCCTTACCTCATATTTTATCCATAGAAACTATGCTTTATGTCATTTGTCAAGTCACAGCCATGATCTTTCACAAATCATCTTGAAGTGGTGCAAGTGATCTGCATTCATTCAACAGTTGCCTCCCATGTATGTACCAGACACTGTTGAACTATGAGGGAAGTAGACCTAGACAGTCAAGAGCCACATGCTCCCTCAGTCTTTCCCATTTTGGTGGTGGCTTGTTGAGATGTTAGAGCTTTAATAAGATAGTGGACCCTTAGTGGACAGCAGTCTCGATCCCAAAATCTCCTTAAGAGAGAACTTCCTCAAGTTTAGTATCCACTACAGGTAAAACCTTTGTTGTGTTAAGCCAGTGGTGGGGAACTGTTTTTCTGCCAAGGGCCATTTGGATATTTATAACATTATTCGAGGGCCATACACAATTATCAACTTAAAAATTAGCCTGCTATATTTGGTCAAACATTTAATTAACTCACCCCTAATGCCTTGGCAGGGCCAGACCAAATTGATTTTGCAGGCCTAACTATGGCCCATGGGTAGAACATTTCCCACACCTATGTTAAACCATTGAGGCTTGGGGATATGTTTGTTACCAAAAAATAGCCTAATATGGAGTTGTTTTCAGTCATTTGCTATTATGACAAGCGTTACTATGAATATTATAATTTGCACATGTGCAAAGTTTTTGGATTTATATCCAGAAGTAAAATTGCTGAGTTTCAAAATATACAGACAGATGATCAACTTTACAAGCTAATACCAAATTGTTTTCTGAAGTAGTTGTGGCAATTTACTCTTCTCCTAGCAGTGTTTAAGAATCTCTTTGTTCCACATCCTTGCTAACACTTAATTTTGGTCAGCCTTCTTAATTTTTGCCAATATAGAAGGTGTAAATGGTATCTGTTAATGGCCTTGATTTACTTTTTCACTTTTTCTTATGAGATTGGGCATGTTTCTTGTATTTATTCATTGTAAGTAATCTATGAAGTGAATATTTGTGTCATTTGCTTGTTATTTATTGGGTTGTTTGTTGCTTTGCTCATTTCTTTATAGGAATTCTTTATACTGGATATTTTATAAATAACCTTTTGTTGCAGAGTTCCTGTTTTGTGACTTGTCTATTTTATGGTGTAGAATGTGTCATATTTATCAATCTTTTCCTTTATCGAGTGCTATGTTTTCAAGATATTCTCCTATGTAAAGATATTCTCCTATATAATTTTTCTAAACATTAGAATTTTGCCTTTCACGTTAAATCTTTAATTCATCTGAAAAAATAATTTTTTTTGGTGTGATGTAAAGGAAGGATCTTTTTTCATCTGGATTCTCCAGAAGGTAGAGCTTGACGGAAAAGGCTTACTAGTACTAAGTATGTGTCTTTACATTCCCAGGGAGCAGAAGTGTGAGAAAGGGAAGAAGCTCATAATGAGTAGTAGCCAGTATAGAAGTGTAACTGCTTGCTTGGTATCATTGCATTTTCCCCTAGGAAGTTATATAAAGTCAGTCACACTATCACCTATCACAGGATGAGGAAAAGGATTTATTTGGTAAGTTGGGATCCATCACCAATGATTCAGACTGTACTACTAGTAGGTTGCATGCATGGATGCCACAGTAGTCCTTGGCAGTGTACAGCTCAGGATGAAGTGAGGTGTCATATTATACCTGCATTTAAAAGTTGGCCACACCCACTCTTTTCTGTTTTTTTTGCGGATGAGGAATCACAAGCAGCAAGTCTCCTGAAAGACCCTCTATGAGGCAATGCAGGAAGTTCTGCACAGGGACCACTGCAAGAGCTGCAGATCAGCCTGAAGAACTATGACCTTTAGAAGGACAAATACTTCTCGGTCACTTTCAGGCTTAAGTTCTCTCCAGCCCCAAGTGCTCAATATGTGTTCTGAGAACTGTGATGAGGCCAAGGCCATGAAAATCTCCATTATAGACATCGAGGCGCTGAAGAAAATTCAACAAGAGAAAGAAACTGGTCAAGAAGAGTGGTGCCTTTTTGGCTTCATAGTCTCTAATAAAGCAGAATCCTGGGCCCAGGCCTGAATAAGACTGTCAAATTCCTTCCTTGCTGACCCACAATAAGAGCATGGTGGCTAAAGTCAATTCACAAGTTCCAAATGAAGAGAAGATGTTGTGTAGGGCACTAGCTGTTGGTCATACGAAGATGACAAGATGATGAGTTTGTGCACAACATCCATTTAACTGTCAATTTCCTGGTGTCATTGCTCAGAAAAGAACTGGCAGGACATCTGGGTTTTGTACATTAAGAAGGTCACTGGTTCATTTCCCGGCTCAGGGCACATGCAGACTCTATCCCTGGTTGGGGGCTTGCGGAAGATAACCAATCAATGGTTCTCATCATTGAAGTTTTTAACTCTCTCTCCTCCATTCCTGTCTCTGAAATGAATAAAAACATATTTTAAAAAAAGAAAAGTATCATGGGCAAGCCCCAGCACTTGTACTAAAGCATGGCTTAATAATCCATATTGCTACCATTAAAAATAATAGTAATAATAAATAAAAGTTGGCTACACCCAATGTAGAGCTGGTAGCTGGAGTAGCAGCTTGAACAAGAGACAAATGAAGCTAAGAGGATCAGAAAAGATGTGTAACTGGTGTGGTATCTGGTATAGAATCCAACTTTTTTAATGAAATTTTTTTTGTGTTAGAGCCTATTCACAATTTTTCTGGAATGTCTTTGCTATTCCTAGGCCTTTGCTCTTTATATAATTTTATAATTAGCTGTCCAATTTTTCACAAAACACTTCTGGGACTTGATTAGGATTCCATTTGAATATACATATTAGTTTGAGGAAATTTGTCTTCTGTACAATTTTGAGTCCTTAAAATTATGAACATTAGTATTTCTACTTATTTAGATCTCCTTAATGGCTGTCTTTCAATACATTTTCCCCTTTATAAAGGTTCTAGGTCCATGGATCTCAAACTGTTCCAAGGCACCCTGGGGTGCCCCTGTGAGCTCAGAGGACCATAGGATATTTTAAATTTTAGAGGGAAATAGTGACCAATATCTGTTGGACACCGTGTGAACTTTTAGCTCTTAGGAAGTTCCAGTTTCAACATTAGGTTGTGATACATTTGATAATACCTACTTTTCATCTCAGTTGTCTGAGATGATTGTGTGGAACAAATTGTAAGACTGGGCAGGGTCTAGGGTTTCATAGGTTGTGCAGTATCTTTGCATTATTAGGAATATACATTATTAGAAAACATCGCCCATCAAGTGAATATTTTTCATGTATAAGTGATTAAGAAATAAATAAAAGTATTTTTTTCAATTCACGTGTATTGCTTTTTAAAATAGTTATTAAGTTTTTAGGACATGAATGAATAATAATGTTGTTTGAACCTAACTACTAAATAAATGCATCTGTTAGTAATTTCTTTGGCTTAGAGCACTGAAATCATTGGTGAGAGTAGAAAGTAAGTTTGGAACTTCTGTCCTAGGAACTTCATTTTTTTTTTTTTTATGACATTACTAGTGGCCTGGTGCACGAAATTCATAAACATTAAAAGGTAATTAGAGGAAATATTTAAATATTGCTATTTACCTTTTCTCTATAATAGAAATATCTGGCCAGCCCCACCCCCATTAGGTGATACCAAAACCCAGCCAACCCCACTCCCATCAATCCCTGCCAGGCAGGGGACTCAGCCTCATGTCCTGGTGTCGGGGTAGGGGGTGCAGCCTCAGGTCTCCTGCCCCAGGCTGGTTCAGGCAGCCTCAGATCCCTGCTGATCAGCATTGCAGCGTGACAGCCATTTGCACATTAGCCTTTTATTATGATGATAAATGGCATTTTCCCTTTCCCATTTCATTTTCTGTTTAGAACACAAAAATACAGTTGAATTTTGTATATACCTCTTTATTCTGCAAATTTGTGTTTATCTTAATTTATCATAGTTTGTTTGCATTTTATAGACAATCAGCACTTGCAATTAATGACCATTGTTTCCTCTAGTCTAAGCAGACTAACATTTTTTATTTATTTACAGAAATTATTTTGCCCAGCCAGCATGGCTCAGTGGTTGAGCATCAACCTATGAACCAGAAGTCACAGTTTGATTCCTGGTTGAGGCATTTGCCTGGGTTGTGAACTCAGTGGGGGATGTTCAGGAGGTAGCCAATTAATGATTCTTTCTCATCATTGATGTTTCTGTCTCTCACCCTCGCCTTTCCTCTCTGAAATCAATAAAAAATTATTTTTAAAAAGTAGTCAGTATGAAGTGATCATAGGCCTTTATCTGTGTATAGGTTTGGCCGTAGTGCAGTCTCATTCAGGTATAGTGCCATTGATGATTCAACCAGCATGAGCATGCTTCTTTCAGTGACCTGATATTCCAAATTGTGAATAAATTACTTGGTAAAACTGAGCAAAGCAAAGTACAAGCTCCTCTTGATTACTAGTGGTTCCATATCTGGAAAATTCAGTGTGTTAAAACTGTGTAAAAAATACCTTTTGTAAATACCAGTAGAATCTTGTTTTCATTCCTATGTGTTTGCTTTTGCTTTCTCTGTTTCTTGAAAAATTTTGCTAGCAGAATTTTACTTGTTTAATCTAAGACCCAACTTTTTAGCCTTATTGATCTTTTCTATGGCATAATAGTCTTCTATCCAGTACTTTTTGCTTTTATCTTAATTACTAGAGGCCCAGTACATGAAATTCATGCACTTGGGGGAAGGGGGCCCTCAGTCCAGATTGCAGGAGTGTGCAAGCCAGGCCAAGGGACCCCACCAGTGTACAATTGGGGATGGGGAGGGCTCCAAGGGGTATCTGGCCCATCTTGCTCAGTCCCAATTGGTCCCACCCCAGCAGCAAGCTAACCTACTGGTCAAAGTGTCTGCCTCCTGGTGGTCAGTGCATGTCATAACAAATTGTTGAGTGGCCTTAGCGTATAATTAGCATCCTAGAAGCCCAATGTACGAAATTTGTGCACGGCGGGGGCGGGAGGGAGGGGGGCGGTGTCCTTCAGCCCAGCCTGCTTCCTCTCTAATCTGGGACCCCTTGAGGGATGTCTGACTGCCCGTTTAGGCCCAATTCTACCTGGATCAGGCCTAAACGGACAGTAGGGCATCCCTCTCACAATCCAAGACTGCTGGCTTCCTACTGCTCACCTGCCTGCCTTCCTGATTGCCCCTAACTGCTTCTGCCTACCAGCTTGGTCATCCCCTAACTACTCCCCTGCCAAGCCTGATTGATGCCTAACTGCTTCCCTGTCAGCCTGTTTGCCCCTAACTGCCCTCCCTTGCAGGCCTGGTCCCTGCCAACTGCCCTCCCCTGCTGGACACCACGATCTTTTGAGTACATGGGGGCAGTCATCTTGTGTGTTGGAGTGATGGTCAATCTGCATATTACTCTTTTATTAGATAGTATAGGGGCCTGCTGCCTGGGTGGGGGCCTGCTGGTTTACTCTGAAGGGTGTCTTGGATCAGGGTGAGTGTTCCCTTGGGACGTGGGGTGGCCTGGGCAAGGGGCCTGTGGTGGTTTGTAGGCCAGCCACACCCCTGGCAATCCAAGCAGAGGCCCTGGTATCTGGGATTTATTTATCTTCTACAATTAAACTTTGTAGCCTGGAGCAGACCCAAGTCTGCCCGCACAGCCGTCAAACTTTGTTGCCTTAAGTGGAGGCCTGGGCCGGCCAGGGTTTGCAGAAAGCTTGGCTTCCTCCATTGCCAAGGGCAACCCAAGCCTCCCTCCTGCTATCTCTGTGGCCATAGCCATCTTGGCTGGGTTAATTTGCATACTCACTCTGATTGGCTGGTGGGTGTGGGTGTAGTGGAGGTATGGTCAATTTGCATACTGTTCTATTAGATAGGACTATGCTTTGATTGGTTGAACAGACAACCGACATTGAGCATATTAGGCTTTTATTCTGTAGGATTTTTTTCTAATTTGGGTTTATTTTGCTGTTTTCATTTTGCCTTCTTAGATTAGATATGTAACTCATTAATTTTTAGTTCTTTTTTAAATTAAAAGTTTAGAACTAATATGTGTCCTTAAGTACTTTAATTACACCCTGCAAGTTTTGTTTGTTTGTTTGTTTTTTAATATGTTTTATTGATTTTTTACAGAGCGGAAGGGAGAGGGAATAGAGAGTTAGAAACATCGATGAGACAGAGACATTTATCAGCTGCCTCCTGCATGCCCCCCACTGGGGATGTGCCTGCAACTAAGGTACAAGCCCTTGACTGGAATCAAACCTGGGACTCTCCAGTCCACAGGCTGATGCTCTATTCACTGAGCCAAACCGGTTTCAGCTATACCCTGCAAGTTTTGTGTGGTAAAATATACATAACATAAAATTGACCATTTTAACCATTTTTAATAATTGGCATTAAGTGTGTTCACAATGGGGAGCATTACCAATATCTATTTCCAAAACTTTTTCATCATCCCAAGCACAACCTCTGTACCCATTAAACACTAACTCCTCACTCCTACTTTCTGTCTCCATGAATTGAACCATTCTAGATACCTCAAATAAGTGAAATTATACAGTATTTGTCCTTTGTGTCTAAGTTATTTTACTTAATGTGGTCAAAGTTCATCCTTGTTAGAGCATGCATCAAATTCCATTTTTTTAAAGCTGAATAGTACTCGACTTACATATCACATTTTGTGTATTCAGTCCTGCAAGTTTTGATACATAGTTTTTTTCAATCTCATTCAATTTTAATTATTTTTCTAATTTCTATGAACTTTTCTTAAGTTGTTTAGAGGTCTTTTAAAATTTCCAAACTTGGGAGTTTTTTCCTAATTATCTTTGTGTTACTGATTTTCAACATAATTGACCTTGGTTAAATAATATACATAGAGTGATTCCAATTTTTTTGTCTCAAACTGTATTTCAACCTTATTTTTGAAAGATAGTTTTGTTGGATCCGCAATTTATTTTAGCAGCTTTTTCCTCTCAGTACAATGAGAATATTCCCATGTCTTCTTGATTTCACTGTTGGTAAAGAAGTAAGCTAAAGATGCAGCTGCCACTTCTGTGAAATTTGCCCTTTTTTCTCTTTTGGCTGATTTTACGAACTCTTTGATCTTCTTCTTCTTTTTTTTTTTTTAATTGATTTTTTAGAGAGAGAGAGAAACATCAATGCATCAACATCAATTGCTTCCCCCTGCTGGGGATTGAGCCCACCACCGGGTATGTGCCCAAATCAGGAATCAATCTGGAGAGCTACTCTGGTGGGGCATCTTTGATGTTCTTAAGTTCACTATAATGTATCTTCACTGTGATGTGCATAGGTTACTTTTTGTCCTGCTTTTTATTCATTAGATTTATTCAACTTATTTCATCATTTCTGGAAATTTTTCAGCTATTAATTTATCTAGTGAACCATTCTCTCATTTATTCTATCATCTTTTTCTGGAACTCCAAATAGATGTTTCTTAGGTCATTCAACCTACTCATTTTCTCTTTCATATTTTCTGTTTGTCTCTCTTTCCTACATTCTAGATACTTTTCCAGATACGTCTCCCACTTCACAAATTCACTCTTCCACTGAGTCTTTGCTGCTTTTTTAAATCAAATATTGGGTTTTAATTTTGAGGTATTTTTTTCTTATTGAATGTTCTGTATTTTTTCATATTTGCTTTTTTCCTGCCTATTTCCCCTGAGCTTCTTATGTATCCTCTGTGTCAGATCATTGCACATCTATATCACAGTCTGTTTGGGCTAGTTATCTATCATGATACCTTTTTTGTTTTCTGAATTTTCACTATGAGGTCTTCCTTTCCTTAGAATTTTATCTTTGGGCATTATTTGAGGCCTGTGTTGAAGTTGTTTTCTCCTAGGAAGGCTTTATATTTATATTTGATACTACCATTCACCAGGGAGTGCTACCAGATTCAATTAAGCCAATTGGGGAATTTTTTAGATGGACTGAATTCAGATCATAAATGTTGCATTTTGTATGCAATTTCTCAGAGATTCTCCCCACCCCCTTTAATATACTTAAGATTTTCTTATTTCCCTTCTGCCAGAAGGATTTATTCCTGATTCACTGTTATATTTATTTTAGCCTTTTAGGTCCTAGCTTTATATGGGAAGTATTCCTATTATGTTTTTAAATTTAGGGAGACTGGGTTGATTTTTCACATGTCCCCTGTGAGAGACATCAAAGTGAAACTTTATGGTCTCCAGAGTTTAGTCAAAAATACCTCAAGAATAACTGGATTAGTAAATCATTTACTCTCTTATTCCAGGTTTCACTTTGCTTTGGGAGCTCTATGGAAACATTCTTTCATCTTAACTAGCTTACCCATGCATTAAAAAAAAATTAATATCCATTATTTTTAAAGATTTGATGTTTTCAGTCCTTTATTTATTTGAATGTGAATCCGAGTTTCTTTTCATTTTTCTTCTTTATTCTTTACCAGTGCCCAGATTTGTATTTATGTAGCAAATTGGGAAGTAATCAATCCCTTTCCCTACTTTTCCTTTTGCCTTTTGGCTTTGCTACTTATAATAGGCCTGATATTGTGAGTATTGCCATCAAATAAAATAATCCTTTCAATTCTGATTGGTGAACTTTTGTTTCACTTTGTATATTGTTTACCTAAGATGATTTGGGATAGTAAAATTAAAAAAAATTTTTTTTCCTGATTAGGGATTTTTTATTGTTTTTTGGTTTTTTTTTAAATATATTTTATTGGTATTTTACAGAGAGGAAGGGAGAGGGGTACAGAGTTAGAAACATCAATTAGCTGCCTCCTGCACACCTCCCACTGGGGATGTGCCCTCAATCAAGGTACATGCCCTTGACAGGAATTGAACCTAGGACCCTTCAGTGCGCAGGCCAATGCTCTATCCACTGAGCCAAACCAGTCAGGGCTTTTATTGATGTTTTTGCTGTTAAAGGCATTTGAAGCCTTTTTTTTTTTTAATATATTTTATTGATTTTTTTACAGAGAGGAAGGGAGAGGGATAGAAAGTCAGAAACATCGATGAGAGAGAGAGACATCGATCAGCCTCCTGCATGCTCCACACTGGAGATGTGCTTGCAAGCAAGGTACATGCCCCCGACCAGAATCGAACCTGGGACCTTTCAGTCCGCAGGCCGACGCTCTATTCACTGAGCCAAACCAGTCTTGGCCATTTGAAGCTTTTGAGGAATAAAAGGCCAGTGATGTTGGGCTCTTGTACTTTATCTAGAGACTGTTAGATATCTTAGCAAATAGTGTTGCATTATTACATTCATATGATATTGAAAATTAAGGTCTATTTGTTTATATAAAATGTAAGTAAAAATATAAAGCAAAATTGTGTTATTTGATTTAGTTATTTTTAAATTGTGCTTTTAAATCGTGTTTTTAATAGAACATGGTTTGTACTAGTTGATCCTAGTGGATTATAATAAATTTAGTAATTTCTACTAGTTGGACTGACTGGTTCCAGACACCACTCCTTTTTATATTTCTGTTGTATATTTAACTTCCCCTAGTCTCCTTCAGTAGACAATTGAGGTATTGTTTGTCTTTGAGTCAGTCACAATTAAACAATGGGCCTGTTAGGAGAGTACAGTGTGTTTTGGGCATGCTTTTTGTTTCGCCTACTTGTTTTTCACTGAAGAGTAGAAAAAGTAAAAAGTATTTGAACGAATTTGGTGAGAGGTACTACTTACCATTTGTTTTTTTTTTATAAAACATTTTTGAGTAAGGATGGAGCAAAATATAGGTAAGTCAGTATTTTATCATGAATTGTTTTTACATTTCTTTATTGTTTCTGGCTAAATGTAATATGTAAAGAACCTTATCACATCCACATTTGGCACTTATAGGCAGTTGACAATAGAAGGAATATACAGAAAAACACACTGCTTTATGAAACAGGATTGAAAATTAAGGCCAAGAATTGGGTGTTAGGAGGAGGCTATAAATCTTTACAAAAATATTTTTGTTAATATAAGGCAGTAGATAATGTTATCTTAGTGAAATGCTTTTTAATAAGATAGTTAATAAATTAAAGAATAATAATATTTCACCTGGACACAAAGTGTGTACCATAAATTAGTAAAGATTATTGTCTAATACATGCAAGGATCTGTGTTAAATATTATAGAAGATAGTAAAATAGTATAGCAGTAGTGGCAGTAGGAGTAGTAATAACAATAGCAGTACTAGAACAGTCCCTGCCTTTATTTATTTTTTTTTTGTTAATCCTCACCCTGAGCATATTTTTCCATTGATTTTTAGAAAGAATTGATGTGAGAGAGACAAATCGATTGGTTGCCTTTGTAACACCCCGTGACCAGGGCCAGGGATTGAGCCTGCAATGGAGATACATGCTCTTGACTGGAATTGAACCTGGAACCTTTTAGTCTGCAGTTTGACACTCTTTCCAGTAAGCTAAATTAGCTAGAGCAATCCCTGGCTTTAAATTGCTTGAAGTCTTGCATAAGAAAGACATTCAAAGTTATAATTAATGATGCAAAGTTATAATTCATTGTCAAAGAATGGTGCAGCCGAAACCGGTTTGGCTCAGTGGATAGAGCGTCGGTCTGCAGACTGAAAGGTCCCAGGTTCGATTCCAGTTAAGGGCATGTACCTTGGTTGCGGGCACATCCCCAGTAGGGGGTGTGCAAGAGGCAGCTGATATATGTCTCTCCCATCGATGTTTCTAACTCTCTATCCCTCTCCCTTACTCTCTGTAAAAAATCAATAAAATATATTAAAAAAAAAAAAGAATGGTGCAGTATTTATAATAATAAAAGCCTAAGTGACCATTGCAACCGAACGGATGACCGAACAGGCTGTATGGGGTGAGTAGGCCAGCAGAAGGGGAAGGGTAAGAGAGGGAGGGACAACCAAACAATTGAGCAGCAGGCTGCGTGGGGTGTGCAGGCCTGCAGGGGTGGCAGTTGGGGGCAATCAGGCAGGCAGGCAGGTGAGCCAGTGGTCCCGGATTATGAGAGGGATGTCTCACTGCCAGTTTAGCCCTGATCCCTAGGATATCCTCCAAGGGTTCCCAGATTGGAGAAGGTGCAGGATGGGCTGAGGGGACACCCCTCCTCCTTTCGTGCATCTGGCCTCTAGTATTAACATAGTTATGAAAGAGTTAGTAAACTTGAATTCCGGTCTTAGTTTTGTTAGTAATTAGATTTGTGTGACTTTAGGCAAACTATTTACTTTTGGGTTCATTAGTTTCTTTACATATAATATAAGGAAGATGGACCAATCAATTCTAATATTTTTCAACTTTAATAGTCCCTGAATTTATTTTCTTGTACAGTTTGCATTCAAATGATGTGAGGGGTCATTTTAGAAGGTATAGGTAGACAGAAATGGCTTTACGTAGGAAATAATTTTTACTGAGCATTGAAAGATTTGGTTGGTTAAAGAAAAGGATGAAGAAAATTTGAGAATGGAGAAATATATTTACAAAGATGATATTGGCCAGGAAAGTCTTTGGTATATTTGGGGAACATGAAGTGTAGGATTTACATGTTATATTCAAATGAGATCAGATTGATTCAGTAGTAAATGGCCTTAACTGCTAGAGTTTAGTACTCAGTCTATTGGTTATGGATAGCTGTGCGTTTGACCAATTCTGACCTCTTTCTCTAAACCAGTGTTTCTCAACCTGTGGGTCATGACCCCTTTGGGAGTCGAACGACACTTTCACAGGGGTTGCCTAAGACCATCGGAAAACACAGGTATTTACATTATAATTCATAACAATAGCAAAATTACAGTTATGAAGTATGGTTGGGGGTCACCACAGCATGAGGAACTGTATTAAAGGGTTGCAGCATTAGAAAGGTTGAGAACCACTGCTCTAAACAAACACTGAATGTATAGGAACTCTTTAGGGCCCTGGCTGGGTAGCTTAGTTGGTTAGCGTGTTGTCCTGATAACACCAAGGTTGCAGGTTTAATCCCCAGTCATTGCTCATAGAAGAAGCAACCAATGAATGCGTGCATACATAAGTGGAACAACAAATCAATGTTTCTCTCTCTCTGTCTCTCTCTCCCCTCTTTTCCTCTCTCCCTCCCCCCTCTTCCCTTCCTCCCCCCCCTCTTCCCTCCCTTCTCCTTCTCTTCAATAAATAAAAATTAAACAAAAGAAAAGAAAGAATTAGAGGTTTAAGGGTGAGGTATATAGCTGGGATACACTTTAAAGCAGCTCTGGTTGTTCTGACTTGGATATTTGGCAGACATTTTCTTGAAAATGAATGAAGTGATTTAAGCTTTCAAGCGAAAATTAGAATTTTAGAAAACTTGTATTCTTGGTTGAGTTGGACAGTTTCCCAATACTTAAAAGACTTTTCTGATTATATTAATGGTGATATTAATTAATGTGATTTTATTTTTATGGTATAATGAAATATGTATATACAGGATGTATTCAAATTTAGTGAACCAATATTTTCCAAATAATTTCTTTCATTAGAAAATTCATACAAGAGTAAAAGATTCATTTGGATTATAAGAAAAATCAGTGGGTTTAATGTAATACTACAAAATTATTACTGTGGTTTCAGATTCCACAATTAATAACACAATAAAGTGAATGCAGAAGCAGATTATGAGCATTCAACTGTCTTCTACTAAGCCAGATTTGCAGAAATGTAAAATAATTCCACTCTTCTCAAATTTATTATTATTTTTCAGAGAAGTGCTACTTATATTAACATGTAATAGCTTTATTTTTTAATGAAATAAATATTTAACTTTTTAAATTTCTCATGTGATAAATGTACACTTGTAACCGACATAAACAAAAATTATTTGAGATTCTCAAATATTTTAAAGTTATGGGAGCTTGAGGCCAAAATGTTTTTGAGAAGTGCTACTTTGAAGATACTAAGAGGCTTTTAATATGCATGTGTTGTGAACAGATACTGATAAAGGGGATGCATATGACCTAACTTAAAATGGGAATGTGTTGGTCTTTTCTACTCTTAGATTATGAACTCTTTTATGTCCTCCAACTTCTAGTATAGGATCTTACAAATATAATCATGAGAGTAGAAGCAGAACTTTCAATATTTATTAACTTTTAATGTTTATGCAGTAAATATTAATTTTTTTAAAGTAAGATGTAATTTACATAGCTGAAATTTACCATTTTAAAATATACAATTCAGTGCGTGGTTTTAATGTATTTACAAATTGTGCAACCATTACCAGTGTCTAATTCCATAATCATTTTCCTTCCCCCAAAAGAAACTTCATACCCATTAGCTGTCACTTCCCATTCCGTCACCCTTTAGCAGCCACCAGTCTACTTTTTCTCTATGAATTTGGCTTGTTCTGGATATTTCATATAAATGGAATCATATAATATACTAGAGGCCTGTTGCACGATATTTGTGTAAGAATAGGCCCCTGGCTTCACTCCTAGCCACCCGAGAGCCAGCAAGTCCCCACTCCCCACCCCAGCTGCCAGGGAGCTGGCACATCTCCACTCCCTGGCCGCCTGGGAGCAGGCGCGTCCCGCTCCTGCCAGGAGCCAGCAAGTCCCCGCTTCTCTCTGGAGCACCACTCCAGTAGCTCTCTCTGAAGCCCCCTTCCCCTCATAGCAAACTTCACACCCCTCTGCGCCTGTGTATGCAAATTAACCTCCATATTTGTTGGGTTAATTTGCATACTCTGATTGGCTGTGGGCATAGCGGAGTGATGGTTAATGTGCATGTTTCTCTTTTAGGTAAGATGGTCTTTTTTTCACCTGTGTTTACAAGATTCATCATGTTGTTGCATGTATCAGTACTTCCTTTTTATGGCTGAACAATATTCCATTATATGGATATACCATGCTTTGTCTCTCTGTTCACCTATTAATGTATATTTTGGTTGTTTCCATCTTTTGGCTGTTAAGAATAATGCTGCTATGAAGATTTTCTGTGGACATATGCTTTTAGTTCTCTTAGGTATATACTCGGAGTGGAATTGCTAGGTCATATGGTAGGTAGCATATTTAATCTTTTTTTTTAGGAACTTAGTAATTCATTTTTTAATATACTTTTTATTTTGGAATAATTTTAGATGTAGAAAGAAGTTGCAAAGGTAGTAGATTTTCTATATAGCTATAACCCATCTCCCCCTAATGTTAACATCACATAAACCATAATATATATGTCAAAGCAAAGAAGCCAACATTGGCCCTGGATGGCGTGTTCAGTGGTTAGAGTGTCGGCCTGTGGACCAAAGGGTCAAGGGTTTGATTCCCTGTCAAGGGTATGTACCTGAGTTGCCATTTTGTTCCCCTCCTTGGTAAGAGTGCATGCAGGAGGAGACAACCAACCAACCAGTGTGTGTCTCTCACATTGATGTTTCTCTCTATTTCTCCCTTTCACTCTCTCTCTAAAAAAGAGGGGGGGGGGGCGGGGGGGAGAAGCAGCCAATATTTGTACATTACTATTAGCTAAATTTTAGAATTTCTTTGGATTTCACCAGGTTTTCCACTAATGTCTTTTTTTCTGTTCCAGGATATCACTATATTATTGTGTCTCCTTAGACTCCTATTCTGTGACAGTTTCTCTTTCTCAAGTCCTTGGTAGTTTTTAGGAAACTGGTGAGGAACTTGGTAGAATGTCCCTCTGTTTTGGTTTGTCTTGATACTTTTCCCATAATTAGATTGGGTTACAGGTTTGGGGGAAGAATACCACAGAGATAAATTATGCTTCTCATCACCTTAGAATTTAGGATGTTATCAACATGACTTATCACTGGTGGTGTTAATCTTGACTAATCACTAGTTAATGCAGTTGTGATGAAAAAAGGGATATTTGGTAACTAACCTCTCATAAATTCCTAACTAGGCAGGTCACGGTGGGTAGTCATGCCCCAGGCATATAACTTTTTTAGTAAAAGCTTTGTCTTTGCCTTAAGCAAGCCATATCCCCAAGAGAGCACATACTATTAACTGTCCTATAATCATATCCCCAAATTGCTTCTTCCCACCTTTATTTAATCTTTGTTTCCTGCTTAATCTCAAATGCATAAAAGAATTTGCAAGTTGTTGTTATCTGCAGTATCTATCTCTGTCTGTTGAGATCCTGCTTCCAGGGGTGTTCTCCTTTTGGCTTAATTGTTATAAACATTCTCTACAGGTTTGTACGTTTCTTATGTCAACACAGTGTTTGTGAGATTTTTCCACTGCAAAGTTATTTTTCCCTTTCCATATTTTTTGGAAATGAGTCACTAAGTCCAGCTTACAATCAAGTAGGGAGGAAAGTTAAACTTTAATTCTTAGAGGGGTTGTATCTACATATATCATTTGGAAATCTTTTGTAAGGAAGACTTGATCCCCCATTTTATTTATTTATTTGTATCAATATAAATTTTATATATTTATTTTCTTTTTTCATAATAAATATTTATTGCTTAGATTATTACAGTTGTTCCTCTTTCCCCCCCCCTAGCTCCCCACCACCCAGTTCCCACCCCACACTCTGCCCTCCTGTTGCCCCCCTCACTGTCCTCACCCATAGGTGTACAACTTTTGTCCAGTCTCTTCCCGCACTCCCACACCCTTTCCCCCCCTGAGAATTGACAGTCCACTCCCTTTCTATGCCCCTGATTCTATTATATTCACCAGTTTATTCTGTTCATCAGATTTTTTACTCATTTGATTTTTAGATTCACTTGTTGATAGATATGTATTTTTGTTCATAATTTTTATCTTTATTTTTTTCTTCTTATTCCTCTTCTTAAAAAGAATACCCTTCAAGCATTTCATATAATACTGGTTTGGCGGTGATAAACTCCTTTAGCCAGCACCACGAACTGAACTTACAGTGTCCTGCTTCCTCTGAGCTCTAGCACCAAGGCGAGTCTCTGGGGAACACATACGAGGAGGAACTGTATTGTCTGGCATCAGGGAAGGAACTCGGGGGCAGCTTTCTCCCAGATGGAGGTGCTTGTAGGGATCATTGTTGTTATGCTGGGACCTCCCCTGCGCAGGGCTGACTGGCAGCCATCTCTGTCTGCTCCACTCTAGTGATTCCCTAAGACCCCACCTCATCCAGTTTGCAGTCCCACTTAAGCTGTGTGCAGTGGCTTTTGCATATGAATGGCCTGTCCTTGCTCAGGCTAAAATCTTCAAACAAGCTGCAGCTGGGTCAGGGAGCCCCAAACTTATCAATAAAAGGCTCAAGACTCAACACCAGCACCAGCCTGCCTTGCTTCATAGCTGGGCCTCATCTGGGCACTTCCAAACCCCAAACAAAAAGGAGGAATCATCAGCTCTCTCTCTAACTCCTGTTGGGTGGCCCCGGGCAGTGGCTGACTTTGCACCGCCCGGGAGACCCAATAGCTAGTGTACCCAATGGTCAGTGTCAGACTATACTAGATTACAACTCTACTCATCCATAAGCGACACATTCAAGGGGCAGACTCAGTGAACACCAAAGCCCCACTGAAGTAAGTCCTGCTCCATCAGGGTGTCTCCTGCACAGCAGATCTCCCACTATAGTTGCAGCTGGTTCTCACAGCCAATTGTCTTGGAGGTCAGTTTCTCCCGGTGACACCAACAACAATCAAGTCTCAACTACAATAAGACTGTATTCATAGGCCACAAAAGGGTGCACCTAAAGTGACTGGGGAGACTGAGCTATGGGCCCTATAGAACACCTACCACATAAGGCCACTCTACCAACTCAAGGAGACATAGCAGCTCTTCACTGTGTATAGACACAAATGCAGGGAAGCAGTCAAAATGCAGAGCAAAGAAACAAAAAAAAAAATGGAAGAAAGCAAACTACTGGATATAGAGTTCAAAACCACAGTTATTAAGGTTACTCAAGAATCTTCTAGAAACCTAAAAAAAAATGAAAAAGGACTAGTCTGAAATTAAGCATACACTGACTGAAATGAAAAATAATATACAGGGATTAAACAGTAGAATAGAGAATTCTAAGAATCAAATCAGTTTGAAATATGAGGAAGCAAAACATATCCAACCAGTAGAGAAAAAAAAAAAACTGAATCCAAAAATATGAAGGTAGTTTAAGGAGCCTCTGGGACAACTTCAAGTGTACTGACATTTGCATAATGGAAGTGCCAGGAGGCAGAGAGAGCAAGATATTGAAAACCTCTTCGAAGAAATAATGACAGAAAACTTGCCCTACCTAGTGATAGAAATAGACTTACAAGTCCAGGAAGCACAGAGAGCCCCAAACAAGAGGAACCCCAAAGAGGACCACACCAAGACATCATGATTAAAATGCCAGTGGCTAAAGACAGAGAAAATTTTAAAAGCAGCAAGAGAAAAGCAGTTACCTATAAAAGAGTGCCCATATGACTATCAGCTAATTTCTGAAACTTTGTAGGCCAAAAGGGAGTGGCAAGAAATATTCAAAGTGATGAATAGTAAGGACTATTACTATTACTCTGCCCAGCAAAGCTATCATTTAGAATTGAAGGTTAGATAAAGAGCTTCACAGACAAAAAGCTAAAGGAGTTCATCACTAAACTAGTATTACATAAAATGTTGAAAGGTATTCTTTAAGAAGAGAGAGAAGAAAAAGAAAAAGATAAAAAATATGAACAAAATGGCAACAAATACATACCTATCAACAATTGAATCTAAAAATTAAAATAAATGAACAAGAAATCTAACAAAATAAACTAATGAATAAAATAGAATCAGAGGCATGGAAATGAAACAGACACGATTCTCAGAGGGAAGGAGGGTGGAAGGCAGGAAGAGATTAAACAAAGATCTTATATGCATATATGCATTACCTATGGACACAAACAATAGGGTGGTGAAGGCCTGGGATGGGGTGGGGTGGGAACCAGATGGAAGAGGACAATAGGAGGGGAAAAGTGGGACACTATAATAATTAAAAAGTAGTCATCCGTTGTCTTGGAACTTGCCAAGATAAAATTGGCAGATGTTCTCATAAATTCTGGAAAAAGCCCCAACATTGGAAAAGGGGGACCTTGAAATCTAGTCTATCCAATAGGGAAACCTTGAAAACTATTGTGGAAAAAGTGTAAAACCTTTGAACTCCCACCAGGTGGGGCACTTGGACTAGCTGAATTGCCTAGTTGTGCTTTATGCCAAGCATATTCTTAATAAACTTGCTTTGCTTCAACACTGCTTTCTATCACTTACCTGAGTTCTTTCTGGACAGTGTGACAAGAAGCTAGGAGGAGAGAGCCCCCTCACACTCAGTCGGTTCTTTGGTAACACTCTGATTTTTAAATTTAATGTGTATTAATATAGATGATTTTGGTCACAGAGGAATCAAAATGCATTTGGTCAAAGTGTAACCAGGATTTTATCCTATTCTTTCTGTTGTCACTGGTGATTAAGATGAAAGTGAGCCCTAACCAGTTTGGCTCAATGGATAGAGCAATGGCCTATTGGACTGAATGGTCCCAGGTTTGATTCCGGTCAAGGACATGTACCTTGGTTGCGGGTACATCCCCAGTGGGAGGTGTGCAGGAGGCAGCTGATCGATGTTTCTCTCTCATTGATGTTTTAACTCTCTCTCCCTCTCCCTTTCTCTCTGTAAAAAATCAATAAAATACATTAAAAAAAAAAGATGAAAGTGAGTTGCTCTAAGGTTAATCTCTTCTACCTTAATCTCTTGTTCCATAAGCGATAAACATCTGTCTTGGTTTATCAAGTAATCCTTAAAATATTATTACTAAGCCTTATCTTTCTTCCATTTATAGCAATAGATAAGTGCCTTCTGGCAGGGCACACCTAATAGCCCACAGTTAAAAATAGGGATCACATCCTGCTCATATCCCATCCCAAAACAAACCCCACAAGATGTGACCAGCTGGTTTAAAAAGATCATCTCACTATATGTCCTTAGTACTACCTTCTTTGACTTCATCCCCATTTCTGCCTTTGATCAGTAGTTTAATTTCACATCAGGCAGTTTTTCTCACACATAAATCATTTTTTTATTCCCTTCTCCCCGCCCTTCCCTTAGTTATTCCTAGAAATGTTTCTTTTTTCCCCCCTTTACCTTCTCTCATTCTCCTTCTTTTATAGGCTGAAAAATAACTGTCATTATGGCAGATAAAATACACGGTAGTGTTAGTGACATACTCCTATCAAGGAAAACAAAAAGTGTGTGATTTGGAGTAGAATTAGGTATAATAATCTCTTCATTCCTCCATTCTGCCCAAATTATACTTACTTTTCTTCAGGCACTAGCATTCAAACTAAATAAATAATTTTATTTTTAATTTTATATAAATAGAGTTGGCATTCTTTTTATTGTACACATATAAAGTTTTGTTATTGTACACATATAAAGTTTTGTTCACTTACATGCATTAAATAACTTTATAATCAGGATCTAATTATCAATCAAAACCTTTAGTAGAACCAAAACCGGTTTGACTCAGTGGATAGAGCGTCAGCCTACGGACTGAAAGATCCCAGGTTCAATTCCGGTGAGGGGCACGTACCTTGGTTGCGGGCACATCCCCAATAGGAGGTGTGCAGGAGGCAGCTGATTGATGTTTTTCTCTTATCGATGTTTCTAACTCTCTATCCCTCTCCCTTCCTCTCTGTAAAAAATCAATAAAAATGTATTTTTTTAAAAACCTTTAGTAGAGAAATGGATAGTTTTCTAGAATGTGTAGTTTTATATTAGAATTCATCTATAAATTAGGCATCCCCCTTAATTGCTGATTTTAAATGTGTGTAATCCACTTTTTGAAAGACAAAATATATATGTGTATGTAACAAGCTTAAAGTTTCCATTGAATTAGCCACATGGATAAGAGGGGTTACTTGACTGCCTGGAAAGGGAATCATAGGCTAGTAGAATCTTGGGATGTGGCCTTACTCATAGCCAAGCTATGGATATACTTTTGTCGGTGTTCCCAAATGGATCAAGTTCTATGGACCTACCTGCAAAACTTACAAGGGACTACGGTGTATAATTAGAATGTCAAATTTTCAGAGTCCAAATATTGCATCAGTGGTACATTTTCGTCCTTTAGGAAAGTTTATATGAAGGATTAGTTGTAGTCACAAGGCTGAGCATGGAATCAGATCCTAAGGTAGGGGATTTTTTAAATTAAAATATAATATGTTGATTTTTTTTTTATGGTAGGGGGTTTGTTGGTGTATTTAATAGCAAGTGTCATATCTCTGCTGCAGAAATGGAGAGACATATCAAAGACATTTCCTTTGGTTGGCTGGTTAGGACATAGTCTTTCTCTTTAGAATTCTCTTTTAAGGGTCCATGTTGTCTGACTTTTTATTGGAACATTTACTCTTAGAATCAATTGATTAGGTGAATCTTTTGATGTGTTAGTATGATTATACTTTCCCAAAACTACTATAATCCTCTATAAACTTCTTTTTTTAATATATTTTATTGATTTTTTTACAGAGAGGAAGGGAGAGGGTTAGAGAGTTAGAAACATCGATGAGAGAGATCGATCAGCTGCCTCCTGCACACCCCATACTGGGGATGTGCCCGCAACCAAGGTACATGCCCTTGACCGGAATCGAACCTGGGACCTCTCAGTTCACAGGCCGACGCTCTATCCACTGAGCCAAACCGGTTTTGGCAATCCTCTAAACTTGACATAGCTTTTCAGATATTTCCTCAGCTTACCATATACTATAACTTTGTTAGGGGATACTGCCATATTTATAGGTGACCAATTTAATCTTTTACTCATTGAGTTTTATAGATCTCATAAATTTCAATCTAAGTGAGTAACATTTTCTAATTTGAAATTGAGGAGGGGTTAGTTACTATATTGTGCTTGTGCCTACTATTTTTCACCTTGTTACTAACTAAGTTTTTCCTATCTGTTTCAGGACATATCATAATTCTGAATCATGTCTGATAACGGAGAACTGGAAGACAAGCCTCCGGCACCTCCTGTGAGAATGAGCAGTACCATTTTTAGCACTGGAGTCAAAGATCCTTTGTCAGCTAATCACAGTTTGTTGAAACCTTTGCCCTCTGTTCCAGAGGAAAAAAAGCCCAGAAATAAAATCATCTCTATATTCTCAGGCACAGAGAAAGGTAAGTAGTACTGTGGCTTCAAGAGTCTGTTATTATTTTGTTACCCATTTGAGATTTTTTAATTAAAATATAATATGTTAATTTTTTTTTTATGGTGAGAACAGTAAACATCCAAGAAAACAATTGGTGGTGTATTTAGGCACTATAAGAAAAACCAGTTTATTTTCAACTATGATAGAAAAGAATAAAACTAAAGTTGCTCAACAAACTTGTTATGCCAGTGATTTTCTATACTCATCTCTGCATTTTCAGAGACTAGGGTTATAGTCATGGCTCCCCAACATTAATAAAATCTATGATATTTGAGAAAGACCTACTATTATAAGAATTGTGATATAGTCTACAGTACCTTGTTTAAAATCCTTGGAGCCAACTTTGCTTTGGAATTGAGAGGTTTTTTGACTTTGAGAGCAGTAGTAATGCTGGGTGTTTTTTTTTATCATGTGTTCTATAATGCCCTCCAAAGCATCTGAGGCAGCACTCAGCAATCAATGTGTGAACGCATCTTTGGCAGTCTTGAGTCTAGCCCACAGTTTCTCAACCTCATTACAATTGCACACAGTGAAAGAGTTGTTTCATGAAACTTTCGTTTCAGTGTTGTGTATACAGTCATAGCTTTTTATTGTGTTTCGCAGATACAGTGATGGTGTTTTTTTATTTAGAAATGGACAGTTTGTGCACTCTCTCTCCCCCCCGCAACCCCTTTCTCCTTTTCTTCTCCCTCTCTCCCTCCTTCTTGCTGTGTCTCTCTCTCTCTCTCCCTTCCTCTTACTCCTTCCCTCCATCTTTCTCTGCCTCCCTCCCTCCATATTTCCTCTCTCCCCCACCCTCCATTTCCCTCTCTCCTTCTCTTCCTCTCTCCCATTCCCTCTTTCTCTAAAATAAAATAAATAAATAAATAAATGGAAGGTTTGTGGCAACCTTGCATTGAGCCACTCTATCAGAACCATTTTTCTAACATTTGTTCATTTCATATCTATGTGTTACATTTTGGTAATTGTCACAATATTTCAAACTTTTTTTATTATTATATTTGTTACAGTAATTTGTGATTGGTGATCTTTGATATTACTAGTAATGGTTTCGGAGTACTACAAACCACACCTATGTAAGATGTCAAACTTCATAGATAAATGTATGTGTTTCAACTGACCCGTGACTGGTCATTTCCCCATATCGCTCCCTCTCGTTGGGCTTCGCTATTTCCTGAAACAACGATATTGAAATCAGGCCAATTAATAACTTTACAATGGCCTCTTAAGTGTTCAAATGAAAGGAAGAGTTGCATATCTGTTTCTTGAAATCAAAAGCTAGAAATGACTAAGTTTAGTGGGGAAGGCTAAGTTAGGAATAAAGCTAGACCTCCTGTACCAGTTAGCCAAAGTCTTGAAAATTAAAACTGCAATTCCAGTGAACATACAAATGATAAGAAAGCAGAACAGTCTTATTGCTAATATGGAGAAAGTTTTAGTGGTCTGGATAAAAGATCAAACTAGCCACAGCATTTCCTTATGCCAAAGCCTAATCCAGACCAAAGCTCTAACTCTCTTCACTTTTATGAGAGTTGAGAGAGGTGAGGAAGTTGCAGAAGAAAAGTTGGAATCTAGCAATGAAAGAGATGTCTCCATACAAACTGCAAGGTGAAGTAGGAAGTACTAATGTGGAAGCTCATAAAAATTAATGAAGGTGGCTATACTAAACAATAGATCATCAATGTAAATGAAACAGCCTTTATATTGGAAGAAGATGCCATCTTAGGACTTTCATAGTAGTGAGAGGTCATTGCCTGGCTTCAAAGCTTCAAAGGACAGGCTGACTCTCTTGTTGGGGACTAACGCAGCTAGTGACTTTTAAGTTGAAGCCAGTGCTCCCTTACCATTTCACAGTTCCCAAGGTCCTTAAGAATTGTGTGCTCTATAAATGGAACAACAGCACACCTGTTGACAACATGGTTTACTGAATATTTTAAGCCCAGTGTTGATACCTATTGCTAAGGAAAAAGGAATCCTTTCAAAATAACACTGCTCATTGACAGTACACCTGGTCACCCAGAGCTCTGATGGAGATGTCCAGCAAGATTAACGTTTCCATGCTTGCTAAAGAAACATTAATGATGAGAGAGAATCATCAATTAGTTGCCTCATGCCCCACACTAGGGATCGATCCTGTAACCTAGGCATGTGCCCTGACTGGGAATCAAACTGTGACCTCCTGGTTCCCAGATCGATGCTCAACCACTGAGCCACGCCAGCTGGGCAACAACAACAGATAAATTTTGGAAGACTGTATCTTCCATCAGTAATAAGTCCTCTGATGGATCTGTGCAAATAAATTGAAAACCTTCTAGAAAGGATTCCCCATTCTAGATGACGTTAATTATGTGATTCATGAGAAGGGGTCAGAATATCAACATTTACAGGAGTTTGGAACAAGTTGATTCCAAACCTCATGGATGATTTTACTGGAAGAAGTAACTGCATGTGTGGTAGAAATAGCAGGAGAACTAAAATTAGAGGTGGAGCCTGAGGATATGACTGAATTGCTGTAATCTCATGATAAAAATTGAACAGGCAAGGAATTGCTTATTGATGAACAAAGAAAGTGGTTTCATAAGATGAAATTCACCCCTGGTGAAAATGCTATGAAAATTGTTGAAATGGTAACAAATAATTTGAAATATACATAAACTTAGTTGATAAAGCAGCAGCAAGGTTTGAGAGAATTGGCTCCAGTTTTGAAAGAAGGCCTGTTAGTAAAATGCTATCAAACAGCATTGTTTACCAAAGAGAAATCTTTGGTGAAAGGAAGCGTCAGTCCATACAGGAGGCACCGTTGTCTTCTGATAAACTGCCACAGCCCCAATCTGGAGGCACTGTCACCCTGATCAGCCACAACCATCAACATCAAGACAAGGTCCTCAGCCACCAAAAAGATTATGACTTGATGAAGGCTCAGATGAGAGCATTTTTTAGCATTAAAATATTTTTATATGTAATATGTACATTATATTTTTTTAGACATAATGCTATTGGACACTAACAGACTATAACATAGTGTAAATATAACCTTTAAATGTACAGGAAAACAAAAAAATCCGTGTGACTCCCTTCATTGTGATATTTATTATTGTGGTCTGGAACGAAACCTGCAGTTATATCTGAGGTGTCCTGGTATTGGGTCAGGATGTAAAATCTGGTGGTGTGGATTCTGGACAAAGATTTAAAATTTACAGTGACATATATTCTTAGGGGTAAAATTGCTGGATTGCAGGGCATGTTTGACTTAACTAGATTTGACAAATTACTTTCCAAACCCTTTTTTTTTTTTTAATGTTCATTCTCACCCACAAAACATAAATGTTCCCATTGTTGAACATCTAGCAAATCCCTTTTATTACAGGACTTTAATTTTTGCTAAATTGGGAGATGCAAAATGGTATCATCTCATTGTGGTTTTAATTTCTATTTCCCTGATCATGCAGGAAATTTGTCTTTTCATATGTTAATTTAGCATCATTTGTGTTTTCTGTGATATTCTTGAATCATTTCTTCTATTAAGTTGTTTTTCATTTATTGACAAACATTTTAAATAATCTACATACTAAGCCTATATAAGTTATATGTTATCTATATATATAAAGGCTAAGCAGCTGTCTTGACCATCCGACTGGTAGCTATGATGTGTAATGACCAGCAGGGGGCAGACGCTCAGTGCAGAGGCTGCCAAGCTTTGGTAACTTGGCAGCAGCAGTTCTCAGGTGACACACCAGGAACCAGAGAGGAGAGAGCCCAATTTGAGGGGGGCCGGGGTGTTACCTGAGAACCACCCTCTTGCAATCTGGGACCCCTGGGGGATGTTGGAGAGCCAGTTTTGGCCTTATCCCTGCAGGTCACCATGGGAGGAACTGTGGTAGTTTGGCTCTGGGAGTTGGCTCCGGGAGTGTCCAGCTCCTCTTGCCCAGTCCTGCCCCAAAGGCCACCTTCTAATTAATTTCCTTTCAGTGTGCACTGTGGCACTAGTTAAATATAATTTTCCAGGTTATGATTTGCCTTTTCACCCTTTCAGTGGTATCCATTGATGAACAATTTTGGTGGTGTTGAATTGACCAATTTCTTTGTTTTATGGTTGAGCTTTTTGTGGTTTAAGAATTTGTTACCAAATTAGGGGTCAAAGATATTTCTTAGGCTTTTCTAAAAGTATTACAGTTTGCCTTTATAATATAAACCTTTGAACTTTCTCGATTTGGTTTTTGTGGATCTGTACAGAGAGATCAATTTCCACTTATTTATTTAAATATATTTTTATTGATTTCAGAGAGGAAGGGAGAGGGAGGGAGAGATAGAAACAGCAATAAAAAGAGAACAATCAATTGGCTGCCTCCCACAGGTCCCACACCACGAATAAGCCCAGAATCTAGGCAAAAGCCCTGGCCAGGAATCGAACTGTGACCTCCTGGTGCATAAGTCTATGCTTAAACACTGAGTCATGCCAACCGAGCTATTTTCACTTTTTTAAACCAGTATTCTGGATCTTTTTTTTAAAGTTTATTGTTTCCCCACTGCGCTGCAATGCTAGCATTTATCTGTCAGGTTTCCATGTGTACCAGGGTCTGTTTTTCTGTTCTCCATGTTATTACACTGGCTTCTGTGTCTGTACCTCAGCTAATACTTTACTCCTTAATTCCTATAGTTTATAATTCTTAATAGAGCAGATTGCTGCCAGGTTCTTCTTCAGGATCTTTTGGCCCTTTACTCTTTATTCTTTTAGAATATGCATATCGCCGAAACCGGTTTGGCTCAGTGGATAGAGCGTCGGCCTTCAGACTGAAAGGTCCCAGGTTCGATTTCCGTCAAGGGCATGTATCCTGGTTGCGGGCACGTCCCCAGTGAGGGGCGTGCAGGAGGCGGCTGATCGATGTCCCTCTTATCAATGTTTCTAACTCTATCCCTCTCCCTTCCTCTCTGTAAAAAATCAATAAAATATATTTTTAAAAAAAGAATATGCTTATCTATAAGGGTTTTTTTATTTTTGTATTTTTAGTCTCAGTGTGTGTGTGTGTGTGTGTGTATGATTGGTTTTTTTAATTTCTTTAATCTTTATTATTCAGATTATTACATTAGTTTCTCTTTTTTTCCCCATAGCTTCCGCCACCGTCCTCATCCATAAGTGTATTTTTGTCCACTCTCTTCCTGCACCTCCCACATCCCTTCCCCCTCCCCCAGAATTATCAGTCCACTCCCTTTCTGTGCCCCTGATTCTATTATATTCAGCAGTTTATTCTGTTCATCAGATTTTTAATTCACTTAAATTTTAGATTCACTTGTTGATAGATATGTATTTATTGTTCATAATTTTTATCTTTAGCTTTTTCTTCTTCCTCTTCCTCTTCTTTAAGAATATCTTTCAGCATTTCATATAATACTGGTTTGGTGTTGATGAACTCCTTTAGCTTATCTGTGAAGATCTTTATCTGCCCTTCAATTCTGAATGATAGCTTTGCTGGATAGAGTATTCTTGGTTGTAGGTTCTTGCTATTCATCACCTTGAATATTTCTTGCCACTCCCGTCTGGCCTGCATAGTTTGTTGAGAAATTAGCTGACAATCGTATGGGTGCTCCCTTGTAGGTAATTTTTTTTTTCTCTTGCTGCTTTTAATATTCTATCTTTGTCTTTTGCTCTTGGTATTTTAATGATGATGTGTCTTGGTGTAGTCCTCTTTGGATTCCTTTTATATGGGGTGCTTTCTGGACTTGTAAGTCTATTTCACCAGATGTGGGAAGTTTTCATTCATTATTTCTTCAAATAGGTTTTCAGTATCTTGCTCTCTCTCTCCTTCTGGCACCCCCACAATTCTGATGTTGGTACGCTTGGAGCTGTCCCAGAGGCTCCTTACATTATTTTCACATTTTTGGATTCTTTTTTCTTCTTGCTTTTCCAGTTGAATGTTTTCTGATTCTTTATATTTCAAATTTTTGACTTGATTCTTGCCTTCCTCTAGTCTGCTGTTAGGTCTCTGCATAATATTTTTTATTGCAGTCAGTGTATGTTTAATTTCTAGTTGGTCCTTTTTCATTTCATCTTGGGTCTTGCTAAATTTATCCATCTTTTCTAGGATATTCTTGAAAAACCTTATAACTATAACCATGGTTTTGAACTCTATATTCAGTTGTTTGTTTTCCTCCATTTCTTTTGTTTGTGATCTCTTCCTTTGTCTCTGCATTTTCACTATGCTCTGAGAACTTGTATGTTAGAGTCAGCCGTATGATACAAGACTTATAAAACTGCAAAGGCTCTCTGTTGAGTTTGGGATGGGTGGAGTCTCAGGGCTTAACGGACCGCCTTACCTTCCAGTCGGCCCCGCCCTACACAGCCACTTGGTCTCACCTGACTCAGGGTAATCACTGGAACGTTCTCTATGCGCTCGCACAGTGCCTCTAGACCGCTGCCTTTCCGGCTCCCCTGCGCTCGGGAACCATATGAGTCTGGGTCTCCAGGTTCTCCCCCGAAATTGGCGTTTAGTGGAGTTAGAAGTGGCGCAGTTGGGAGGCTCTGTATCCTGCCCACTTGTGAAAGCCAGCGGCACAGTCAGCAGTCGGTCTTCTGTGCGCAGTGCCGTGCGCGCCAACAGACTTCTGCCCTTTGAGACTCCCCTAAATTTCCGTGCACTTCTCCCTTTTCACAGTCCAAACTCCCCCCATATAAGTCTTGCCTGGACTTAGCGTTCAGTGCTGTAGGATAAGGGATTCAATGCAGTTGGGAGTCTCCATCTTCCTTCCGCCAGAGAAAGCCAGTCAGATACTCCGGCACCCGCTCTCTCCATGCGCACATCTCTGTACCTCAGCTTTTTGCAGCTCCTCTGGGTCTCTGTGAGCCCCTCTCTTTCCTTCTAGTTGTAGAATTTCCGCTCAGCCAGCTTTCCTGTGGTTCTGGATGATGTCCGTTCTGTCTTTTAGTTGTAGTTTTGAAATTGTTGTGCGAGGCAGCAGTGTAGGTGTTTACCTATGCCGCCATCTTGGATTCTTCGCACACGCATCTTAATACCTCTCTCTCCTGCAGCTCCTCTGCGTCTCAGTATGCTTTTCTCTTTCCTTCTAGTTGTAGAATTTCCACTCAGTCAGCTTTCCTGTGGTTCTGGATGATGTCCGTTCTGTCTTTTAGTTGTAGTTTTGCCCTCCCCTGCAGGCTTGATCACCCCCAACAGCCCTCCCTTGTAGGACTGGTTCCACCCAACTGCCCTCCTCTGCTGGTCATCTTGTGGTGGCCATCTTGTGTCCACATCAGAGCAGCCATCTTGTGTGTTGGGAGTGATGGTCAATCTGCATATTACTCTTCTATTGGACAGAAGGTAGAGGCCTGGTGCATGGGTGGGGGCCAGCTGGTTTTCCCTGAAGGGTGTCCAGATCAGGGTGGAGGTTCCCTTGGAGCATGAGGTGGCATGGGCGAGGGGCCTTGTAGTGGTTTGCAGGCCAGCCACGCCCCTGATGACCCAATGGATGCTCTGGTATCTGGGCTTTATTTATCTTCTACAATTGAAACTTTGTAGCTTTGAGTAGAACCAAGCCTCATGCTCGCTCCATAGTGGCAGCCATTTCTGGTGGGCTTCATTTATCTTCTATCATTGAACTTTGTAGCCTTAAGTGGAGGCCAAGACAGGCCAGGCTGCAGAAGCTTGGCTTCCTCCATCTCCAGGGGCAACCCTAGCCACCTCCTCTCTCCAGCTCTGTGGCTGCCGCCATTTTTGTTGGGATTTATCTTTCATAATTGAAACTTTGTAGCCTTGAGTAGAGGCCTGGGCCTGCCAGCGTGTGTGGAAAGCTTGGCTTCCACCATTGCCAGGGAAACCCAAGTCTCCCTCTCACTCTCCGTGACTGCAGCCATCTTGATTGGGCTTAATTTGCATACTTGTTCCTAATTGGCTTGTGGGTATAGCAGAGTGATGGTTAATTTGCATATTGCTCTAATTAGAGCATATTTTATTGTTTGTTTGTTTTGTTTTGTTTTGTTTTTTTTACAGAGAGGGAGAGGGTTAGAGAAACATCGATGAGAGAAAAACATCAATCAGCTGCCTCCTGCACACTCCCTACTGGGGATGTGCCTGCAACCAAGGTACATGCCCTTGACTGGAATCAAACCTTCAGTCCACAGGCCAATGCTCTATCTACTGAACCAGACTGGTTAGGGCAGAAGCTTTTTATTTTGATGTAGTCCCATTTGTTTATTTTCTCTCTAGTTTCCATTGCCCTAGAAGCTGTATTGGTGAAGGTATTATTTCAGCATATGTCTGAGATTTTGCTGCCTGTGGATTCCTCTAAGATTTTTATGGTTTCCCACCTTATGTTTAAGTCCTTTATCCATTTTGAGTTTATTTTTGTGTATGGTGTAAGTTGGTGGTCTAGTTTCATTTTTTTTGCATGTATCTGTCCAATTTTCCCAATACCATATATTGAAGAGACTGTCTTGACTCCATTATATGTTCTTGCCTCCTTTGTCAAATATTAATTGAGCATAGTCGTTTGGGTTGATTTCTATTCCATGGGTCTATATGTCTGTTCTTGTGCCAGTACCAGGCAATTTTGAGAACAGTGGCTTTGTAATATAGTTTGAGATCTGGTATTGAGATTTCTCCTATTTGGTACTTCTTTCTCAGGATTGCTGCAGCTATTTGGGGTCTTTTTTTTATTCCAGATGAATTTTTGGAGAGTTCATTCTAGGTCTGCTAAATATGCCGTTGGTATTTTAATGGGGAGTGCATTGAATCTGTAGATTCCTTTGGGTAGTATGGACATTTTAATTATGTTGATTCTACCAACCCATGAACACAGTTTGTTCTTCCATCTGTTTATGTCTTTATCTCTTTTTTCAATATCCTGTAGTTTCCAGATTATAGGTCTTTTACCTCCTTGGTTAAGTTTATTCCTAGGTATCTTAATTTTTTTTCTTGCAATGGTAAATGGGATTGTGTTTTTTTTTTAAATCTCTTTCTGTAAATTCACTGTTGGTGTATAAAAATGCCGTAGATTTCTGGTCATTAATTTTGTATCCTGCTACATTGCTGAACTCATTTATTAAGTTTAATAATTTTTTTGATGGGGTCTTTAGGGTTTTCTATGTATAGTATCATGTTATCTGCGAATAATGACAGTTTTACATCTTCTTTTCCAATTTGGATACCTTTTATTTCTTCTTGTCTAATTGCTATGGCAAGCCTGTTGATGTTTTTATTAGAATTGTATATTTGTTGGGTAAGTTCAGGAGAATTACATTTGCTTTGTAGTTGAGATTACAGCATTTGCAGAGTCTCCATTTGTAGCTTGTTTGAAGGAAGATTTAGAAGCACAGTAGTTTTTCTGTTAAAGGAGAGGGAATATTTGGAGGGAAATGTGCTCTTATTTCCTGAGAATCTTTCCCTCCCTTCCCAACTCTGTCTCCTTCACTTACTGTACCTTTCTGACACAACTGTGGCCTGATGCTTTGAGAATTAGGAATGAGGGGAAACCCTTTGTGTATATGCACATACGTGCTTATAAGAACACAGTAATCTACCTGGTTAACCACTACCAACATTTATGCAGTAGCATTCTCCTGCCTAAATCCTTAGCAGCTGTTTTTCTCCTTAGTTTTGTCCTAATTTATTTCTGGGACATTTCTCATAGATTTTTTTTTTTTATGATAAAGAAATTTGATATAGAAAAGGAAGGTTACAATAACTCCTTAGTCTGTCATCTTGAAACAGAAGTCTGTAGTTGAAAAATTGAATCATTTTAATATACACTGAGTAGTTAGAGTATTATGATCTCTGAACGCATAATAATCTGGCTACTCAATTTATATCCTCCTATATAATAATAAAAGGCTAATATGCAAGTTGTCCCCTCGACCAGGAGTTTGACCAACAGGCAGGCTGGCCAACCGCCCATGTCCCCTCCCCCTAGCTAGGCTGGCCGGACCCCACCCATGCATGTACTGGGCCTCTAATACACACACACACACACACACACACACACACACACACACACACACTGAGTGGCTAGATTATTATGTGGTCAGAGATCATAATAATCCACTCAGTGTATATTTATTTCAGAGAGGAAGGGAAAGGGAGAGAGAGATGAAACATCATTGATGAGAGAGAATCATTGATTGGCTGCCTCCTGCATGCTCCCTGCTGGGGATTGAGCTCACAACCCAGGCATGTGCCCCAACCGGGAATGGAACTGTGACCTCCTGGTAGCTTAATGCTCTACCACTGAGCCATACTGGCCATACTGTATTATTATTATTATTATTTTCTGATTGTATCATTATTTTAAAAGTTAAAATGGCCCAGCCAGTCTCATCATTAATGCTTCTCTCTTTTCCTCTCCTTTTCTCTGAAATGAATAAAAAGTTATTTTTTAAAAAAATCATAATGACTGAAAGATTGTTGCTATCTCTAATGTAAAGCCTAATCTATATTTATTTTATTCTACTCAAATTTACACTCCTTTGTGCTATCCTTGTTAACGAACATCTAATATTTTCATTTAAAAAGAAAAAAGATTGACTTTGGAGTATCTTCAGTTATTCATCATTGATTTTAATTAGTGTCATGGGAAAAATTAAGAAAACAAGAAAATACACCTCTTTAAAAATTTATTTTTATTCATTTCAGAGAGGAGTGAGAGAGAAAGATAGAAAGAGAGAGAATAATTGATCAGCTGCCTACTGTACTCCCTACTCTGGGGAATTGAGCCTGCAATCCGGGCATGTGCCCTGACTGGGAATCAAACCATAACCTCCTGGTTCATAGGTCGATGCTCAACCATCTGAGTCTCGCCATCCAGACAGTATGCCTTTTATGGCAACTTAATTGAACAAATAATTTTCACATCCCTGTTAATATGTATCATATGCCCCCTGTGAGTCATCAGAGACACACTGATAGTCAAAGTAGATGGTGTCCCTGCCCTTGTGGCACCACTGATCAAAAACTACAGCATAGCCCTGACCTGTGTGGCTCAGCTGGTTGGAGCATTGTCCCATATACTGAAAGGTGGCAGGTTCCATCCCTGTTCCGGGCCAGCATGAGTCTGTCTCTGTATCTCTCTTCCCCCTTCTCCCCTTCTTCTCTCTAAAAAAACAAAAAAGAACTGTAGCACATAATTATAAACTGAAACATGATGGTAGAGATAGTGTAAGATATCTATCTTATCTGGGAAGGCTTCATAAGGAAATGACATTTAAGTTGAAGGTTAAAAGATGAATAAGTGAATATAGTTAGGAGGATTTTGATAGTTAAAACGTTGTTTTCAATGCCTAGAAAAGAATTTCATCCGAAACCGGTTTGGCTCAGTGGATAGAGCTTCTGCCTGCGGATTGAAAGGTCCCAGGTTTGATTCCCGTCTAAGGCATTTATCTTGGTTGTGGGCACATCCCCAGTAGGGGGCATGCAGGAGGCAGCTGATCAATGTTTCTCTCTCATCGATGTTTCTAACTCTCTATCCCTCTTTCTTCCTCTGTAAAAAAATCAATAAAATATATTTAAAAAAAGAATTTCAGTGCTACAGACACAGGAGGGATCATAGCATATTCATGGAGCTAAGTACAGTCCTGCAAAATGTGAAAGCAGAAAGGGAGAATTATATAGCAATAGAGAACTGATGCATGAAATTAAATTCATGCAAGAGTAGGCCTTCCTCCCTCTCCTTACCCTCCCCCCCTCTCTCCCCACCCCGGCTGCCAGCACCAACTTCCCTCTAGCACCCAGGACCTGGGATTCTCTCTGGCTGCTGGCAGGCACCTGGAACCTGGGCTTCTCTCGCAACCCTGGCTTCGTCTGGAAAGATTCTGGTCTAACTAGTATATTAAGCTTTTATTATCCTATCTAATAAAGAGGGAATATGCTAATCGACCATCACTCCATCACAAGGATGGCTACACCCACAGCTGAGGCAAGTTCCCTTAAGGAACCTTAACAGCAATCAGCAGGGACCTGAAGCTACACCCTCCCCTGCCCCTGTAGGGCTTGACAGGGGACCTCAGGCCGTGTTCCCCATCCAGCGGGGCTTGATGGGGGACCTTCAAGGTGCACCCGCAGTGCTGGGTCGGGGAATCTCAGGCCGAATCCCCCTCCCAGCGGGGCTTGATGGGGGAACCTGAGGCTATGCAACCTCCCCCGCCTCCCTTGCCGCCTGGCTTGTCAGGGAACCTCAGGCGGTATCCCCCCACCCCATCTGGTGGACCTTAGGCCACACCCCCCATCCTGGCACCGGGCCAGGGGACCTGAGGCTACGCCCCTGCCTGGCGGGGCTTGACAAGCGTGCAACTGGCTGGGTCTGGATCTAGCTCAATGGGGCGGGGGAGGGCAGCCGGGTCTGGGTCTCATGTGATTTTGAGGCACATGTGGGTGGGCTGGGACTTGACTCTGGGTCTCCCATTTAATGTGCATGAATTTAGTTATAGATAATGTAGGAAACTACAGACAGCAGAGGGGCTGGGCTGTAGAGGTGAGGTAGGCAGGGAACAGATCATAAAGGGCCTTGTATTCCATGCTACAGAGCTCAGATTTTATTCTGTTTCCTGGGGAACCGTTACAGAATTTTAAACAGGAAAGACCTGGTCACATTTCTGTCTCAAGTAGAGACTGGTAGTTATATAGAAAATAGATTTTGTTAGTGAAGATGGTAATGCTCAATTATCTTGACTTATATTTAAAAGCTCTGTTTAGTTAGCTAGTGTTGAGTGTTACAGTATATATAAACTAAAGCAGTTTTCACATCTAATTATTTAGCCTATAAGCAAGCACCTTCACATCTGGTTGGTTATGAAAATGATAGAATTAGAATTATAAATATCCCTTTTGGTCTAAAAATTTAATTCTAAGATTAATAATAGTAGCCCATACTCCTGTCTTTTTCCTAGAAAATATCCTTCTGTGGGATGGAACAAGTTTAGTTTCACCAGTTTGAAGCTGTTCTGGGTCAAAAGAACAAAGGGGTAATCACTGGTTGTTTTATTATTATTTTTTTGTATTTATATACATAAGTTTATTATAAATTTTACTGATAATAAAGCTGGAAAATAATACACAATTTACAAATGTTAAATATATACTTAAAATACTAAAATATGCTGTGCTCTTTATTGTAATGCTACAGCATCAATTACTGTCTGAATTGATTCCTTTAGTTTTTGCTAATCCTTATATTTGCAGCCAACTGGTGATTGCAATGTATCCAGGATTTTTTTTTTAATTAAATCTTTACTGTTGAAAGTATTATATATGTCCACTCGCTCCCCCCTATTCCCTCCAGAATTGACCCATTCTAGCCTGTCCCACCATAGGCCTTTATTACCCTATTGTCTGTATCCGTGGGTTAGGCATATATGTTCTTTGGTTGATCTCTTCCCCCCTCCCATCCACCTTCCCTCTAAAATTCCACAGACTGTTCTATGCTTCTGTGTCTCTGAATATTTTTTTCTTTTCTGTGTGTGTGTGTGTGTGTGTGTGTGTGTGTGTGTGTGTGTGTTTCAGTAGTTATTCCCCAGAACTTTCCTGGTGCTTTATTTATTTTTAAAAGTTTTATTGTGGAAAGTATTACATATATCTTTTCTTCCCCTCCCTTCCCCTTGCCCCCCATTGACCCCTTCTAGCCCGTACCCTCCCCCCAGGCCTTTACCACTCTATTGTCTGTATCCATACGTTATGCATATATGCATACAAGTTCTTTGGTTGATCACTTCCCATCCACCCACCCACCCTCCCCACACCTTCCCTCTGAGATTCCGTAGTCTGTTCTATGTATACTACTATGACTCTGGATCTGTTTTGCTCATCGATTTATTTTGTTCATTAAATTCCACATATGAGTGAGATCCTATGATACTTGTCTTTCTCTGGCTTATTTTGCTTTGCATAATACTCTTCAGGTCCTTTCATGCTGTCTCAAAGAGTAAGACATCCTTCTTTTTTACTGCTGCATAGTATTCCATGGTGTATAAATGTACCACAGCTTTTTGTCCATTCATCTACCAATGGGCATTTGGGCTGTTTCTAGATTTTAGCTATTGTAAATTATGCTGCTATGATCATAGGGGTGCATACATTCTTTCTGATTGGTGTTTCTGTTTTCTTGGAATATATCCCTAGAAATGGGATCACTGGGTCAAATGGCAGTTCCATATTTCATTTTTTTAGGAAACTCCATACTGTTTTCCATAATGCTGCACCAGTCTGCATTCCCTCCAGCAGTGTACTAGGTTTCCCTTTTCTCCACATCCTTGCCAGTACTTGTCATTTATTGATTTGTTTATGGTAGCCATTCTGACAAGTATGAGGTGATATATCATTTTAATTTACATTTCTCTGATTTCTGGTTTTCTCTGTTCTCTTCCCTTGATCTACTAGTATATGTCTTTTCTTGTGCCAGTACCAGGCTGTTTTGATTAGAGTGGCTTTGTAGTATAACTTCATATCAGTTGGTATGATCCCTCTAACTTGGTTGTTCTTTCTCAAGATTGCTGCAATTCAGGGTCTTCTTTGGTTCAATATAAAATTTTGGAGTATTTGTTCTTAATCTGTGAAGTGTGCTGTGGCTATTTTAATAGGGATTGTATTAAATCTGTAGATTGCTTTGAGTAGTATGGACATTTTAATGCTGTTAATTCTACCAGTCCATGAACATGGCATATTCTTCCACTTGTTTTATCTTCCTCTATCTTTCAACATCCTGTAGTTTTCTGAGTGCAAGTCTTTTATCTCCTTGGCTAATTTTATTCCTAAGTATCTTAATTTTTTGTTGCAAAATGGTAAATGGAATTGTTTAGTTTCTCTTCTGAGAATTCATTGTTGGTGTATAAAAATGATTTCTGGGTGTTAATTTTGTATCCTGCTACATTGACAAATTCATTATTAAATCTGGTAGTTTTTTGGTGGAGTCTTCAGGGTTTTCTATGTACAATATGTAATCAGTGAATAATGTCAGTTTTACTTCCTCCTTTCCAGTTTGGATGCTTTTTATTTCTTCTTCTTGTCTCATCGCTATGGCTAGCACTTCCAATACTGTGTTGAACAGGAATGGTGAAAGTACATATTCCTGTCTTGTTCCTGTTCATAGGGGAAATGGTTTTAGTTTTTGCCCATTAAGTATGATGTCAGCTGTAGATTTGTCATATATGGCCTTTATCATGTTGAAGAATGACCCCTCTAGTCCCACTTTGCTGAGAGTTTTTATCAAAAATGGGTGTTGGATTTTGTCTAATGCTTTTTCTGCACCAATTAATATGATCATGTGATTTTTGCCTTTTAATTTATTTATGTAATGGATCACATTTATTGATTTAATAAATCCCACTTGGCCATGGTGTATGATCTTTTTAATATATTGTTGGATGCAATTTGCTAATATTTTGTTGAGGATTTTAGCATCTATATTCATCGGGGATATTGGCCTGTAATTCTCTTTCTTTGTAGTGTCTTTATCTGGTTTTGGAATTAGGATAAAAGAGTGTGGAAGTGTTCCTTCCTCTTGGATTTCTGAAATAGTTTGAGGAGTATAGGTTGTTAGTTCTTTGAGTGGTATTTGGTAAAATTCCGCTACGAAGTTGTATGGACCAAGGTTTTTGTGTTCTGGGAGTCTTGATTATGACTTTTATTTCATCAGTTGTTGGCCTATTCAGGTTTTCTGATTCTTCCTGATACAGTTTTTAGAAGATTGTAATTTTTCTAGGAATTTGTCCATTTCATCCACACTGAACATCTTGTTGACATATAGTTGTTCATAGTATTTTCTTTTAGTCCTTTGTATTTCTGTGGTGTCAGTAATTCTCCGCTTTAACTTCTGATTATATTTATTTGGATCCTCTGTCTTTGTTTCTAGATTAGTCTGGCTAAAGGTTCATCTATCTTATTTATCTTTTCAGAAAACCAGCTCGTGGTTTCATTGAAATTTTTTTGTGGGTTTTTTGTGTTTTTTTTTTGGAGAGGGGTGTGTGTTTGTGTATGTGTCTTTTATGGCATTTATTTCTACTCTCATCTCTATTTCCTTCTACTTACTCTGGGCTTTTCTCATTGTTCTCTTTCTAATTCTTTCAGATGTAAGGTTAAATAGTTTATTATTGATTTTTCTTGTTTTTTTGAGGTAGGCCTATTTTGCTATGAACTTTTCTCTCAGGACTGCTTTTGCTGTGTCCCAGAGATTTGGGGTTCTTGTGTGTTCATTTTTATTTATTTCCAGGAAGTTTTTATTTATTTCTTGATCACATTGGTAACCCACACATTGTTTAATAACATGTTATTTAGCCACCATGTGTTTGAATGTTTTGGGGTGTTTTTATTATAGTTGATTTCTAATTTCATTCCACTGTGACCTGAGAAGATGCTTCATATGATTTCAATCTTCTTGAACTTTATGTCCTAATGTGGTCTATCTTTGTGAATGACCCATGTGCACTTGAGAACAACATATATTCTGCAGCTTTGGGGTGAAATAGTCTATAAATGTCAGTTAAATCCATCTGATCCAGTGTGTCCTTTAGAATCACTATTTCCTTGTTAATTTTTTGTCTGGAAGATCTAAACACTGAAGTGATGAAGGTGTTAAAGTTCCCTATTATGACTCTCTTGTTGATCTCTCCCTTAAAGTCTTCTAGAAGTTTTTTTACATATTAAGGTGCTCCTATGTTGGGTGTATTTATGTATATCCTCTTATTGGATCGATCCTTTTGGTTTCATGTAGTGACCTTTCTTGTCTCTTGTGATTTACTTCCATTTTGAAGTCTATTTTGTCAGATGAGTGTTGCTATCCCAGCTTTTTTTTCTTTTCTTTTCTCTTTATATAGAAAATATTTTTCCTTCCCTTCACTCTCATTCTTTGTGTCTTTTGTTCTGAAGTGGGTTTCTTGTAGACAGCATATAGTTTGGTCATATTTTTTCATCCATTCAGCTACCCTATGTTTTATTGGAGCATTTAATTCATTTACATTTAAGGTTATTATTGATGGGTACTTATTTATTGCCATTTTAATTCTGTATGCCTAGGCTTCTCTCTTTATTTCTTCTAATTATTACAGCCTTCCCTTTAGCATTTCTTGTAATGTGGGCTTGGTGCTGATGTACTCCTTTAGTTTTTGTTTTGTTTTGTTTTATCTGGGAAGTTCCTTATTTCACTGTCCATTTTGAATTTGAATGATAGCTTTGCTGGATATAGTAATCTCAGTTTCAGATCCTTGCTTTCCATTACCTTGATTACTGTATATGATATCATTCCCTCCTGGCATTTAGAGTTTCTGATGAGAAATTGGGTGTCAGCCTTATGGAAGCTCCTTTGTAGGTAACAGTTTGCTTTACTTTTGCTGCCTTTAAGATTCTCTCTTTGTCTTTAATGTTTGGCATTTTAATTATGAGGTGTCTGGGTATTGGCCTGTTCTTGCTTGGGACTGTGCCTCCTGGACTTATGTTACTTATTCCTTCACCAGGTTAGGGAAGTTTTCTGCCATTATTTCTTTAAAACACTCTCTGTCCTCGGCTCTTCCCCTTCTGGCTCACCTACTATTTGAATATTGTTATGTTTCATGTTGTCCCATGGCTCCCTTAAGCTATCCTCCTGTTGTTTTTTTTAATTGTTTTTTCTATTTGGTTCTCAAATTGAGTGATTTTTTTTTCTACCCTATTTTTTAATTCACTGATCCAATCCTCAGCTTCCCCTAATCTATTTATTCCTTCCAAAGTGTTCTTTAGTAGTGCTATGTCACCTTTTATTTCCAGCTGGTCTTTTTTTCATAATTACTATATCTTTTCTCAGGCTGTTGAACATCTTGACCATCACTATTATCAAACTCTATATCAGATAAATTTCTCATCTCCATTTCATTTATCTCTTCTTCTGGAGAATTCTCTTGTTCTTTCCTTGTGGGGTTTGTTTTTTTGTCTCCCCATTTTGGCTTCCTGTTGGGTTTGTGACTGTGTATTTATTAGGTTTGTGACTCAGTCTCTAGTTCAGGACAGTGTCAAACACTGTTTCTGACTAATTAGGTCAGGTAAATAAAGCCTTTAGAGATCCACCTCTGCCTGTTGACTGATTGGTTTCAGTTTTGAGTAGCCCTGAGGCAATCATCCACAGGTGTGGTGAGAGGTTTTCCATTAGGCTGTGCTGGAGCAATTGCTTCTGCCTAGAGGCTGTTATTCTGTCTGTTAATGGGCCTCAGAAGCTGCACCATTGGGCAAGGTGTTTCTAATAGAGTGCGTCAACTGTCTTCCCCAAAAACTGCCTCCATAGTAGAGGTCTGCCTGAGAAAGATGACCTCTGCTGCTTGAGGGGATGACTCAGACAGGAAACCACAGTGGCTACCTTCTGAGCTCCAACCCCAGAGCCCCCACCCCCGGCTTCTGCTCCAGTCCACTCTGCCAGAGCCCAAGGTGAGTGGCAGCATACTAAATTTTATGTGTTGGCCCTTTAAGAGGGTGCCTGCATTTCCAGCCATCTCTCCCTGGCAGACAGCAACCCTGCTGCTTTTCACAGCCAGATGTTATGTGGGCACCGTTCTCGGTTCTGGTGCTCTGTGTTGCAGAGCCCAAGCTTGGGTTTAGACCCCAGAGTTCTCAGTGGAAACCCCCCACAGCTGAGATATCCCTCGGACCTTCAGCTTCTGGCTGTGGGAGGCCGACAAGCCCTTTCTCATCTCTACTTCCTACCAGTCTCCATGTAGTCTCCACTTTCCATCGTTGGTTCTCAGGGTTCTCTCTCACTAGTCTTCAGTTGATTTTTCAGGGTAGTTTTTCTGTAATTTAATCGTAGTTTTAGTTTGGTCTGAGTGTCTGTGTAGCTTCTACCTTGCCGCCATTTTAAAGCCCCATCACTGGTAGTTTTAGAGAAAGAAGAGTCTCCCTTTAAAGAGATGGATATTTTTTTCAATTAAATTTTTATTGATGTTACACAGGAAAGGAGAGGGAGAAAGAAACATCATTGTTGAGAGAGAATCATTTATTGGCTGCCTCCTGCCCTGACTGGGAATTGAACTATGCCTCTTGGTTCATAGCTCGATGATGAACCACAGAGCCATGCCGGGCTGGAAAGACATGCGTGTATTTTTTTTTCTGTATTTTTTTATCCTTAGATTCTAAGTAGCCTAAAAGTTGGTGGTCTTAAATCAGGGGTGGGGAACGTCTGTCCCACCGGCTGAATAAGGTCCACGAAATCATTTAGTCTGGTCCTGTGAGTTAATGAAATGTTTGACCTAAATAGCAGGCCAATTTTTAAGTTGATTCTAAGAATAATTTTCCCCTAATTCACTTACAAGTTGTGTACAGTGGTACCTCGAGATTGAGTTTAATTCGTTCCGTAACCTTGAGGCGTGGGGAACTATGAGACACTCGAGTCGCGGTAAACTGGTGGGTCGTGTGCAGCCGGCCGATCCGCTCGATTACTGCTATCTCAAATGTTGCTCATATTGTAAAGCAAAAATCGCTCGCTTGATGGCTCATATCTCAAAAATCTCGTATGTTAGGGCACTCGTATCTCGAGGTACCACTGTATTTTATTAAAGGAAAACTGGATCTATTAAGTGATATCTACATCTTACAGATAAACGATGGTGGATATTTTGTTGTTGCTGGTCCTTGGCTTCCAGAGTTATAAAGCAGTGATTCTTTTTCTTTTTTCTTTTAAAGCAGTGATTCTTTTTATATAGCCATATTCTTCTAGCACATTGTTCGATTTGAGACATGTTTCAGTATGTGTTTATTTTAGATACTTCTTAAAATACTCTTTTCACCTCCTATTGGGACTACTAAAATATAGGACATATATGTGTGTTACATAAAATGAAGTAGAATTAAATAGATTTTTAGGATATGGCGTCCTTTTACGTGGACTAATGTTTGTAAATATGTTTTAAGTTCAGCTTATTTTCTGCTTCTTTCCTTTGACTCTTTATAATCCTAACATATGAAACTTTCTTTAATACATGTCTCCATACTTAACATTCCCACATTGAAAAATAAGGCTGGGCCTTCGACACAACAGGAACTAAAATTGTTTCTCTATGTGTTAGGAAATATAGCCTGCAACAGTACTGAGTGTTATTTCTTATAACTTTATTCACCTATGAGAGACTGATTCTGGTTTAGTTAAGGTATTCACTGAACTATAATAGAAGGGGGGTTCTATGGTTAACCTGGCTTCTAAAATAGATGCTTACCTTGGACCAGTCATCTGTTATAGGGTCATATCAGATGCTGAGCAGTTCTTTTTTTAAAGAAGAAATAATCATTCTTATACAAAATTGTTTTTTTGTAAGCAGTTCAGAACTCTCTTAAGCAGTGGTTCTCAACCTTCCTAATGTCACGTCCCTTTAATGCAGTTCCTCATGTTGTGGTGACCCCAACCAAAAAATTATTTTCGTTGCTAAATAAAACTAAAGGGACGTGGCATTAGGAAGGTTGAGAACCACTGCTCTAAAGAGTAAACTAGCCCTGACTGATTTGGCTCAGTGGATAGAGCATCAGCTTTCAGACTGAAAGGTCCCAGGTTCGATTCCCGTAGGGGGCACGTACCTTGGTTGCGGGCACATCCCCAGTGGGATGTGTGCAGGAGGCAGCTGATCGATGATTTTCTCTCATCCATGTTTCTAACTCTATCCTTCTCCCTTCCTCTCTGTAAAAAATTCATTAAAAATATATTTTTAAAAAATAAAGAGTAAACTAGTAGCTTATAGTTTTTTAATAAATATTTTCTCTAATGAAGATACTGAGTTAGAAGCCAGGAGACATAAAGAGAAGTAGAAGGTGTCCTCAGATTGCTTAAATTCTAGTGGATATTTAATATGAGAGATTGTTGTGAGTTTTTTTTGTACTTTTTTTTTAAATACTCTTTTTTTAAATACTCTTTTTTTTATTATTAATTTTTATTAATTTTTTTATACATGTCTCCCCATTGCCCCCCCTCCCTCCCAGGCATACCCCGACCCCCCAGTGTCTGTGATCATTGGTTATGCTTATATGCATGCATACAAGTCCTTTGATTGATCACTTATCTACCTCACCTAACTTTAATCTTTCTGCTGTAATTTCACCGTCTGTTTGATGCTTTATGATTTTTGTCCTCCTGAGAATTATCAGTCTATTCCCTTTCTGTGCTCCTGATTCTATTCACCAGTTTATTCTGTTGATCAAATTTTTAATTCACTTAATTGTTAGATTCACTTGTTGATAGATATGTATTTGTCGTTCATAATTTTTTGGCTTTTACCTTTTTCTTCTTCCTGTTCTAAAAGAGTACCTTTCAGCATTTCATATAATACTGGTTTGGAGTTGATGAACTCCTTTAGCTTTTTCTTCTCTGTGAAGCTCTTTATCTGCCCTTCAATTCTGAATGATAGCTTTGCTGGATAGATTATTCTTGGTTGTAGGTTCTTGCTGTTCATCACGTTGAATATATCTTGCCACTCCCGTCTGGCCTGCATCGTTTCTGTTGAGAAATCGTATGGGTGCTCCCTTGTAGGTAATGATCTGTTTTTCTCTTGCTGCTTTTAATATTCTCTCTTTGTCTTTTGCTCTTGGTATTTTAATTATGATGTGTCTTGGTGTGGTCCTCTTTGGATTCCTTTTATTTGGGGTTCTGTGTGCTTCCTGGACTTGTAAGTCTATTTCTTTTACCAGATGTGGGAAGTTTTCAGTCATTATTTCTTTAAATAGGTTTTCAGTATCTTGCTCTCTCTCTTCTTCTGGCACCCCCACAATTCTGATGTTGGTACGCTTGAAGCTGTCCCAGAGGCTCCTTACATTATGTTCACATTTTTGGATTCTTTTCTCTTCTTGCTTTTCCAGTTGAATGTTTTCTGCTTCTTTATATTTCAAATTTTTGACTTGATCCTTGCCTTTCTCTAGTCTGCTGTTAGGACTCTGTATAATAGTTTTTATTTCAGTCAGTGTATGTTTAATTTCTAGTTGGTCTTTTTTTATCTTTAGTTGGACCTTTTCCATCTCCTCTTGGGTCTCACTAAATTTATCCATCTTTTCTAGCATATTCTTGAAAAACCTTATAAGCGTGGTTTTGAACTCTATATCTAGTCGTTTTTTTCCCTCCATTTCTTTTGTTTGTAATCCCTTCCCTTGTCTCGGCATTTTCACTATGCCGGGGAAACTTCTATGTTGAATTCAGCCTTATGATACCAGACACAAAGCCGCAGAAGCCTCTGTTGAGCTTGGGAGGGGTGGAGTCTCAGGGCTTAAGGGACCGCCTTGCCTTCCAGTCGGCCCCGCCCTCCACGGCCTCTGAGCCTCATGTGACTGGGTAATCGCTGGAGCGGTCCTTGTGCGCCCGCTTAGAGGCCCATAGTGCCTCTAAGCGCTGCCTTTCTGGCTCCCCTGCGAACCAGGACCACACGAGTCTAGGTCCCCAGGGTTTCGCCCGAAACAGGGGCTTAGTGGAGTCAGAAGTGGCACAGTTCGGAGGGTCTGTCTCCCGCCCACTCGCGAAAGCCAGCAGCACAATCAGCAATCGGTCCTGTGCGCAGTGCCGTGCACCGCCACCAGGCCTTTGATCTTTTGCAACTCCCCTAAATTTCCGTGCACTTCTCCCTTTTCACAGTCCAAACTCCCCCCATATGAGTTTCGGCTGGATCTGGGGTTTAGTGTCGTAAGAGAAGGGGTTCAATGCCGTTGGGAGTCTCCGTTTCCCTCCCGCCAGAGAAAGCCAGCCAGGCACTCCAGCACCGCTCTCTCCGCGCGCGCGTCTCCGTACCTCAGCTTTTTGCAGCTCCTCTGGGTCTCCGTGAGCCCCTCTCTTTCCCTCTAGTTGTAGAATTTCCACTCAGCCAGCTTTCCTGTGGTTCTGGATGGTGTCCATTCTGTCTTTTAGTTGTAGTTTTGAAATTGTTGTGCGAGGCAGCAGTGTAGGTCTTTCCCTATGCCGCCATCTTGGATTCCTCAATCTGTACTTTTTTAAAATAATATATTTTATTGATTTTTTACAGAGAGAAAGGGAGAGGGATAGAGAGTTAGAAACATCAATGAGAGAGAGACATCGATCAGCCGCCTCCTGCACGCCCCCACTGGGGATGTGCCCACAACCAAGAGATTGTTTATGATAGGTGAAATGGTGCATTTCAGTAAAGATGGCAAAATTTATACTAGACTTAACCGTTGCATTTTCTGCTGCTCCTTTTTATGACCAGTGTGCCCTGCCCCCACATCAGAGCAAAGTCTCTTGTAAATAAATATTATATGTGCCTGGGAGACCTAGAGAGGAAATGGACATTTGAGCACAAATATATCATCACTTGCCAAAAAAATAATATGCTAATGCTCTTTTATATTAGGAGAACCTTCTGGTTAAACACAAAAGGTTGATCATATGCCTCTATTGTCTCTTCCTCCTCAAACCCAACTAAAATGACATATAAAAAAAAGAAAAGAATTTATATGGCAAGGGCAAAGTGAGTGGGAGAGGAAACAGTAAGGCACAAGAGATTTCAATACATATTTGGAAGATTGGCATTATGGTGAGGTGAGAACTGACTAAGCAAACCAGAGGAAGACATATCCTAAGCATTTGCAGAGAGGAATGTCTAAGAGTAAAGTAGTTTTCCTTGTAAAGATGTCAGAGGTTCGGGAGTTGGAGGCACACAATTATGTGTGTGATAATAAACATGCTGAAAAGAGGGGATTTGTTGAAAATCTATATAGGAAGTGTCAAGGACTTTAGGACCCTTCCACTACTCCACCCAGCCATGAAATATAACACATCCTCTGGAACAGCTAAAGAACAAACAAACATGTTTACATTTATTTGAGGAGAAATTAAACCCAAGAGGCTCCTTATTCTTGTCAAGGGAGTCAGGAAAAGGTGTGGCATCAGAATTAAAAAAAAAGTGGATTCAATGGAAGTAAATATACTAAACTCCTTTCCTCTGCCCTGCTTTCAGAACACTTCTAGATTTACTCAGTCCTCAGACAAGGAATGGGAAGATTTTTTTCTGAATAAACAGAATACCCTAGGGGGGAAAATACTTTAGATACTACACCCCCATATATATATATATATTATTGAAATTTTACAGAGAGGAAGGGAGAGAGAGAGAGTTAGAAACATCGATGAGAGAGAAACATCGATCAGCTGCCTCTTGCACATCTCCTACTGGGGATGTGCCCACAACTAAGGTATGTGCCTTGCCGGGAATCGAACCCGGGACCTTTCAGTCTGCAGGCCTATGCTCCATCCACTGAGCCAAACCAGGGAGGGAGAGAGAGAAACATCAGTGATGAGAAAGAATCATTGATCAGCTGCCTGCTGCATCCCTGCCCCCTGGGGATCAAGCCCACAACCCAGGCATGTGCCCGACTGGGAATCAAATTATGCCTTTGTTCACAGGTCAATGCTCAACCACTAAGCGACATGGCCAGGCTCCACCCCATCTTTAATGAAAAGGCTAACTTATCTCTCAGTTAAAATTATGTTATCACTTGAGGATACGTTTTTATTGATTTTTACAGAGAGGAAAGGAAGGAGGGGGGTAGAGAGGGGCGGGGGGGAGAACATTGGATCGGTTGTGTCCTGTATGAGCCCCTTCTGAGGATCAAACTTACAACATAGGTATGCCCTGACTGAGAATCGAACCTTTGACCTTTTAGTGTATGGATAACTCTCCAACTAACTGAGCCACCTGGCTAGGGCGACTAGTTGACACTTTTATATATGAGTAAACAGTGAAGAATTGTCAGACACTTGACAACCCTTAAATAAGAAAAGCCAAAATAATGGGATAAAAAAGGAATGTCGAAGAAACAGACAATGTAGGGAGAAAATAAACAACCTACACACACACAAACCATATAATTGAGAAGATAAATTGCATCCATGAAACAAGGAAAATATTCTTAGAAAAAGAATGATCAGAGGACAGTGAGGCATAATTCTTGGAAAGCCATCATTTAAGATAATTAAACAAAATATGTTAATAGGTGAAGAGTAGAAGATCATTAATAAAATTTTCCCAGATCATTAAACTATAATGTGAAGATAAAAAATATGACACTGTCTGATTGTCTCTACCCCTAATTTATGACAGGATTAGTTACTGTACTTCATTGGTCAGTTTCCTATCAGTCATTGTCTTTAAGAGAAATCTTTTTTTAAAAAATAACTTTGTTACTAATATGTCTTAGGAAAAATGTAAACTTGATTATGAGTACCTTTTTAAATTTTGTTTAATAGGTTGATTCTTTTTTTTCTTAATACCCTTTAGCAAGTAGGAAGAAAGAGAAGGAACGGCCAGAAATTTCTCCTCCTTCTGATTTTGAGCACACCATCCATGTTGGCTTTGATGCTGTTACTGGAGAATTCACTGTAAGTTTACGTAGTTGGGACTCATTTTTATATCATCACTTAAGCCTTTCCATTCAGTAGTAAGTTTGAAGTTAACTTTCCTATCCACATATTAACTATGAATTCTTAGTACTTTTCTCTTCTTCTAGAACAGTGGTTCTCAACCTTCCTAAGGCCTCGACCCTTGCATACAGTTCCTCATGTGGTGGTGACCCACAACCATGAAATTTTGCTACTGTTATGCATCGTGATGTAAATATCTGCATTTTTCGATGGTCTTAGGCGACCCCTGTGAAAGGGTCGTTTGACCTGCAAAGGGGTCACGTCCCACAGGTTGAGAACAGCTGTTCTAGAAGGATTTGTGGATGGCTGTATCCTTTTCCTAGGGAACTGCAACTACTAATTGTAATTATGCAAAACAGATTTAAATAAATAGACCTTTAGCAAACTAGGCTTTTTAGAATTTGGTCAAACCTATAGTTAATATAGATTGATTTATGTATTTCATCATTCATCTCTGGAAATTGATTTTATTAAAGCAACTCTAAACAGCTAATTCCTAACTGTGTTGTTTTTTAGGGCATGCCAGAACAATGGGCTCGATTATTACAGACTTCCAATATCACCAAACTAGAGCAAAAGAAGAATCCTCAGGCTGTGCTGGATGTCTTAAAGTTCTATGATTCCAACACAGTGAAGCAGAAATATCTGAGCTTTACTCCCCCAGGTAAGATACCAATTCTAATTCACATGAGATTGCAGAGTTGTGAAGCTCCTCTAAATAAAAAGATTGCTTCTGAAAAAAACAAACAAAAAAACCAACTACCACCTAAGCCAATGGTCGGCAAACTCATTAGTCAACAGAGCCAAATATCAACAGTACAATGATTGAAATTTCTTTTGAGAGCCAAATTTTTTAAACTTAAACCTCTTCTAATGCCACTTCTTCAAAATTGACTCGCCCAGGCCGTGGTATTTTGTGGAAGAGCCACACTCAAGGGGCCAAAGAGCCGCATGTGCCGACCACGGACCTAAGCTGTAGTTTTTGTCCCCACTTTTTCCCTTGCATAGATGTACCATCATCCATCCATTCAATCATTCATTCATTCATTCATTCATCTATATTTCAGAGAGGATGGGAGAGGCAGAGAGAGAGAGAAACATCAATGATGAAAGAAAATCATTGATTGGCTGCCTCCCACATACCCCACCCTGAGGATCGAGCCCGAAACCCGGGCATATGCCCTGACCAGGAATCGAACTGTGACTTCCTGGTTTGTAGGTGATACTCAACCACTGAGTATCAAGTTTATAAAAGCTAGAGCTGGCAAGGCTAGATCTAGCTTTTATAAACTGAATGGAGCAGCTCTTATGCATAATCTCTTAGCTTTGACAAAAGTGGATATTTTGGCCTTTTGTTTGTTTTTCTCTTCTTTTGAATGACTTCCAGGGAAAAATGCTGGCTTATAATTCATACTAGAAATATGTTTATTTTTAGTGGGACAGGAGAAGGGTTGTTTTACTATATAAATGCAGACTTTGAGGTAAAAAATGTTTAAGTCCACTCAAAAATTGAAACATCAAATATACAAACATAAGAATTAGACTCTAAGAAGTTATTCCTCAAAATTGAAATATCATCAGGCAAGAACTAGAATAATAGTGGATTTAAAAAAAATAGTTGATTTGTTTGAATCAGTATCGGAATCAAGTTCATACGTTGTAGTTGATTGCTGTTATCTCTTGAATCGTTTTTGATACTTAGGCTTCCCCTCCCTCATTCTGATTCTCATGGACTCTTTTCCTTGTAATTTATTTGTTAAACAAACAAGATCATTTGTCTTGTTTCCCTAATATGGATTTTACTAATTACATCCCAGGGTGTCATTTAATGTGTTTCTCTGTCCTCTGAAGTCATATGTGCAGTTTTGGCAAACAGTGTGATCAAGCTAAAATCATATAGTATTACTTGTACTTAATTTGATTGCATCATTGCAGAAATAGAGACCACTTGGCAAATGATTTTTTTTTAACTTAGTCTTAGCAAAAGGTTAGACTTGTCCTTGAACTTTTCTGTCAACTAGTAAGCCTATATAAATTAGTAGTCTTTTTTAAAATCATGTTTGACCAGAAAATTATGTATTTCATAAATATTATATATGCATCTTAAAAAGTAAACCAAAACAAAACTTAACTCTTCTGAATTGCAAAATGAGTATTTTATATATATATAATGAGTATTTATATATATATTTAGGCCGGCTGATTCAGGAGGCCTGAGATGCTGCCTTTCTTTTTCCTTTTTTTAAAAAATATATTTTATTGATTTTTTTACAGAGAGAAAGGGAGAGGAATAGAGAAACATTGATGAGAGAGAAACATCAATCAGCTACCTCCTAAACACACCCTACTGGGGATGTGCCCGCAACCAAGGTACATGCCCTTGACTGGAATCGAACCTGGGACCTTTCAGTCTGCAGGCCAATGCTCTATCCCCTGAGCCAAACCGGTTTCAGCCTTTTCATATATTTTTATTGATTTCAGAGAGGGATAGAAAGATAGAAACATCAATGATGAGAGAGAGTCATTAATCAGCTGCCTCCTGTACGCCCCCTACTGAGGATCAAGCCCACAATCTGGGCATATGCCCTTGACTGGAATTGAACGTGGGATCCTTCAGTCCACAGGCCAACGCTCTATCCATTGAGCAAAACTGGCTAGAGCCTGGAAAAGTACTTTAATATTTAATCTTTATGAATTGGTTTTGCCTTCAGGGATTTGCTTTTATACTGGTCACAATTTATATTAAGCATTGCCCTTTGTACATTTTGTCTGCATGGTTGGTTGCTTTAAGTTCCTCAATAGGCAATTTTCTGGAGAAAGTATCATTGTGAATAAACTTCTGTTTTGTTTAATAAATAAAGATTTACAGGTATCATTTCAAATAAATTTTTAAAAACTTTATTAAGGTATAATTTACATGCTATAAAATTCACCCATTTACAGGATGCAATTCAATAATTTTAGTAAATTTACATTAAGATTGGAGATTTGTTGACTGAATCTTACATAAATCCTTGTTTGACTACAGATAAGTTTTCTCAAGACTTAACTCAATTTAAAATCAGTCTAAACATTTTACTTGCTCTGCTTTCTATTATCTTTAATTTTTTACACGTTTTATTTTTTGAAATATTAACTTATCATTATTTTCTGTTTCATATTCAGAGAAAGATGGCTTCGCTTCTGGAACACCAGCGGTAAGTTAATATGTTATTTCTTACAGCTCTTGTTCTAATTTAAGTTTCCCAAAACAAATTTCAGTTTTTATTTTGCTTTCTGAACGAAATTACAACCATCAGAAATAAATAACAACTTAATATATGTTTTAGCTAACCACTTAATTAGTTGAGGAAGCCATGTTAAACCAATAGAATATCCTTGATATGATACTCAAACTGCTAAAACTTATTATGATCGAGAGCAGTTTAGCTACTTTTGGTAATGTTTGTGTACATAAACATGAATACAAAGAACTGCAAGCTTTTTCCTCTGGCAGCATTCTACTGAATATAGCCTGTGGGAACATACTGAACAACAGAGAAGCCTGTCAGTCTTCAGTGTTGATTGAAACTTTGTAAGTTATCATGCAAGCACAGTTATCTCCTGCAGAGTCACTTTTTTAATTTCAGTTCCTCAATTAGAGGGAACAGTCTCCTTGGGTTAATATGAAGATTAACTGGGGTAACATGTAAAGTACCTGTCTAGCACACACCTGGCACATAATAATCTCTGTATAAAGGTTAATATCTTCCTCTATTGCTTCATTAGCCATCATTTTTCCTGGTGAATGTAGCTGTTTTAAATTACTGAAAATGAGTCTGACTTACACAAAGCCTAGAGGATTCTTGTTTTTGGTCTTAACAAATAAAGTGATTGTTTACTAAAGGATTTGTTAGAGGGTATAAAATTCTGTATATAAAAGGTATACATTCTCTTTTAAGAATACTTTATATTTATCACATATATTTATTTCATAAATTTACTTTACTTACAGAATTACCTCCATATTTTAAGTGATTAAGTTAGAGTAAGGGAAGATTTACTGTTTTGAAATGAGCTATTAAAATAAATATTTTTTAAAATATGTTAAGAGATTCATATTTTAACATATTGTTATATTTGACATGTCTTCCTTACCTTCGCACGTTGATAAATACAGTTGAATACCAAGGGATCAGAAACATCAGCAGTAGTAACAGAAGAAGATGATGATGACGAAGAGGCTGCCCCTCCTGTGATTGCTCCACGACCTGATCATACAAAATCAGTAAGTGTTTTAGTGAATTGGGCTGTGTATGAGTGTATGTGTGTTTTAAAAAGCAGTCTGTATTTGACTTCCATTGATCAATTTTAAAAAGCCCTCATGCTTAAAATATTTTAGTGTGGGGAAATTTGACTAGATCTTTACCTAAAGACAACTCATCAAAAACTAGCATTTTTTTTTAATTTTTATTTTTATTGATTTCAGAGAGGAAGGGAGAAGGAGAGAGAGATACAAACATCAATGATGAGAATCATTGATTGGCTGCCTCCTGCATGCCTCCCATTAAGGATGGAGCCAGCAACCCTGGCATGTGCCCTTGACCGGAATTGAACCCAGGACCCTTTAAATCCTCAGGCTGATGCTCTATCTACTGAGCCAAACTGCTAGGGCAAAAAACTAGCTTTTTAAAAAATTAAAATCAAATGAATTCTTTAAATGTTAAAATACAAATACTGTTTTTTCTTTTTTATTGAATTTATTGGGGTGACATTAGTTAATAAAATTACAATCTCCCATTTACAATCCTCTCAAAGCCTTAATGTCATTCAAGGGGCTTCTAAGAGTGAATTCCTAACCCAATATAGGAGAACTTTAACAGTAATGACCTTAGATAGAGATAAAAGGAGTCCTGTCCCTCTCCCTGTGCTAATACAAGTAAAGTAGGGGAAGGTGCTGTGCAGCGGCAACAGGGCGTGGTGGCACACCTGGCAGGTGAAACTCGGAGGACTGCCTGCCAGTGCATCCTGATCTAATGTTGAGGGCTATATTTCCTTTTTATCCTAGAACTAGCTGTTGGAAATGAAAGGGTAGAAATAATATTTATGCAAAAATTTGGGGGGATATTAATAGTTACTTTATCAAGGTTTCTGTTATTTTGTTCTTTATTTCTCTTTTGTGGTAAAGACACGATTTTAAACTTTTTGCTTCATTACTAGCATATCATTTTGTTTTATTTTTTTCTCACCCAGATATATTTTTCCATTGATTGTTTGTTTGTTTTTTTTTAGAGAGAGAGAGTGGAAGGGATGGGGAGAGACAGAAAAAGAATATGTGGGAGAGACACATTGATTAGTTGCCTCCCACACGTTTCCCAACCAGGGCTGGGGATTGAGCTACAATCTAGGTACATGCCCTTTACCAGGATCGAACCCAGGACCCTTCAGTCCACTGGCTAATTCTCTGTTCACTAAGCCAAACTGCCTCAGCCTCCAGCATATCATTTTAGATCTGATTAAATTTCATTCAGGATCTGCTCTTTTGCTAGAAATATTTAAAAGAAAGACATGATGTACAAAATAAAAATGTTTTACATTTATTCTTAATTACAAGTCATCTTTTTTTCCTACAAGTCTTTTTTAAAGACAGATCTGAAACATAGTTTGTAGTTGAAACACACAGTATTTTCATTCTTTAGAACACTGGAGACAACTTAGTTTTGGTTAAAATAAAATAAAAATGAATAGTGCGCCAGTAAAAATACATAAAAACATTTTCCCTTAAGTCTCAGTAATTAACTGTCTCTTTGTAGATTTATACACGGTCTGTAATTGACCCTATTCCTGCACCAGTTGGTGATTCTAATGTTGATGGTGGTGCCAAGTCTTCTGACAAACAGAAAAAGAAAACCAAAATGACAGATGAAGAAATTATGGAGAAATTAAGTAGGTTTCCTACATTTTACATTATTCTGAAATTGTTGATAGTTCTTGAAAAATTGGCCCAGATGGATATGTATGTATGTATGTTTGTATGTATTTTTAAATGCTCCAAATAGCTGTTTATTTAATTTATTTTTTTAAATCCTCACTTGAGGATATTTTCCCATTGACTTTTAGAAAGAGTGGAAGAGAGAGAGAGAGAAGACAGACTGAAACAGCAATGTGAGAGAGACACATTGATTGGTTGCCTCCCACATACCCCTACCAGAGCTGGGAATCTGCAACTGAGGTACGTGCCCTTGACCAGAATTGACCCTAGGACCTTTTAGTCTGCAGGCTGACGTTCTATCCACTGAGCCAAACCAGCAAGGCCTGGCCCTGATCGACTTTAATTTATACCTATATTTTAACTTAAGACATAAAGAATAAATGGTTGGCTTCCAGGAACAACTTCAATTAAAATCTGAAAAAGCCCCCAAAATATTCTTCTTTGCTTATTTATTATTATGTGTTGACTAGTGAGCAGTGTCTCTCTAATAGTTTAGTACCTTTGAGAGCAACACTTTTTCCCAAAGAGCCAAATCTAAGATTCACAGTTGGAAACTTTATCAAAGGAAGTTTGTCATAGCAGCACAATTCACCATAGCTAAGATTTGGAAACAGTCTAAATGCCCATCAGCAGATGAGTGGATTAGAAAACTATGGTACATCTACATAATGGAATACTATGCTGCTATAAAAAAGAAGGTATTCTGACCATTTGCAGCAGCATGGATGGACCTGGAGAGCATTATGTTAAGTGAAATAAGCCAGGCAATGAAAGAAAAATACATGATCTCACTCATTTATGGAAAATAAAGAACATTATAACCTGATGAATAAGAAGGTAGATACAGAGGCAGTAAAGCACCAAACAGACTGTCAAATTACAGCTGGAAGGCTGGAAAGTGTTGGGGAGGGAGGGAAATAGATCAACCAAAAGACTTGTATGCATGCATATAAGCACACCAATGGACACAAGACACTGGAGGGGTGAGATGAGGGCATGCGACAGAGGGTAGAGAATGCTGGGAGAAGGTCAATGCGGTGGGAGGAGATATATGTACTAACATAATATTTTAAACAATGAAAAAATAAACGAAGTTTGTATATGTTTATGCATATCTATAGCTTCTTAGTATGAGAATATAAAATGACCATAAGAACTGAACAAAGTGGCTTCCTATGTGGATATATTTGTAAACATAAAATGGGATTTTTTTTCATCCAGCAACTCTCATTGGCCTGGATCAAGCATTGGAAATAATTTACATAGTGCCAGGGAGAAGGTAATGATAATGTCTTATTTGCAGGTCTACAGCAACTATAGTTATAATGAACACCTGCATGAAAGGATTAAGGAAAAATACTATAATTATAGTGGCTGTAGATATGTGGGTTATATGTGAGTTTCCTTGCTATATTCCTGTCTCCTTTCACCTTGAGCAAGTGAAAAAAAATTTATGTTTTTTGATTTCAGAGAGGAAGGGGGAGAGAGAGATACAGAAACATCAACGATGAAAGAGAATCATTGATCGGCTGCCTACTGCACATCCCCTATTGGGGATCAAGCCTGCAACTTGGGCATGTGCCCTTTACCAGAATCAAACTTGGGACCCTTCAGTTCTCAGGCCCATACTCTATACACTGAGCCAAACCAGCTAGGGCGAGCAAGTGAAAATTTAATGTGGTTTTTCTCATGTTTTCACTTACTGGTAAAAAGAATATAAGTTATAGTTTTATGTCCAACAGCCTAGTTCTAAAACCTTTTTCTTGGTTGTAACTTTGTGACCTTCCCTAAAACAGATGTGTGTTTAGCTCATATTAAAGTAGTTTTTATACTGATAAGTAGTTTTCTAAATACATTATAAGATCAAAGATATGTTTGTATAGTCAGAAAAGCCAATTAGGGTTATTCGTTTGGATATTATTTATATATTTAAATTTTTTAGTGTTTGTAGTTAAAACACAGTATTTTGAGATTTAATGTAATGTTTGAAAACCACTATTCTAAAATCAGTGGGGTTTATTAAAAGGAACAATGATATCAGAATTAATTTATAATCTAAAAATGCTTGACTGAGCTTATAATTTTTTGTTGTTTTTATTTAAAATAGGAACTATTGTGAGCATAGGTGACCCTAAGAAAAAATATACAAGATATGAAAAAATTGGGCAGGGGTAAGTATTTGTAACTGATTATTACTATACTCAATACTTACTAGATGTACAGCATGGTATTTCTTTTGCTTGCTGACATTGAGCACTTTGAGTGATGTCCTTAGATTTGTGTAAATATGTATTTCTTTTTAGATGCTATGAAAAAACTATTATTTAGCAACAACTGTATATTGTTTTTTATTTTTATTGATTTTAGAGGGAAGAGGGAAAAAGAAACATCAATTTGTTGTTCCACTTATTATGCATTTATTGGTTAATTTTTGTATGTACTCTACCCAGATTGAACTTCAACCTTGGCCTATCAGGATAATGCTCTAACCAAGTGAGCTACCTAGCTAGGGCACAAGTATACATTGTTTCTTCTTAAATGGTATTTCCCATTGGCAATAAGAGATTAGATGGGTGGAAAAATTGTCCATCAAATATATTTAAAAGACTGTAGGAACATTTACTACAATATTAGAGGCAATAAAAACATACATTTTAATTACATTTATTGACTATCTTTGAATCTACTGATTATTTGATTTTGTGCAATTTGTATTTTTAAACTATATTAACTAAACACTTTCCCTGTTGCTTGGGAAGAGATAAACATCTGGAATTTTTAATGTTATTAATCTGTGGAAAATGTTTTGTGAATTTAGAGAGCTTATGTTATTTTTTAAAGTTTCTTTATGAATTTCTTTTTAAAAACTAAATTTAATTCCAGCACTAGTTTTAATAACAAAAATTAATCACATTTTAAGCATGATAATGGATAAATTGTAATACTAGTATGTGGAATGATACAGGTTGAAGCATAGGGTTATAGTTGTATGGAAAAAACAATAATTAATAATACAAGAATGAACTGTGTTTTGTGTATTCACAACTGTAAACCTATTTTTGCCCCACCTTGTTTACCTAATAAAAGAGGTGACAGGGCCTGCTAATTGACTGTACCTTGGCGATGCCCACCAGCCAATCAGTGGTTATGCAAATTAACCCAACAAAGTTGGTGGGTCAATTTGCATACTCAGGCCCTGGCCACTCCTGAAAGGCAGCTCTGGCCAGAGCAAAGGTGGTGCTATCAGCCAGGGGAACGAAGGACAAAGGCCCATTCTTGCACAAATCTTCATTCATGCATTGGGCCACTAGAATATGTAATAATAATAATTATGAGTGAACAAGAATGATATCTAACAAAAAGCAAAAAAGGGAAAAAAGAACAAGAAAGAATAAAATCTATTTTGATGACCATTACAAGTTCAATGTTGAATTATAAGAGAAAATTGCAGAAAAAAATACTTTTTATGAAGTTTAAAAATTATGTTAACTTTGGCCCATGTAGCTTGGTTGAGCATTATGCTAGGCACTGAAAGGTTGCTGGTTCGATTCCTAGTCAGGGTACATGCCCAGATTTCAGGTTCAATCCCCATTTGAGGTGCATGCTGGAGGCAGCTGATTGATGTTTCTCTCTCACACTGATGTTTCTCTTTCCTCTCTCTTTCTCTCTCCATCCCCCCCGCCTTTTCTTTTCTCTCTAAAATCAATTTTAATTTTAAAAAAATTCATATATTCTGTAGAGATACATATTTATGATCTTGTAGATAAAGTATAGAGAAATGCACTGGAACTGACATACATCAAATACAAAATGAACACAAATCCGGATTACTTTTGGGAGGAAAGAAGATGCCTTTAGAAAGGGCATACAAAAACCTTCAGATTTATTTGTAGTTCTTTTTTGTTGTTTAAATATATTTTTATTAATTTCAGAGAGGGAGTAGGGAAAAGAGAGAGAGAAACATCAGTGATGAGAGAGAATCATTGATTGGCTGCCTCCTGGGCATATATACCCTTACCCGGAATCGAATCCTGACCCTGGTTCATAGGTTGATGCTCAGCCACTGAGCCAAGCAGGCGGGCTAGTTCTTTGTTTTTTAATTAGGGAAGTGGATCCATGGGTACATTTTGCTTTTTTTTTTTTTTCTTTATCTTTTTTCTTCAGTTTTGTAGATATGAAATTTGTGACAAATTTCTAACCTAAGTTTTAGCCACAGGGATTGCCATTCTTTTTCTTATTTTTCCCCATTTTTACTTTTACTTTATTTTTATTTTATTTTTACTTTTGTTTTACTTTATTTTTACTCTTGTTAAAGATGTTAAGTCTTAAATGTTTAATCCTTTTTCAGTTCTAAGTATAAAGTCTTTGGATGTTATAAATGCTAGTAATTTAGAAACCTTAAATATTGTTTTTTTTCCCTCCTAGGGCTTCTGGTACAGTTTTCACTGCTACTGATGTGGCATTGGGACAAGAGGTAGCTACTTTTTCATTGTTCTGGGTGTTACCATTAGGTTTTAGTATAGGAGGAAATTGGATGAACCTATGAATAATCAATAAAAATTTTTTTTTCAGTTGAATATGTTGAAAGAATTATTCCACATAACTTTATTTTATTTGTAATCTTATAGCACTTTATTAAGGGGGAGATTGATGCATTGTTTCATAAATAAACAAACATTTAAAAAATTATTTTCCTAGCTTGGAATGAGCTGACCTTCGGTTGGTTAATCAGCTTTAAGAGAAATCTAAAAATATCTGGGTTCTATATATTACAACCTTTTGTGTATAGGCAGTGTGGAAATGAAAGTACTACCTAATTATAAATTATAATAACTAATTATTATAATTTCACTATATAATATACTAGTATACAATAAATTAAATTATCAACTGGTGTTTGTAATTTTGTAGAATTAGGAAACTTTTCTAATTTTTTAAAAATTCTATTGCCATTATAGGTTGCTATAAAACAGATTAATTTACAAAAACAGCCAAAGAAGGAATTGATCATTAATGAGATTCTGGTGATGAAAGAATTAAAGAATCCCAACATAGTTAACTTCTTGGACAGGTAAATATAAATATTTCTTAAGCATTGCGACAAAAATGTGGAAATTTTAAGTCTCATGGTTTTGGGGGTTAGTCACTTTAGTTAGACCACAGTAGAATGTCAACTCTGAAAAGTAAGCTTTGAAGGAAGAGAAGGTAAAAATAGCACATTTGCAGTTTAACATAGATACCACTTGGCAAATAAGAGAAGACAGTTAAATGAAAGACATTGCTGCTGGTGCTAATATTAATTATAAATCTTCACAAGCAGAAACATTAATTGAAGGTGATTCATATGTTGACCAACAGAGGTGACAGGCCACATAGTTAAATTTTTATTTTAAATGCTTTCATGAGCAAATAGTATGTCTATTAAAACCTCATTTAATTTAGGAATTAGTGTTTAAAAAACATCTTTAAAATATTCTGCTTTATTATTTTTTTTTGTTATTAATCCTCACCTGAGAATATTTTTTCCATTGCTTTTTAGAGAAAGTGGAAGGGAGAGGAAGGGAGAAAAAGAGAGAGAAACATTGATGTGAGAGAGACACATCTATTGGTTGCCTCCCACACAGGCCCCAACCAAGGCCAGGGATTGAACCTGCAACCCAGGTATGTGCCCTTGACCGGGAACCAAACCCACGAGTAGGCTATCGCTTTAACCATTAAGCAATAGCCAGTCAGGGCATAGCTATTGTGTGTTTTTTAAAAGCAGTTACATATATGTGAATGTAAGAAGAGTAATAGAAAAGTAATGAAAATTATAGTAGAGATTATATTGGAAATAGGGGATTATAGATGATTTTCTTATTTCCACATTTAAATTTACTTTGAATGGAATAATGATAACTCATTTTTTAGACTTTAGCCCTAGTAATGAGGAACATGTTAATAGAAATAAACTTACCAGATACATTTAAACATTAATAAAAGCCATAAAAGCTTTCCGGAACTAGTGGAGCAGAAGGTGACCTCATGGGAGTTGACATCTGCCACAACAAAAACCAAAGGTTTGGTGTAAGGAGCCCAAGAGCCAGAACATCTACCCAAGCCTGTTGATCAAGCCGTACAGGTTTCTGGCCAGACAAACCAACTCCACCTTCAACCAAATGGTGCTGAAGAGGTTGTTCATGAGTCCACCAACTGGCCACTTGGGTCCCTTTCCCGAATGATCCAGAAGAGGAAGTTTCCCGGCCAGAAGACAAAACCCTTGTGGTTATTTTTTTTGTTGTGGTTATAGGGACTATAACTGATGACATCCATGTCCAGGAGGTGCCCAACCTGGAGGTTGTATGCACTTTGTGTGAACAGCCATCCCCCAAGCCACATCCTCAAGACTAGAGGCTAAATCTGTACCTTCAAGCAGTTGGCCCTGGGCCCCCCCAAGGGCTGTGGCTCCATGTTGCTTTCTGGTCCTTTCAAGGACTGAGACATGTACAGGAATTTGACCAGGCCCCCAGAACCTCCCACAGTCACACCAAACCCTATGTACCATCCAAGGGTCGGAAGTTTGAGCACCCAAGAGGCTGATGCTCCAAGCCCATCTACAAAAACTAACCCAGATTCTACCTAGTTATTAAAAAGATTTTATGATGCTGGTGCAGGGAAAAGAAAAGCCATAAGCTTTGCAATCACTTCATACATGACTTCAGTTTCTGGTTTTGTCACTTACTAGTTATGTTACCTTGGATGAGTTACCTAACCTCTCCAAGCTTCTGTCTGTTCATCTGTCAAACAGGATGAATAAGTCTATCTATGCATTCAAGTTACAGTTGTGGTCAAACTTTAATATGATTCAGGAAAATCATAATGACCCTCAGTTTCTTTTCTGTACTGTTCTATAGCAGCTTTCCAGTTGTCTTCCTAGCTCTCAAAGCTATCAGCTTTCTAGTTTTGTTATAAAGATGCCTAAACTTTGAATTCTTCAACATTTCAAGAGTACCATGTATTTAGAAATATATAAAAATGTAAGTGTATTTTGTGTATGTGTTTTTAGTTACCTGGTGGGAGATGAATTGTTTGTAGTGATGGAGTACCTTGCTGGGGGATCACTTACTGATGTTGTAACAGAAACCTGCATGGATGAGGCACAGATTGCTGCTGTGTGCAGAGAGGTGAGTTTGCTCCCATTTCGATAGGTTATGCCACATCACTGTTATTGTGCTGTGCGGTTAGCAGGAGATGAAAAAAGGGAAAGTTTTGAGTGAAATTCTTTCTCTGTACACATTCTCTGCATGTTTTTTCCATACCATTTCATACTACTTGAGGGTTTCAGCCCTTTCCTTCATGTGTAAGATAATTCTGCAAGGAAGCATGGACCTTTGAAGAGCGAAAGTCACAAGTGAATTTCATTGAGGTTATCATTATAATTCACATCCAAACAGGATTTTTTGAGAGTGAAAGTTGAAGCCATTAAAAGACACCACTCACCCTGGCCAAGTCTGGCTCAGTTGGTTGGAGCATTCTATGCACTATATGGTGGCAGGTTCCATTCCTGGTCGGCACATACCCATGTTTTGGGTTTGATCCCCAGTCCAGATACATATGGGAGGTGGCCTTTTGATGGTTCTCTCTCAAATCAATGTTTCTCTCTTTCTCTTTATAAAAATCAATTAAAAAAAAAAACCACACCACTCAACAGAGGAAACAAACCCTCCTTCGAGAAAAGCAGGACATATGTTCACCTTAAGTGTTAATAATCTGCTTCTGGCTTTATTAATCTTATTGAAAGTAAAGAAACTAATTGTTTCTTGATATTTATTAATGAACTAGAGGCCTAATGCATGAATATTCATGCGAGAGTAGGACTTTCCTTCCCCTGGCTGCCAGCACCGGCTTTCCTCTTGCCATCAGCAGGCACCCGGGACCTGGGCTTCCCTCGCAGCCCCAGCTTTGTCCGTTCTAATTAGCATATTACACTTTTATTATTATAGATTACTAGATATACTGTCTGATTTTAAATCATAAGTTCTGCCAAATTGCCTAAGTTAAGTCAAAGCAGTAGCCTTCCTTCTTCCAGCTAACTTTTTCTACAGATGAGTCTTAGGTTAATGATTTGCTTATTGTCACTGAAACTGATACTACTTTGGACTATCATAGGAATCATTATTTCAGTGGACAAAATTGTAAAAGTTTTTAAGACTTTTGTTTTGAAGGGTTTTTTAATGCTCACCCAAGAATACATTTTATTGATTTTTTAGAGAGAGGGGGAGGGAAGATGGGGGAAGGAAGGGAAGGACGGAGAGAGGGGGAGGAAAAGTAACATAGATAATTTTCATTGTTCTCCATGTAAAGGGGGGTAGCTTCTTTGGTTGTTTCAGTGGGGAAGGAAGTAAGAATTTTTAATGAATATGATAGTTTAATAGCATATCTCTTAACCAAAAAATGTTGGTTATTTAAAAGTTGATAAAAACTTAAGAATTTATACTTGTTTTTCTAATAGTTTTTCATAATTGATATACTATAAAAATTACTTTAGGAGTTTCTTTCATTGTGATAAGTTTATTCCTATTTGTACAAGTATTTTTCTGGGAATTTGTACTTTTCAGGAGTCTGCTTAAATGCTTGGTAAATATAGTGTAATAATACACATAGTTTATTATTTTTTCCTTGAATGAATAGTATAAGATTTTCACTCTGACTGGTGTAGTTCAGTTGGTTAGAGTGTTGTCCCATACACTGAAAAGTTGCGGGTCCAATTTCTAATCAAGGCACATTCCTAGGTTATGGGTTTGATCCCTGATCGGGGCACCTGTGGGAGGCAACTGATTGATGTGTGTCTCTCTTACATCTATGTTTTTTTCTCTCTCTCCCCCTAAAAATCAATTTAATTAATTAATTAATTTTTAAATTTATATTTTTAAATATATTTAATTGATTTTTTACAGAGAGGAAGGGGGAGAGACAGAGTTAGAAACATCGATCAACTGCCTCCTACACACATACATATATACACACACACACGCACACCCCGGGGATGTGCCCGCAACCAAGGTACATGCCCTTGACCGGAATCGACCCCAGGACCCCTCAATCCGCAGGTCGATGCTCCATCCACTGAGCCAAACCAGCCCTGGCTAAAATATATTTTTATTGATTTCAGAGAGGAAGGAAAAGGGAGGGAGAGATAGAAGCATCAATAATGAGGGAGAATCATTTATCAGCTGCCTCCTGCACACCTTCTCCTGAGGATTGAGCCTATAATCCGGGCATATGCCCTGACAGGGAATTGAAAAGGTGACCTCCTGGTGTACAGGATGATGCTCAACCTACTAGGCCACATTGACTGGACTCTAATCTCATTCTTGTACTTAAGGAAGCAGGGAGAAATTTTTCCTTGCTTTGTACTCATTCTGCTTTCTGAAACATTAGCTGAAGAAGAAAGTTATTCTTTTATCATGTGGATATTAGCTTTATGTAAAATTCACCATAGAAAAAATGAAGAACAGCTAAATGGAACCATACCAGCCATAATCTTACCCACTTTTCATGGTACACTGATTAGACTTGAATATCTGAGATTCATGTGGGAATAATCAGTTTTATCCTTTACTATTGAAGTGATTTCTAAAGAGCGTTGTTCATGTTTGCAGGTGCTTTATACCTTTAAACACTTAAACCTGAAAAGGCCTAGAAATTATATAGATTCATCTATCTGTCTGTCTGTCTATCTAGAAAGCCAGCAACAGTAATGGCCATAACGACCCTAACGACCAGTCACTATGATGCCTACTGTGACCAGCAAACCAGACTGATCAGGGGGTGGGGCCGGCTGGTAAATCTTGCAGCCCCTCCCCCACGCCAGCCCACCCCTGATTGGATTCTCCCACCCTGATCAAGAGCAGGCCATTGGCCAAACAACCCTCCCTTCTCCCCAGCCAGCCCTGCCCCCGATCAGCCTGCCCCACCACGATAGGCCCACAACCCCTTTACCCCGGCTGGCTGCCCCTGATTGCACCCCTCCACCCCAATAGGGGGTGGGCTGACCTACCTCCTGCATCCTCTTCCCCTGGCTGCCCCACCCCTGATTGCACTCCCCACTCAATAGGAGATGGGGCTGGCTGGCCAACCTCCTGCAGCCCCTCCCCCTGGCTGGCCACACCCCCTTGGGTCCCCAACCACCCTGGTCAGCCTGAAGCCCCTCCCCTCAGCCTACCCTGCCCCTGATTGCCCCCCCAATAAAGGGTGGGGCCAGCTGCAGCCCCTCCCCCTGCCCAGCCCCACCCCAGATCAGCCCTCTCACCCCAATCAGGGTCAGGACAGGCCAGCCAACCACCCTGGACCCTCCTCCAGGCCACTGGCCCCTATTGGCACCCCTTTACCCCAATTGGGGGCAGGTCCCACCAGCCAATCAGCCACAGTCCCTTCACCTCATTGCCTAGCCCTATTGGGGCAGACTGGCTGGCCAACCGCACGACATCTCTTCCTCCCAATAGGCCCAGCCCAATCTGACTGGACCCCACTGATGCACAAATTAGTGCACTGGGCCTCTAGTCATTTTATAAATGAAAATATTGAACACAGAATGATAGGACTAGATAAGACATTATTTAGTAATTATTTCTGGATAAGACCAGTGGGTGGGAGATAAGGGTTCTAATTGTCTTACTTTTATATCTTTGCACATGAAAGGATGTTTTTTCTTTATAAATATAAGTATTGTAGTATCTTCTGCTGGATACTAGAAACGATGCCCAGGCCATAAGTACTGTATGTAAATCTCCCTTAGACTTTTCAGAGACTGTTTTATTCATTGCTTTTATTCTTCTGTTCAGTGTTTACAGGCTTTGGAATTTTTACATGCTAATCAAGTGATCCACAGAGACATCAAAAGTGACAATGTGCTTTTGGGGATGGAAGGATCAGTTAAACTTAGTGAGTAACAAATGAACAAATAAATATTTATTTGTTATTATAATTTTTTCCTTTTATTTAAGTAAAAACCTCTTATGCTGTTAATATTGTATGACTTAATATATGAAGAGGGAGGGAGAATAGTGGTAAAGAACATGGACTCTCAACAGGACAGCCTGTGCTTAAATAGAAGAGCTGTAATACATGCTGAATAATTTTAAGTGAGTTACTTAATCTCTTTATGTTTTTCTCATTTATATAATATGGAAAATAATAACTGTCTCAAAGATTTTTCTGGAAATTAAAACACTAAGGAACAGTACCTAGGACTGTCATAATGTTGGTGCTATCTTCCAAAGATAAACTTGAATTTGTTCCTCTCTCTCTATCTCTCTCTCTCTCTCTCTCTCTCTCTTTATTTTTTTTATTTTATTGATATTTTACAGAGAGGAAGGGAGAGGGATAGAGAGTTAGAAACATCGATGAGAGAGAGAGAGAAACATCGATCAGCTGCCTCCTGCATGCACTCCACTGGGGATATGCCTGCAACCAACGTACATGCCCTTGACCAGAATCGAAACTGGGACCTTTCAGTCCGCAGGACGACGCTCTATCCACTGAGCCAAACCGGTTTTGGCACCTCTCTCTCTTTTTAATTCAGAGGGGAAGAGAGGGAAAGAGAAATAGAACATCAATGATGAGAGGGAATCATTGATCGGCTGCCTCCTGCTTGCCCCCTACTGGTAATCCAGCCTTCAACCCAGGCATGTGCCCTGACAGGGATCCAACTGTGACCTCCTGGCTCATAGTTGACACTCAATCCTAAGCCACATCCGCTGGGCTCTGCTATCCTCTAGGTCAGTGGTTCTCAACCTTCCTAATGCCGCGACTCTTTAAGACAGCTCCTCATGTGGTGGTGACCCCCGACCATAAAATTATTTCCGTTGATACTTCATAACTGTAATTTTGCTACTGTTATGAACTGTAATATAAATATCTGATATGCAGGTTGTATTTTCGTTGTTACAAATTGAACATAATTAAAGCATAGGGATTAATCACAAAAACAGTATGTAATTATATATTGTGAAATATTTATTTCTAATTACAAATAAATGAAATTTTGTCTTGAATCGTGGTGTAGCATGGGTAACAGTCTTAATATGACAACAGTAAACTACATTGCTACATTTTGCTACACCGAGGAGCAGTGTGTTGGTTCCTAAGACCATGGAAAATAGGTGTTTTCCAATAGTCTTAGGTGACCCCTGTGAAAGGGTCCTTCGGCCCCCAAAGGGGTCGCGACCCACAGGTTGAGAACCACTGTTCTAGGTCATGCTGTTCAACTTTCATTGGATTTGGCAATGTGGCCTAATTATTTGAAGGCCTATGTGACCCTGACCTTGGAAATAATAAGGGGGAAAAAAACTCTTATAACCCTCTTTTCATATATATCTTCTTTACCAAGCATAGTATGGTAAAGGCATGAGGGGGAAAAAGTCATAGGTTCTTTTTCCTCTGCTAGTTATAATGTCTCACTTCCAAAACCATGCCCTCTGTAGGATTTAAGAACTTTTTTTTTTTTTTTTAATAAAAAAGAACTTTTAGCTCTAACAAGTTTGGCTCAGTAGATAGAACATCGGCCTGCAGACTCAAGGGTTCCGGGTTCAATTCTGGTCAAGGGCCATGTATGTACCTTGGTTGCAGGCACATACCCAGTGGGGAATATGCAGGAGGCAGCTGATTGATGTTTCTCTTTCATCGATATATCTGATTCTCCATTCTTCTCCCTTCCTCTCTGTAAAAAATCAATAAAATATATATATATTTTTTAAATAGAACTTTATTGAGGTTTCTCCAACTATACAAAACTCAAGGCATTTTTTGAATCAAGAAACCAAAAACTTTTTCTTCTGTTCTGCTCGAGTTTCACTATTTTTCAACATCTCCCTGAGATACATCCTACAAAAATTATTCAACTACAAGAAAAGGGGTCTTGGGTCTATCAGATGGTCAAAATATAAAATTACTAATCTTAATCTTAGTGAGCAAGTTAAAAATTGACAGTTTCATGCATTTTTAGTGAATACATATGTAAACTGAATTGGACTCTTTCAATAATATTTAATCCTAGCTCTTCTGCTTACTAGGTGAATAATCTTGAGTAAGTTATCTAAAAATATATGTGTCAGTTTTCCTATTTGTTAAATGAGAATAATAATATACCTGTCTGAGTTATTGTGAGGATTAAATATGTTAATTCTTATAAGGTACTGGGAACAATATCTGTTTTTTTTATAAGCTCTCATTTTAGCTATAGATAGTATGATTTGACCTAACAATTGTTCTTTCAGGATTCACTCATATAAAATTACTAAATATATGCACAATTACAAGATATTCTCTGCAGCATTGTAAGGAAAACCAATATATGTTAAATGTCTAACAGTACAGGAAAGGTTAAATGTTTTGAAATTTTTATATTTGTTTTGTTTTTGTATGTTCTTTAGTATTGTATATAATAATGAGGTAGTTCAATGCATTAATATGGGAAGATCTCTAAAAATAGTTTTTTAAAAGTTTACAGAACATCTTAATTAGAATGAATCAAGTGGTTCATAGATATTATTTGTATAATAATAAAAGTAAGCTTTAGACTTTTTGTTATACATTTGTATACATGTATAACAAAAAGTCTAAAGCTTACATTTATATTCAACAATAGTAGTGCTTTAAAAGTTAAATAAAGAATAAGCAAATATAAAAGCTCTGGAAATAATTTTTTAGAGGAGGAAAATAGTAAAGATTGCAAACATAAACATTAAACGGTAGTTACATATGGAACAGAATGGGAGGGAGGAAAAAAATTCTAGATTCTCATCCTGACTTTGACACTAAACTAGGCATTCTGCTCCTTAGTCATTATAAAACTAGAGGCCCAGTGCACAAAATTTGTACACAAGCGGTCCCTCAGTCAGCCTGCCCTCTCGCAGTTCTGGACCGCCTGCCTGCTCACTGCTCCTTACCACTCGGCTCACTGCTCCTTAGCACTGCCTAGGAAGTGGGAGAGGCTCCTGCCACCGCTGCTGCACTCGCCAGTTGTGAACCCGGCTTCTGACTGAGCGGTGGTCCCCTTGTGGGAGTGCATTGACCACCATGGGGCAGCTCCTGCGTTGAACATCTGCCCCCTGGTGGTCAGTGCACATCGTAATGACCAGTTGTTCTAGTCATTCCACTGTAATGATTGCTTGGCTTTTATATAGAGAAACTAGAGGCCCAGTGCACAAAATTCATGCACGTCGGGGAGAGGGGTCATCAGCCCGACCTGCACCCTCTCCAATCCGGGACCCCTCCGGGGATATCTGACTGCCAGTTTAGGCCTGATCCTGCTGTAACCTGGACTGCTGGCTCCTAACCACTCACCTGCCTGCCGGCCTGATCCCCCAACTGCTCTCCCCTGACAGCCTGATCCCCCTAACTGCTCTCTACTGCTGGACTTATCCCCCTAACTGCTCTCCCCTGCTGGCCTGATCACCCCTAGCTGCCTCGGTCTCGCCACCATGGCTTTGTCCAGAACACACCTGGTTTACCCAGTATAATTAGCATATTACCCTTTTATTAGTATAAATAAGGAGGCTAGAGTGTTGCTGGTGAGCACATTGTAAGTACAGTTATAGTTAAAGATGCTCTTTTTCTAGACTCTGCTATCAACTGTGTAGTTAATAGCTCCTGTTTATTTTCATCAAAAGTAGTTATCATTTCCTGACTTTTGCCTGTTTGGGGACTTTTTCTTCTTGACTTTTTTCAACTTTATTAAAATCTTAAAGGTAGAATTATTTTTTTCATTGAATTTATTGGGGTGACATTGCTTAATAAAATTATATAGGTTTCAGGGGTACAATTCTATAATACATCATCTGTACATTGTATTGTTTGTTACCATCCCAAGTCAAGTCTCTTTCCATCACCATTTATTCCTCCCTTTATTCTTTTCTACCTCTCCCCACCCTCCTTTTTTCTCTGGTTAGAATTAATTATTTAGAATAAAATACCTCCTGATAATTTGTCCTCTGTTTGTGGGAAGTTAAAGTGGAAAAATGAATGTATGTAACATCATCAAAATATTTGTAAACTCATCCTACTTGACTTTATTAATATAGTCTTAAAAAACAAGTGGATGCCCTAACCAATTTGGCTCAGTGGATAGAGTGTTGGCCTGTGGACTGAAAGGTCCCAGGTCCAATTCTGGTCAAGGGCATGTACCTCGGTTGCAGGCACATCCCCAGTAGGAGGTGTGCTGGAGGCATCTGATTGATGTTTCTAACTCTCTCTCCCTCTCCCTTTCTCTCTGTAAAAATCAATAAAATATATTTTAAAAAAACAAGTGGGTGAATAGTCAAATGTAATTAATTATCTGCACTGGCCGGTTCAATTCCCAGTTAAGGACATGTTCTTCCTGGGTTGCCAGTTCGGTCCCTGGTAAGGGACATGCAAGAAACAGCCAGTCAATGTTATGCTCTCACATCAATGCTCTCCCTTTCTTATGTCGTCTAAAGTGAATCTAGATAAAACCATCCATGGACACCATTAACTTTCGATGTTTTGTTTTGTTTTATAGCTGACTTTGGTTTCTGTGCCCAGATCACCCCTGAGCAGAGCAAGCGAAGTACCATGGTTGGCACACCATACTGGATGGCACCGGAGGTGGTTACACGGAAAGCTTATGGCCCTAAGGTGGACATATGGTCTCTGGGTATCATGGCTATTGAGATGGTAGAAGGAGAGCCTCCATACCTCAATGAAAATCCCTTGAGGGTAAGACAAACACCAGCCTTATTTTAAGAAAAATACTTTTATTTAAAACATTAGGTCGTACCTGCTTGTTCCAGGCACTAGCCAAGAATTGAGGATGCAAAGTTGATAAAACTAGTTGTTTCTTTCACTCTGCATCTAAACAATCATTTGCTTCTGGGTTGAATTGAATGTGTTAGGTAAAGAGTTTGTAGATTTTTAGTAAGTTTAATGCTTTCTAATTTTGATTATAAGTAAGAATTTCCTCACTTTCTACAGAGTTAAGAGTCCCTAGACATACCCTTCAGGTTATCAACTTTGAATCTTGGCCTCTGGTACCCCTAGGTACAGAGAAGAGGAAAGCAAGATCACATCTGTGAGAAAGCTGTGTAGATGGCAATGTTAAAGCCTGTATTCAAACAAAAGAGTGAGGGCCCTGAGATACAGATGAGGTCAGTAGACTTTAAACAAATATTCAGCAGCTGAGGGTGGAGAGTTTGGGGTTCCTTCCTTCCTATCTCCCTTCCTCACTCCCTGCCTGCCTGCCTTTATTTTTTTTCTTCTACTTCCACTTTTAAATTACCATATCATTACCACTTGACACCTACAAGAATGACTATAATAAAAAAGTTGAAGAATAATAAGTGTTGGTGAGAATGTGGAGAAATTGGAACCCTTGTACTTTGCTAGTGGAAAGGTAAATGGTGCATATAGCACTTTGAATGTTAACTTTCACAGTTCCTCTAAAAGTTAACATTGAGTAACATGTAACCCAGCAATTCTAGTGCTATGTATATTCCCAAGAGAATTAAAAGCTTACATCCAGTCACAAACTTGTACACAAATGTTGATAGCAGCATTCATATGATCCAAAAGATAGGAACAGCCCAAATGTCTATCACCTGATGAATGAATAAACAAAAGTGGTATATGCATATAATGGAATATATTTTAGTCATAATACAGGAATGAAATATAGATACATAAACATTGAACCTTGAAAGCATTATGCTAAATGAAAGAAGTCAAACACAAAGATAATATATTATATGATTAGAGGCTTGTTGAAGGAAGATTCGTGCAATGGGCCTTCCTTTACCTGGCTGCCAGCACAGGTTTTCCTCCAGCACCCAAGACCAGGCCTTCGCTCTGGCCGCTGCCTTCTGCCTTTGCTCCAGCCAGAGTCTTCGTTCCAGCTTGAGTCTTCCCAGGCTTCGCTGACTCTAGCGGGAGTCTGCAGGCTTCTCTGGCTTGAGTCTTCACTTCGCTTTGGCCTGAGCATCACTCCTGTATCTAACTCTGTCCCCCGCCCTCCACCTCATAGCAGGCATCCTGCCCTGCCAGCCACTCAGTGCCTGGAGTGGCTAGGGGGCTGGGCCGCTGTTGTCTTTGTCCTGCTAATTTGCATATTCCCTCCTGATTGGCTGGTGGGAGTCGCAGAGAAATGATCAGTTTACATGTTTCTCTTTTATTAGTGTAGATTCCATTTACATTCAATTCTTATTCATGGTGGTTAGGTTCTACAAAGCTGCAAACACTGAATAATGAAAGCAAAATCATTACTTCTTGGGGAAATCCAGGGTTAGGTTCCTAAAGCCCTTGGTCCCAACATTTTGATAGAGAGCTGATCAACTGATTGATATACAGCCTTGCCTTTATGTGTCTCTCTGTTTAAAGACACTCTAACATGTATTGTGGATTGAGTAACATTGAATTCATAGCCAACAGCACTGTAACTCATGCCTGAATGAAGATTATCAAAGTTGTATATTCTCCACAAAGCATATCACAACCTTCTTGCACTTAGGAACACTAGACAGCTCTTCAGCACTGTGCTTCTCACCTCTGCACATATCCATGAATGACCACAAAAGCACTGAGATTATTGATATTGGAGTTTCAAATAAATTTTAGTGAGTAGGTGAATTCGCATGTGAGGAATTGACTTAATGGGGATTGACTGCATACATTTTAAAGATTTCTATAGAAACAAGAAATTAGTGGTTTCTGGGGACTGAGGAAAGGAGGGGAGAAACCTTTGCAGAAACAAGGTTCAAGATTTGTGGAAAATCTCCATTGAGCATTCAACAGAGATTGGCACACCTGTATAAATACTCTGCCCAAGGCTGGGGATAGAGCCACCTGCTAAGATTGAAGAGGATGGTGCCCAGTGCTCTCTCATAGGCTTGGAATAGTGTCTGCTTCTGTCAGCAATAGTAAATCTTGTAATAATAAACCTTACATTTCACAGGATGTTGAATAGAGGACTCAACAGTCTTGCCTCAGTGATAGGAAATAATTAACCTAGACTATATGCTGCTGTAGTCTAACAAATCTTATTCTAAAACAAGACCCAAAGATGTCTGTTCCCAAGTAACTGTATCCTAGAACAAAGCTCAGGAATGTTTATGAGTACAAATATCTCCAGCACCCAAATATCCAGTCAGTTTACCAGACAGGCAAAAGAGCAGGAAAATTGTAACCCATAATGAGACAAGCGACCCAGAACTGATACAGATAAAAGAATTGGCACACAAAGGCATTAAAATATTTTTTATAACTGCATTCCAGATGTTAAGTAGAGACATTTGGGAGGTACTTTTTAAATTTATTGATTTTTAGAGAGAGCAATTTGTTGTCCATTGGTTGATTCTTGTATGTGCTCTGACTGGGGATCAAACCTTGGCAAATTGGGACAATGCTCTACTGAGTTACCCAGCCTGGACTTGGAGGTACATTTTTTTTTTTTAATTAAACTTACAATACAAACTACAGTGTTTGAGATTGGATTAATGGCAGATTATACAGTGCAGGGAAGTGATAGATTTAATAATCATAGACATAGTAATAGAAACTATCCAAGGGAAACATAGGGACAGAAATGAAAAAAAAAAAAAAAGAAATAGCATCAGTGAGCTGTGAGACAACTTCAGGAGTAATAAAAGTTTTGAGAGAAAGACAATTCTACAACAAATATCTTTTAAAAACCAAGGCGAAATGAAGATTCTGTAAACTGTACAAACATTGAAAGAATTTATCACCAGCAGATCTACACTACAAGAAATATTGCAGAGAAAGAATCCAAGATGGCAGCATAGGTAAACACCTACACTGCTGCCTCGCACAACAATTTCAAACCTACAACTAAAAGACAGAACAGACATCATCCAAAACCACAGGAAATCTGGCTGAGTGAAAATTCTACAACTAGAAGGAAAGAGAGGAGCTCACAGAGACTCAGAGGAGCTGCAAAAAGCTGAGGTATGGAGACGCGCACGTGCAGAAAGTGGGTGCCTGAGAACCTGGCTGGCTTTCTCTGGCGGGAGGGAAACGGAAACTCCCAACGGCATTGAACTCCTTATCCTACAACTCTAAACCCCAGATCCAGCCAAAACTCATATGGGGGGAGTTTGGACTGTGAAAAGGGAGAAGTGCACGGAAATTTAGGGGAGTCGCAAAAGATCAGAAGTGTGGTGGCACGCACAGCCCTGTGCGCAGGGGACAGACTGCTGATTGTGCCGCTGGCTTTCGCGAGTGGGCGGGAGACAGACCCTTCCAACTGTGCCACTTCTAACTCCACTAAACCCCGGTTTCAGGCGAAACCCTGGGGACCCAGACTCATATGGTCCCAGAGCACAGGGGAGCCGGAGGGGCAGTAGTCTAGAGGCACTGCGAGAGAGAGCGAGCGCTTGGGCACAGGGACTACTCCAGCAATTACCCAGTCACGTGAGACTCGGGGGCTGTGGAGGGCAGGGCCGACTGGAAGGCAAGGTGGTCTCTTAAGCCCTGAGACTCCACCCATCCCAAGCTTATCAGAGAGGCTTCTGTAGTTTTGCAAGTCTGCTATCATAAGGCTGAATCCAACACAGAAGTTCTCCCGACATAGTGAAAATGTCAAGACAAGGGAAGGGATCACAAAACAAAAGAAATGGAGGAAAAGAAATGACTGGATATAGAGTTCAAAAGCACGCTTATAAGGTTTTTCAAGAATTTCCTAGAAAAGATGGATAAATTTAGCAAGACCCAAGAGGAGATGAAAATGAACCAACTAGAGATGATAAAGGACCAACTGGAATTTAAACATACAATGACTGAAATAAAAAATATTATTCAGAGATCTAACAGCAGACTAGAGGAAGGCAAGAATCAAGTCAAAAATTTGAAATATAAAGAATCAGAAAACACTCAACTGGAAAAGCAAGAAGAGAAAAGAATCCAAAAATGTGAACATAATGTAAGGAGCCTCTGGGACAGCTTCAAGCGTACCAACATCAGAATTGTGGGGGTGCCAGAAGAAGAGAGAGAGCAAGATACTGAAATCCTATTTAAAGAAATAATGACTGAAAACTTCCCACATCTGGTAAAAGAAATAGACTTACAAGTCCAGGAAGCACACAGAACCTCATATAAAAGGAATCCAAAGAGGACTACACCAAGACACATCATAATTAAAATACCAAGAGCAAAAGACAAAGAATATTAAAAGCAGCAAGAGAAAAACAGTTCATTACCTACAGGGGAGCACCCATAGGACTGTCAGCTGATTTCTCAACAGAAACGATACAGGCCAGACGGGAGTGGCAAAAAATACTCAACGTGATGAATAGCAAGAACCTACAACCAAGAATAATCTATCCAGCAAAGCTATCATTCAGAATTGAAGGGCAGATAAAGAGCTTCACAGAGAAGAAAAAGCTAAAGGAGTTCATCAACTCCAAACCAGTATTATATGAAATGCTGAAAGGTACTCTTTTAGAAGAGGAAGAAGAAAAAGGTAAAAGATAAAAAATTATGAACAACAAATACATATCTATCAACAAGTGAATCTAAAAATTAAGTGAATTAAAAATTTGATCAACAGAATAAACTGGTGAATATAATAGAATCAGGAGCACAGAAAGGTAATGGACTGATAACTCTCAGGGGGAAAGGGGTGAGGGGTGTACAGGGAGAGACTGGACAAAAATCATACACCTATGGATGAGGTCAACGGAAGGGAGGTAAGGGTGGGAGCTGGATGGAGGGGAGCTATGGTGGGGAAAAAGGGAGAAACAAATGTAATAATCTGAATAATAAAGATTTAATTTTAAAAAAAGGAATCAAATGCAAGGTAATTTCTTATTTTACCTATTCTGATAGATGAACAATAGTTTTATTGTGGCTTTAGTCAGCATTTTCCAAATGGTTAATAAACATTTTAATTTGCTTTAAAAAAAATATTACAGAAAGTTCAGAAAGAACATGGTAATGTGGCTTCAACAAAGAAATGCAGCACACCAGAAATAACTTAATTGGTAAATGTATAAGATTTTCTTACATAAATATCTTTAAAAGATAAAAGATATTTAAGTAAAAATAATATTGATGGGGGTAGAAAAAGAACATGTATAAGTAAAATGACAAACATAATGCTGAGGGGAGAATTGTAAGATTATATTCCATGAAGTGGTATAATGCAATGATTGTGATCATTGAAAGGTGTATGCTATATAAACCCTTAAACAAACATTAAAATAATGAAAGAAAGGGTTACACCTACTAAACCTCAACCAGGAAGATAAAATGGAATCATCAGTCAGCAATCACCAGCCGGGATGGCCGAGGAATTATGCTGCAACGCCCTGTACTCCTGCAAATGGGGTGCTGTGAGCCCATGTGCCACCGCCACGCCTGCCTGAGCCCTAGGGCCCGAGGGCGGGTGCCATCAGGAGTGTAAATTCACAGAGAAGCATGAATAGATAACAGCAGAAAATGGTATTGGGACAGTGGGAATTGGCATTTTTGCACAGGAAGCTTTGAGAGATGTTTACTGTAGTCTGCCTGAAATTGGGACAGAATTGAACAAACAAGTGCTTTGAAAAGTTGCAGAAAATCCAGGACTTGTCAACAGATCTTGTTATGAAGACAGTTGGCTAATCAAGATGACACTGACTAATCCTTCAGAACTAGATGGATTAGTAGTGAGTGAAGAAGCATATGAGAAGTACATAAAATCTGAGTAAAAATGGAACCTCCTAAACAAAGTAGGCTGAAACAATCTGGCATAGTTGTCCTAAGTTAGTGGTGGATAGAAGATTTAAAATAGCAACTTGTAGTAATACCAATGGAAAAGGAAACTACAATGCTCTTGGAAGAAAATTCCCCTTTCTAATGATTGCGGATAAACACAATATGCGTATTTTTCACAACACCCTCTGATTTTTAGGCTAGACTACAGTTACCATATTCAGAATTTCTGAAATTATATAAAGTATGTAATTCAAGGATAACATTGTCATATTAAGCCTTATATAATAATGTAACTTACATGTGTCTCTGGATTTGGTTCAAAATTATTAATCTTTCCATTGGAAATAATTAGTAGTGGAGAAAAGTTTTTGTTGTTACAATATCAGATGATGAACAATATCTAAATTTTGCAATATACTGTGTTTGCTAGTGCTATTTTTATACAGTGAAGTGGCAACCTTGAAGGAAAACAAGGAAGTTTAAGTATAAAACACTCAACTTCTTGCCCTGGCCAGTTTTGCTCAGTAGTTACAGCATCAGCCTGAGGATAGAAGGGTTGCAGGTTCAATCCCCAGCCTGAGTCCAGGCATGAGTAGGAGCAACCAATTGATACATCTCTCACATGTTGATGTTTCTCTCTCTCCAACTTCCCCCTCTCTTCCACTCTCTAAAAATATCCTCATTCCTCAGTGATAAAAATAATAAAACATTCAACTTTAAAAAAAAAAGAATAATAAATAAATAAATGGCATTGAGTTAAAGAATAAAGCCGTACTGTTGGGAGCATCTCAAAGAGGCACAGGAGCCAAGCTGAAAGAGCTCTAGTGGCGAAGGTGCAACAATTTGAACAACAAAGTAGGTTGGGATTATAACCCAAAGTATAATATGTACCCATAGAAATAAAGTGATTAAATAAACAAGGTGGAAGAGACAGATCTCACATGCAAAAGAATTTCAAATATTTATGGAGATGTTCCATCCTGAAGGAGGTGATGCATAACACCCATTTCTTAAGTATAGGCTGCACATAGTGTCTTCTTTCCAAAGAGCACAATATGGGAAGGGGAGAAAAAAGTAACTTTACTACCTCAGTCAGGTAATGAGGTGAATATGAACAGTCCTTAGTCCTGTTGATAGTATGTACCTTTAATATTGATGCAATGAAAATGCACTCTAACTCTGTTATCTTCCTCTCTCAAACCCATAATCTCTAACCATGAGAAAAAACACCAAATCCCAGTGACAGCCTACACTGTTATACCTGACCTGTACTCCTTCAAACTGTCAGGGTCATCCAAAGGAAAGAAAAGTCAGGAATTTTCACAGTCGGGAGGACCCAACGGAGATGTGACAAGAACAGAAATAGGAGAGTGGAAGAGTGAATGAAACCTAGTGTGAATGCTGGAAGGATGGATAAGTGATGCCAGTCAGGGATATATCCTTTTCTTTCACCATACTTAACTGCATAGGTACAGGCAAGGAGTAGGCAGAGTTTTAACTGTTTTTAGCCACTGAGTGCTGTAAAGTGCACAATGGTCAAAGAAGTGATTATGTGGGAAGAATGATGTACACTGGAAGATCAATAGGATTTATTCGGGTTCAGTGAAATCAAAGGTTCACTGGTGTGAGGGTAGTGAAAGTGAAAAGATAGGAGGTGGAGTACAATGGAAATTTTAAGAGTTTCAGTTATTGATACTCTTAAGATACAGGATATATAACCATGGTTGTGTGTGTGGCTGAGGTAGGCTAAAGGACAAGAGCATCAGAGAAGAGATCAGGGAATTGTAAACAGCATCTTCATAGCTATTGGAATTGTGGTGAATTATGAATAATGTTAGACTTGATAACAGCACTTTGTAGGTGTTTGAAAAAAAGAATGGTAGTTAGGAGTTTGAAAACCCAGGAGTTTCAGAGGAGGGTGACAAGAGGTTTCAAGAAGAGGCTATAAGGAGCCAAAAGAACACTCCATCCTCAGGGCCATGCAAAGGTGTGGGAGAGAAAAGCCTATCACTAGAGAATGCTACAGATGAGGCACATTCCTCGTGGGAGAGCCAGGCCTCAGTTAATTAAGGAAAATGTTTGAGGAGGGGATGGGAAATGGGTATGAAAATATTAAGGCTAGAAAGAAGGTGCAGAGGCACATTGGCATTAGAATGGAGAGGCTGAGGGAATGATTGGGAGTCATGGGTTGTTTATAATCACTAACATAAATAAAGATAAGAGTATAATAAGGTTTATCCCAAAGCAAAGAAAAAGTTAAGTGTTTGGTTAAGTAATTACAGTATTTTGAAAAGAGTTCCCTACTAATCCATTCCAATGGAAGAGTTGAAGCTCACAACAGTTATATGATCTTAACTTGAAATTGCTATCTCGGGGATAATTCTTTCAATGAAAATTAAAAAAAATATATTGAGTTCAGAGAGGAAGGGGAAAAGAGAGAGAAACATCAATGATGAGAAAGAATCATTGATTGGCTGTCTCCTGCAAGTCCCCCCTCATTGAGGATCGAGCCTACAACCCAGGCAAGTGCTCTGACTGAGAATCAAACTGTGACCTGGTTCATGGGTCGATGCTTAACTACTGAGCCACACCAGTCAGGCACAATGAAATTTTTCAGTGAAAGTTTTGGGGGAAATGTCATATAAAGAGAAATGAACTTAAGTGACAGGGAAATGAGCACATTAGTATGCTGATGATATAAGTGTCAGTTGGTATCTTTTTTTGATGACAGAAACTTTAAATGAGGCTATATGTTCACTTTTTTTTTAACTATTTCTGTTTTTATTTTATTATTTAATAGATTCAAGAGGATGGGGAAGAGAGAGAGAGAGAGAGAGAGAGAGAGAGAGAGAGAGAGAAAGAAACATTGATCACTTGCCTCCTGTGCACTTGCCCTGACCAGGGATGGAACCTGCAACTTGGTATGTGCCCTTGGTATGATCTGGAATTGAACTCACCATCTTTTTGTGTATGGGATGACGCTCCAACCAACTGAGCCACACTGGCCAGGGCAAACTTACATTTCTTAACCATCAGTGAACCTACATTGACACATTATTATCATCTGGAGTCCATAGTTTACATTAGGGTTCATGCTTGGGGTGGTGTACATTTTGTGGGTTTAGACAAATGTATAATGAATAGCATGTATTCATCATTTGGTATACAGAGTATTTTCACGGTCTTAAAAAATCCTTTGTGCTCTCTCTGCCTCTTCATCTCTAGCTGTGTAGATTTGTGTGTGTTTGTTTTTTTCATTGTTTTGAAATGTAATGTGACTTGAATAAAGCTTGAGAAAGGTAAATGGGATTCTATATGTTAATGGTAGGATTGTGGTCATTTTCTTAATACCCTTACATATTATATTGCTTTTTTAAAATTATATTTTTATGGATTTCAGAAAGGAAGGGAGAGAGAGAAACATCAATGATGAGAGAGAATAATTAATTGGCTACCTCATACACGCCTCCTACTGAGGATCAAGCTTGAAACCCTGGCATGTGTCCTTGACCACAATCAAACCCAGGACCCTTCAGTCCACAGGCTACACTCTATTCACTGCGCCAAACCAGCTAGGGCCATATTATATTTCTTTTATCAGTGTGATTGTATTTATAACCTCTACCATACACACACACACCCAAAAAAGAAGCTAATTTTTGAAACATCTAAAATAAAGGAAAAATAACTAATCCAAGTGGATAGAAATAATACCTCATTTTAGTATTTATGGTGATTGTCTACAGAGGTAAAAGGCCCATAAAGTTTATGTCAAGTGCTTTCTCAATTTGTCGAGTTACTACCTTAAAAATATAAAAGTTTGGTTTTATTTATTTATTTATTTTTTTAGGCCTTGTACCTGATAGCCACTAACGGGACTCCAGAACTTCAGAACCCAGAGAAACTTTCCCCAATATTTCGGGATTTCTTAAATCGATGTTTGGAGATGGATGTGGAGAAAAGGGGTTCAGCCAAAGAATTGTTACAGGTGAATTTGAAAATGATACTATTTCTGGAAAAAGTTGGCTTTTTTAGTAGCAAACAGAAAGTTTACATAGGTCTATTAGTTACATTTCATTGCTCATTCCTCATTAGAAGCATGGCAGCTGCCGCAGTTTAAGATTTTATTTGCTGGAAATAAAACGTCCATTTTTAATAATAAAAGTGTAATATGCAAATCAACTGAACTTCCAAATAGCAGGACAACCACGCTATGACATGCACTGGTGCCAAGCCAGCCAAGGCGGATGCGATGCAATTGGTTGGGGTGCCTGCCATCGCCCCACGATCACCTCACAGAGGGAGGCCCAGGCTACTGGCCAGCGATGCGATCGATGGAGGGGTGTGGCTCCATGATTGCCCCAAAGAGGGAGGCCCAAGCCACCAGGCTGGCGGTGCTGCAGCAGGTGGATGGGGGCTCCCTCTGTGGGGCAATCGATCTGGGGGCCCCATGATCAATCACCCCACAGAAAGAGGCCCAGCTCACCATCCAGTGACACTGCAGCAGGTGTGCGGGGCTGACCAGTGATCACCCCGCAGAGAGGCCCAGGCCAGCCAAGTGATCCCACCCCACAGAAGGAGGCCACTGGTGGCAGGGGAAGGGGGACAGTGCAACCCAGAGGGCAAGCAGTGTGTGGGGGGGTGGGGAGCAGTCAGCAGCCGGGGGAAGGAAAATTCCAATAGGCCCTTATCGCTGGCCAGGCCTAGGGACCCTACCTGAGGGGTCCTGGATTGTGAGAGGGAGAGGGTGCAGGCCAGGCTGAGGGACATCATCATCACCACCACCACCACCACCATATACACACACACACACACACACACACACAAATTTCATACACTGGGCCTCTAATATTATAATAAGTATATGAGTTTTTGCATGTTACTAATTTACAGGCCAGTTCTTTGCTAGCATGAGTATCTGGGACATTTAACTGAGGTTTTGTAATATTAGAAAAACTAAAAAGACTATACTTCCAATTATAAAAGCGATGTATTGATTATGCTGATTTTATGCAGGTATGAAATCTGTGTTTATTGAATAAATTATAGTCCATTAATATCTTTGGGTCTTTAATTGAAAGGAAATATTTAGCTTCTAAATGGGTGACATTAATACTTTTTTTCCCCCCCTTTCTGGCAGCATCCCTTCCTGAAACTGGCCAAACCATTATCTAGCTTGACACCACTGATTATGGCAGCTAAAGAAGCAATGAAGAGTAATCGTTAACATCATTGCCGTGGCCTCATATTCTTTTTCCATTTTCTAAAAGAAGTCTTTTAATATATGAAAATTATTACTCATTTTGGGGTTTAAGGAAATGGCCTGCATAACATGGAGGAAAAAAGCAAACTACTACTTCCTGAAGACAACCAAGAGAAAATTACAAAACAGAATGACAACTTTGTATTGAATCCCTGTAGGGTCCAAAAGGAATTGTGGACTGAATCACTAGCCTTACTTTTTTCAGCAGACAGCCCATCAGGGCCATTTATCATGCTAGAGATTTGCCTTTTATTTTGCTGAGTTCATTATAACAGGTCACATTCATTGTCCCTTTGGGGGTATTTTCAGTACTTGAATAGTAGATTCGAGTTTTTCAGAGTATTTGTTCCATCTGCTAGTCTTCTTTTCTCCCTTTGTAGCTTTCTTTTTCCTTGACTTGCTCCTTTTGAGTTGCTTTGAGAAGTTTTTCTTAGGCCTAAATTTGAGGCAATTTTGATAGAAATTATGTAGCTCCTTATATTGGCAAAGGAGCTTGATATGGTTTAACTTTGTATAGAAGTTAGAACCAGCTATTGTACATGTAATATTTCAGTTCAGAATTTGAACTGGGGGAAGGGAAGAAAAGTATGTGATTTTTACCTTTTTTAACAAATGTGAAAGTCAGTTTTAGAAATTTCATGGTAGTGAAATGTTTGGCATTTATTACATGTATAGAGAGAAGACTAATAATCTATATTTATAACTAAATCACTGAGACAGAGAAAGAATCCCGTTGACTCTACATCTTTACAATTTTGTTTCCTTTTTGACTGTTTCCTCTTCAGATACGGTTTCTGGAACCAGAGTGATTTGTTCTTGTTCCAACTTTTGTTAGTGGCGCTACTTTCCCTTCCTCTACTTCCCCTTCATTTTGGAAATAAGTTTCTGTATATGTTGTAATTTTAATTTGTTTAATTAACCCTCTGTCACCCTACTGTTCCCCCCCCCACCCCCATGGTAAATATTGTAATAACCATTGACTTTTCAGATTTTAAAAATTAACTCTTCTTTTCCATTTAAAGGAGAAAAATATTTGGAGCCAGTAAAGACAAAGTAAGAGACTTGAACCTTGGTGAGCTCTAACATAATTAGCTGAGAGTACATTGACAAAAGAGAATTGTCAGTACTTAGAGATGGAACTACTGACCAATAAACTACAGATCTGTTATAAACATTGTTGCCAAACCATTACCAACATTGTTCTATCTGAAACTTAGGTGATAAAGTATTTCTTGATAAATTCATGTATCATTTCAGATGTTGAGTTACTTTTGGATTGTTTTCAAATAAGGAAATAATATTCATGTAAAAAAAAAACTGGAGAAAAGAGGAAAAATGAAATGTTCTTGTTAATAGCAATACTTTTTTTTTTAATTTTAAAGATTTTAAAAGGTCTGTGACCTGTAGCATTAATTATTAGAATGCCCTCTCTCCTCCCCTCTCTGTCTCTTCTTCCTCTCCTCTTCCTCTCATTTTTTTTTTTTTTCAGTTATTTTGCATTTGGATGCAGTATTGTTCCTTCTGGCATGCCAAGAGCCACATAAAAGAGAAGCATCTGTGGTTTGGTTCTGGAACATGGGAGTGTTCCCACCATTCTCCTGACTAAGTTCTTAGCTACTTACCGTTGTGTAATAGCACAAATCATGAATAAAAATGATTTTGATGTTTTGGAGTACATTGGGGGGAACTAATACTGTTTTATTTCCTATCATTCCCATCATCTGTGTATATGATGTACGTATAAGGATAGAAATGGCTGTTCTTTATTTGATAGCACAGGAAGGTTTAAAAAAAAAAAGGTAAAATAGTTCATGAAACTTTTATCTTGAGCACTTAATGGTCTCTGTTTTCAATTTGATTTTTTATTTCAGATTTATCTGGATTATATTGGGCTATAATTACTATTAAATTACAGAAACAATTTTACTTCTAGTGGAAAGCGACATTGCCTTTGAATTCCAGATTTGAACATTCTTTGTAAATAGTCTGGATGGATTATGGTGAAGAAGATGCTACCAATGAAAAACAACTTGATAAGACTGTGATCATCATGACCACTCTAGTTGGCATTGCCATACATAAGTCATAAAGACCATATTCATTGAATACAGTGCCAATGCCCCATTTTTATTCCTATGACTCAACAAAGGTCTTTTCAACTTATAGGAGCAGTTTGGGATTTGTACTTACAACTTTGATGGTTACCTGCATGTCCATTGCTGGCAACGGACTTTGTCATTAAAACCTGACTCCTAGGTTAAGGGAGCTACACTGTGGTTTCTTAGTTACTTACTTGGATAAACTAACTTGTAATAGAAATATACTTTGGTTAATTCTGAAATGTGTCATTTTTAAACAAAATAATCTTAAAAGCAATATGGAATTGTGATTTATTAGTTAATTATAAATTAAAATGTTTAGATCTTGTTGAAAGAAAAACCATATCTGAATCAAGGTTCATGTTTTCTAAATACCTGCCTTTTGTATTCACCCATTTTGTCATCACTTTAGAAAGAAAATTCCCATTGAAATCTAAAAGTTACTTTAGTCCTCATGATACTAAGACAGTATTACTGTTGTACTTATTTATTATATTTTAGACTCTAGGATTCTTAAAGTTTCCTTCTCCTTTTGATCCTTTTGCTGCTTTGGAGGACAGTTAAAACTGGGACACCATTAAAATATTGAGTATTTTATCCTATCTAGAATAGTAAAAAAGTAGAGCAATTGTGATAGCATCAGAAACCAAGACTAACACAACTCTCTCTTCATATGTTGACTGCCTGGCACACAATATAAATTGTCTTTCCTTCCATATATAAATATGAAGCTGCTTATCTAGTACCACCAGTCCTAAATGAACCTGTGCCTTAATAAGCAATTTAAAACCTGTGAGTATTTCTTTTAGGGCTCACATAAGCACATTTGTTTAAATATACTGTATTCTAGCCAGAATAATACTAGATCTGATCAAGCAATAGCTATAGTTAGAAAAAAGTGAGTGCTTAAAGAATTTGCATCAGTTTTTTAATCTAAAAGTTTTAAAATATACAGAGGTCCATATCTAGTGAAATGTCAAAAAATCAATTCTAGAATATAGCCAAATTTCAGATTAGTACTCACTTTGGGGGTTTTTAATAGTGGAATTTCATAATAATATGTAAAGATTATCTTGTCTGTTGCTCCCACAACAGGTATTTAAACAATTCAGTTTTTTTCACAGTGCATGTATATGCATGTATATAAGAAAGGAACAAAAACAAAGACATATGTGGGTTTTTTTTTTCCTCAATACATTTATTGACCACTTGGGCAAAGACACTGTGGTAGATATTGTGGGAATTACAAAGGAGAATCAAGCACTGGTCTGGCTGGCCTTGAGAGAACTGAAGTCTCTCATTCACAATTCTAGAAAGTTGCCAAATGAGAGAGAGAGAGAAATGCTTAACAAATTTTCATTCTGTATTGAAAAAGAAAAGCAGAGAATTACATATTACATATTTGGAATTGAACATTTTTTGGTTTTTTGGTCTTGGTTAAATAGAAATGTAATTAAGTGAAAGTAGCTTTTCTGTTTTATCTTCAAATTTTATATTGACTTATTTTTAATTTAATCCCATTCAATTATTTAATTGTTTCATTGACATTAACTGCTGTATTTGATGACTTTGTTCAATAATTTTGTTCTTTCAGGGCTAGAAATAAACTTTTCTATGTTTATTTTTCCCTTTCCTAAACTTCTTTAAATTAGAATACCTTAAAAAAATAAGTGTAATATGTTTTCAAGAACATTCTAATATTTTTAAGGATAAATGTTTTTTTAAACATGTCATGCCACCATTTTTAATCTATTACAAAGTCCAAATTAGAAAGGCTTCTAGAATTATGGGTAGTAAGCATGAGCCTTTCCTCTTCTAAACCCAGGTTCCAAATAAATTTTTTAGAAATGTTTTGGCTATCAGACCCAATTAAAACACTTCTGATCTATTAGATACTTCCAGTAACTTGGCCTAAAATTCTAATACTTACCTGGCTGAAGTAATAAGAATTATACTAGCATTTCTGTGTTAAATGCACCAAGAGAACTTTAAAAGTACAATACTTTTCGGCAATGGTTGGCAAACTTATTAGTCAACAGAGCCAAATATCAACAGAACAATGATTGAAATTTCTTTTGAGAGCCACATTTTTTAAACTTAAACTTCTAATGCCACTTCTTCAAAATAGACTCACCCAGCCCTGGCTGGGTGGATAGAGAGGGTTCCAGGTTCAATTCTGGCCAAGGGCACATGGCCAGGTTGCAGGCTTGGTCTCCCCCAGTAGGGGGCGTGCAGGAGGCAGAATCGTTGATTATCACCTTTGATATTGCTCCCTCTCTCCCTCCTCTCTGAAATCAATGAAAAAATATAAAAAATAAATAAACTCGCCCAGGCCATGGTATTTTGTGAAAGAGCCACACGTAAGGGGCCAAAGAGCCACTTGTGGCTCGCAAGCTGCCGTTTGCCAACCACAGCTTTAAGGTATCACTTTATAGTCAGGCAGTGAAATAGGAATGTCCAATACCCTGACATGGAGAACAACTTTAGTATGGAGAGTTCACTATCAAAAACCAAAACTAGCCCTAACCGGTTTGGCTCAGTGGGTGGAGCATTGGCCCGCGGACTGAAGAGCCCCGGGGGCATGTGCCTTGGTTGGGGGCACATCCCCAGTGGGGAGTGTGCAGGAGGCAGCTGCTCAATGTTTCTAACTCACCTTCTCTCTCCTTCTCTGTAAAAAATCAATAAAATATATATATATTTTAAAAAATTAGTCCTAGCTGGATGGAGCATTGGCCTGCAGACTGAAGGGTCGGGTTCCATTCTAGCCAAGGGCACGTCGAGTTACTGACTTGTGAGCTCGATACCCAGTAGGGGGTATGCAGGAGGCAGCCAATCAATGATTCTCATTAATGTTTTCAACTCCCTATCCCTTTCTATCTGAAATCAATAAAAAAAATTAAAAAACACAACTAAGATTATACTTTTTAAAAAATATATCTTACTAATTTTTTTTTTTTACAGAGAGGAAGGGAGAGGGATAGAAACATCGATGAGAGAGAAACATCAATCAGCTGCCTCCTATATACCCTCTACACTGGATATGTGCCCACAGGCAAATTACATGCTCTTGACAGGAATTGAATCAGGGACCCTTGAGTACACAGGCCAACGCTCTATCCACTAAGCCAAACTGATTAATGCTATACTTTTTTTTTTTAGCATGGAGTAGAGGGTATAGGCAATGACTACTTAAAATAAATTTTTTACATTGTCAAGGTGTTCAGTGCTATTACATTTGTATTTAATTATAGCAGATATTTAAAACTTTGCCTACAAAAAGTTCAGAAAATCCTGTATGATTGATTGAACAGCACTATTTACATGAGCTTAATGCATGTTTTACTGCAACTTTAATATTTGTGGGATTTTTTTATTTAGGAAATTATTTTTTATGCTTTTTTATGCTTAATTATTTAACAATTTATCTTTGAAAGAGCAGGAGTAGAACAACAAACGGAAAGGCCTTTTTAGGCTTAGGCTTAGCTATTTTAGATTTTTAACAAAGTAATGTACATAGATTAAAAATTAATGCTAAGCCGTGGCTGGTGTGGCTCAGTTGTTTGGGTGCCACCCGGTGCACCAAAGGGTTGCCAGTTTGATTCCTGGTCAGGTTACCACTCAGTCCCTGGTAGGAGGCATGCAGGAGGCAGCCAGTAGATGTTTCACTCTCACATCATGTTTCTTTCCCTCTTCCTCTCTCTAAAAAACAATTTAAAAAAAGTTTAATCCTTTTAAACAATTAATACTGATCTTAAAGAACTTGTAATAAACAGTGTTGGTTCCATGCTTTAAACTTTCCCACTGCCAAGTCTTACTCCACAGAAGCACCTATTTTTAAACTTGAGCTGTTTTTAGTATGCATTAATCTTCACCTTTTTAAAAAAATATATTTTATTGATTTTTTTACAGAGAGGAAAGGAGAGGGATAGTTAGAAACATTGATGAGAGAGAAACATCGATCAGCTGCCTCCTGCACACCTCCCACTGGGGATGTGCCCACAACCAAGGTACATGCCCTTGACCGGAATCGAACCTGGGACCTTTCAGTCCGCAGGCCAAAGCTCTGTCCACTGAGCCAAACCGGTTTTGGCACTCCACCTTTTTAAAAATATACTTTTTATTGATTTCAGAGGGGAGAGAAATATAAGAGAAAATCATTGATTAGCTGCCTCCTGCATGCCCCTTACTGGGGATCGAGCCTGCAACCAGGTCAGGGGCCCTGAAAATCCTGATCTCCTGATTCATGGGTTGGTGCTCAACCACTGAGCAATATCGGCCAGGCAATCTTCATCTTTCTAAGTTGTACTATACTTAAACATGTATTTCTTGATATTTGGGTGCTATCATACCATCCCATTCTCCCATTTCTACTCTTTAGTCTCCCACTTGTGGGAGATGGCAATTTTTGTTAATTTCTTTTAAGATATATTTTTATTGATTTTAGAGAGGAAGGGAGAGAGAGAAACGTCAATGATGAGAGAGAATCATTGATCGACTGCCTCCTTCATACCCCACACTGGATCAAACCCTCAACCTGGGCATGTGCCCTGAACTGGAATCGAACTGACTTCCTGATTCATGGATCGATGCTCAACTACTTGAGCCACACTGGGCTGGCAAGAGATATGGCAATTTTTAATTCCATTATAGTTTTTGCCTCATGACTAGGTGTTTTGTTCACCATTACATGTCATTTCTTTCATAATTTGCTTTGGTCTTTTTGTCTACTTTGAAAATTTCTGTTTCTATCACTAAGTTTTCCCCAAATCATCACAAAATTACAAATGCTTTCTGAAGAGTCTTTTCTATAGTCTCAGTGCATCTCCTTCTTTCCGGGAACTTGACTGGGGTGATAGGCTGGACTACTGCTCTCCAGGCCTTTTGCCCCTCAGGCATCTGGAACTCAGCTTCACTTTTCTCCTGAGTTAAAGCCTTTGTTTCCTGGATACCTTATATAATTGCTTGGTTTATTCCCTTATTTTGGAGAAGTACCTCTTTGACTAGCTTTCTGAGAAAGGATACACACAGGTAAGATTTTAAAGAAAATGTTTCATATTTAACTGATAAAACAGGATTTTAGGTTGTAAAATCATCTTCCTTGAGAATTTTGAAGACACTACTTCTTTTAACCTGTCATTTCTGATTAAATCTTTGTATGTAACCCATTTTTCTGCTTCAGGAAATTTTGTTCTAAAATTTTACCATGAAGTGCCTTGGTGAAGGTGCATATGTTCTAATTAGCTTTGGGCATCTGGTAGGCGGTCTTAGTCACAGACTCATTTCCTTCAATTCTGGGCATTTCTTGTATTATTTAATAATTACCACACTCCCTACCCCCTAGTATTTCTTTCTGGAATTCCAGCATTAATCTTCTGTCTTTCTTACCTTTCTCTCCTGCTTATCATCTGTTTGCCTTTTATTTTTAACTTTCTGAGAGAATTTTTTTATTTGATCTCTGATCCTTTTTTGAAGGTATGTCAAGCATCATAATTTTCATTTTCAAAAGCTCATTCTTGTTTTCTGATCTCCCATTTTACAGCCTCCTTTTTTAAAAATATATTTTATTGATTTTTTTTACAGAAAGGGAGAGGAATAGAGAGTTAGAAACGTCGATGAGAGAGAAACATCTATCAGCTGCCTCCTACACCCCCCCCACCCCCTCCCACTGGGGATGTGCCTGCAACCAAGGTACATGCCCTTGACCGGAATCGAACCTGGGACCTTTCAGCCCACAGGCCGATGCTCTATCCACTGAGCCAAACGGGTTTCGGCAGCCTCCTGTTCTTATTTCACAAATTCAGTATCTTTCCTGAGGTATTTATGGTAAGAGTTTTTTCTTAGTCAGTTCAGGCTGCCATAACAAAATGCCACAGGCCATGTAGTTTAATCAACAAATTTTTCACAGTTCAGGGGCTCAAGATCAAGATGCCAGCAAGGTAGGTTTTATTCTGAAGCCTCTTGGTGTGTATAGCTGCTACCATCTAGCTGTGTGTTTAGAGGACCCCCTCATTATATGTACACATAGGGATAGAGCAATCTCTCTCCTGTCAGAAGGACAGTAACCAATGGTGAGGCCCCACCGCTCAGAGGCCCCATCTTCAAATCCCAATTCAGGACTTAAACATAAATTTTGGAAGATATAAACATTCAAGCCCTAATAGGTCATTTTTTTCAAGTGGTTTTTTTTTCCCCCCAGTCTCAAATTGTGTATTTTTTTCTTTCGTTTTTAACTCTCATAAAGATTTTTTTTACAGATGTCTAATGAATGCCCCAGATCAGTGATGTTTCTGTAACACTAGTTTAGCACTGTCTGGCACTGCACTAAAGAACTAACACATTTACACATTGATTATTTCTCAGTTCTCAGCTGGGCTCTTGGTGCTACTCACCAATCATTCATTTTGCTCCTACAATTTTTCCCTTCCCTTTTTCTCCAAGCTCTCTCTCATGACTCCCAACTCCTTTATTCCACCATCTCAGCATCTTCTACCCTATCACCAGAATTTTTTCTCTGCCTCCTTCCTTTTGGTCACAATGGAAGATGTTCATCTCAGCGGCTAACCCCCGAAAAGATCTGTTCTTCATCTTCCATTATCTCAGGCCATTCTCACTTCCCTCACCCTTCACTCCTCTCTCTCAACCTCAGCAAAACAAGCATATCTTCCTTTTAAAACAGAATTCCTCTGACTTTTCTTATCGTGTCTGTCCTCAACATGTCATTGAAACTACCCTTACCAACATCACCAATGTCTGCTGAATTTCCAGGTGATTCTCAAACCATCAAAAAGATGATTCCCTGAACTGCTAGCCAGTGTGCTCATTGGTGTTTTTGAGAATTCCTGAGGTTCTGCTTGTCATGAGGCTTCACTGTGAAATAGAACCCATTTATTTCTAGCTTTTTAAAAATTCTATGACCAGGCATTTATTTTAAATTATACAGCCAAGGTTCAGAATGTGATATGTAGGTGTCAAGTCGGTAAGCTTTTAGTAAGATTCTGCTTTCACCATTGAATATACAATATGCAAGTAACTATTGGAGGGAGAAAGTGGTGACAAGGGCAAATTCTTAAAAAGTTCTTCACAGTTTGTAATGTACATTGAATAACAGATTTGCCTTCCTGGTAATTTTGTTTAAAGTGTTTTTGTTCTTTGAGCTTGTTAGCATGGACACCCAAAGGAGAAAGGCTTACCTAGCAATGTGTTAAGTAGCAGAGAAAGCCAGTTGGGCCTTAAAATACAAATGTAGATTCTTGATCAGAAATTAAGAGTTGATTACTTATGTCTTTATAAAGAGATTTTTATCACCTCTATAATCCTGATTATAACAATTTTACTTATACATCTTTTAGGGAAAGAGACTAAAAATATTGTATTTCTAGAAAAATACGTTCATTAAATAAGTTATATGTAAATATCACTATATATTCATTTTTCTTTTTTTAAATTCCTCACCCGAGGGTATTTTTCCATTGGTTTTTATAAAGAGTGGGAGAGGGAAAGTCAGAGAGAGATATCAATGTGAGAGATATTGGTTACCTCCAACACATGCCCCAATCTGGGCCCAAGCCGAGGAGGAGCCTACAACCAAGATACATGCCCTTGACCGGAATCGAACCTGAGACCCTTTGGTCTGCAGGTCGATGCTCTACCCCCTGAGCCAAACCAATTAGGGCTGTATATTCTTTATATACATGTTTGTAACTCAGGGGTTGATTATTCTGAAAGGAACAACACTCGCATGGATATATAATTTCAGTTATACTTGTCAAGAGCTACCTATCACATTGTCGTATATCAATCCATCCAGTTTGTGTCCTTTAGCAGTTGGAAACATCTTGTTCTAGTTGTATTGCCTTTTTTTAAAAAAATTAAACAATCAAAATGGAGTAACAGTACCATATATATTTATCTTTCATTCTTAGATCTGTACATATACACAGCATCATGAAAGCATTGCCAAAAAATGTTTTTCTTAATGAATTACTTCACTTTTACTTCTCCTATATTTAAAAACAAATGTACCATTTTCACAAACTTTTATCTGAGCCATAAGGTTAAGGAATGTATGACAATGCAATCTGATTCCGATTGCTTTAGTGTCATTAAAATCTTTAAGGAAGTTTTAGTTGAAACTAAAACACATTTTAATCACATTCAATATTCCTTACACTTCGGGATACATACTTTAAGTTTTTCTGCTAATAATTGTTGAAGAGCTTTGTTTTTCAATGAACTAAAAACACCTCAAGCATATGAGTTTCTACAAGACATTGATTGTCACTATTTTGATCACACTTTTTTTCTTGTCCAAGACGAAGGTGTCACTGAAAAATAAGTTTAGACCCTGGTCTGGGAAATACACATTTCTCTTTCATTTTTCTTTCATCAGCCACTTTCATGTTACTTGCATTGTTGGCCAAGTAAATACTTTACCACTTTCTGTCTTCTGTGCATATCTTACTACTAATACACCCTATTGTGTGACTATTCTGTCCTGATTCAGTATGTCTCTTTTAATGACATAGTACAGCTGACCCAAGGTATTATCTCAAGAAGTTGAGTACTTGAGTTCTTGCTGCACATTTCTTCATCAGTAAGCATTGCAAGAATTTTTATTTATTTATTTTGCTTGGTTTTATCATATAGTCAGTTTGAACCTGGGGGTTTCTTCTAAATAAAAATAGGCTGTATAATTTTGCTGCCAGTAAGAGGGCCAGTTATACTTTCAGTAACCATGCTGTTTTAATAGAGTGTACTAAAAATTGAAATTGTTACTGGGAATTGGTTATTTTTCCTTTTGGGGGAGTGATAAAAGAGCCTATATCATAGGGTATTTTTTAGGGTCACATGAATTAATTTCACATAAAATGTTTAGAATGGTGCCTAGCACATAGTAAAGCATTTGATAAATGTGATCTACCTTTTTGTTTACCCATTGGACAGTCCTTTATGATAATGCAATAGCAGATGGATAACTAAGAATGCTCCACAGAGCTACTTGCCCTTTTTTCCCACCTCTCATCTTTTAAAAAATGTATTATAATTTATCTTCAGGAAGTATATTGCAAATACTATATTAAGAAGGCCCCAATACATTCTTGTTCAGTAACATGAATTTGCATATTTTATAATGTATCATGCATAACTTGAAATATAAGACACTGCATTATATATTTTTTTAATATGGAATTCTTCACGAACCTATCATCCTGGTAGGGGAACCATGTAATCTTCTCTATATTGTTCCAACTTTAGTCTGTGCTGTAGAAGCAAGCAACATTATAGTTTAGGCACTTTCCTGAAGGGGATTTAAAAAGAAAAATATACTTGGGTATTGGCTTATATATTCAAGGGATGGCAAAAGGAGGCTTATTATTATTTCATATCATTTATCTTTTAGGCGATGATGGCTGGTAATTTAACCAACGAAAGTGGGTGCTTAATACCCAAAGTGAGTACTTTGCCCACCCCTATATATTAATAAGTTTGATGTAACTAACAGCCCAAAGAGACTGTAACCAAATGGGACTTATTTAACTCATACATAAAGGAAGTCCAATGTAGTCAATCTAGGCTTGTCATGAACTCTGTTTGTATTTTCACACTATCATTCTTAGCATGTAGGCCTATCTTGATGCCTGTTGCCACAAGATGCAAGATCACTGCTCCACCTCCATTCTCATGTCCAGGTGAAGGCAGGAAGAAGAGAGGATGATTAAAAGGCAAAAAGGAAAGCAAGAATAATGTTTATATCAAGAAAGTATGAGTTTTCCCAGAAACCCTCAACTTCATTGGTCAGAACTGTCATTTGGTGCCTTCCCAGACAAAAATCAGACTTGTTAGTAAAGAAAGGGGAATGGGTATATCCTATCTAATAAAAGAGTAATATGCAAATTGACCATACCTCCACTACACTCATAAGCCATGCCCATCAGCCAAACAGCAAGTATGCAAATTAACCCAACCAAGATGGCTATGGCCACAGAGAGAGCAGGAGGAAGGCTTGGGTTGCCCCTGGCGATGGGGGAAGCCAAGCTTTCTGCACACCCTGGCTGGACTCAGGCCTCCACAAAGTTTCAATGGCTGCCGCCATGAATGGAGCAAAAGGCTTAAATTGAGGAAAAGGCTTAGCTCCACTCCAGGCTACAAAGTTTCAATTGTAGAAGATAAATAAATCCCAGATACCAGGGCCTCTGCTTAGGTCGATGGAGGGTGTGGCCAGCCTGCAAACCACCACAGGCCCCTCATCCAGGCCACCGGACGCCCCAAGAGAACACCCACCCTAATCTGGGACACCCTTCAGAGCAAACTTGCTGGCCCCCACCCGTGCACCAGGCCTCTATCCTATCTAATAAAAGAGTAATGTGCAGATTGACCACCACTCCAACTCACAAGATGACTGTCCTCATGTGGTCACAAGATCCTGCCCCCATGTGGACACAAGATGGCCAGCAGGGGAGGGCAGTTGGCAGGGACCAGGCCTACAAGGGAGGGCAGTTGGGGGTATCAAGCCTTCAGGGGAGGGCAGTTAGGGATGACCAGGCCCTCAGGGTAGGGCAGTTAAGGGCAAACGGGCTGGGAGGGAAGTAGTGAGGCATCAATTAGGCTGGCAGGGGAGTTGGTTAGGGGGTGATCAGGCTGGCAGGCAGAAGCAGTTAGGGGCAATCAGGAAGGCAGGCAGGTGAGCAGTTGGGAGCCAGCAGTCCTGGATTGTGAGAGGGGTCCCAGATTGGAGAGAGAGCAGGCTGGGCTGAAGGATATCCCCCACCCCGTGCATGAATTTTGTGCACCAGGCCTCTAGTAGTCTAGAACAGTGGTCACCATAGCTTGCATGTGAAAACCACAATCTCAATTTCTATAGCTCTTCCCATCTTACTCCACTTGTACTATTATTACAGAACTAGAAACTTACAGAACTAGAAACGTGATGCATGAAGATTCATGCTAGAATGGGCTTTCCTTTCCCTGGCTGCAGGCACCGCCTTTTCACTCTGGTCCAGCCCCTTTCCACTCAGGCAGGCCTTCCCATGCTGCCCAGAGGCCCTGAGAGACTGGAGATGGGGCAGAATGCCTGTGTTATCGCCATGGCAATGATGCAAGCTTCCCGCCCCGTCTCTAGGTGCCTGTGTATGCAAATTAACTGCCATCTTTGTTGTGTTAATTTGCATATCGCTCCTGATTGGCTGGTGGTGTGGCAGAGGTATGGTCAATTTACATGTTTGTCTATTATTAGGTAAGATGCCATATACTGTGTGGTTTATAAACAGAAATTGATTTTTCACGGTATTGAGACTAAGAAGGCCAAGATCAAGAAGCTGGCAAGATTTGGTGTCTGGTGAGGGCTTGCTTCCTGGCTATAGGCTGCTGTGTTCTCACATGGTGGAAGGGCAAGGAGCTCTCTAAGGCACCTTCTTGACATAATCATCTCCCAAAGGCCCCCCTCTTCATACTATCACATAGCAGGGTAGGTCTCAATATAGGAATATTGGGGGAGAAAAAAACATCTATGTATCCCCTAATATTTCTACAGGGCTTTCCCATTTGTTGTCTCCTTCGATACTGCATCACTGATAGGTTAATGTGCTCCTTTTTAGAAGGGAGGAAAAGGGCCAGGGAGGTTAAGTAATCTGCTCAACATTACCCAGCTAGAAATTTAGCCTTTTTCATTACTCAACTCCTCTGAGTTAACTGGAAACAACTTTCAGTTTTGTAGGCCTGTAGCTGATTTTGAAGGAATGTTTACATAGCTTATGAAAACAAATGCAATTTAAATATAGTTACAGTGTTGCACACTTAGTAATCCATCAGTGGGAAGAGCCTGCTATAAATACTTGATGGAGTGATTTAGCTTAATGGGGGAGGCAGCCACCTAGAGCAAGAAAAGATACTACCCACTTCATCAGAGCAAATGACCTTTCCTGGCTTTTCCTAGCCGGAGTTCCCTCTAGAGAACACTGCTGCTACTAATAGTCTCAAAGATCCTGGTGAAGGTGAAAAGTGAAAAAGAACCCCAATTATTGCCACTACCTTGCTATATTTAGTTTTAAACCCCCATTTGGAATAATTTAGATAAAACAATCTGTTTAGAAATACCTGACCCCTAGCTCTTGAGTCAGATTTAGTATCCAGTAAAGCCACATTCTTATAGAGAGAAAACAAGAATAGATATCCTCCCCACTTCCAAGTACTCAAGAATACATTATCATTTTATTAATTTCAGCAATTCAGATAAAAAGTATTCTCAACCCAAGTCTCTTTCCCAAAAGAAAACTTACCTGTTTCTAGTACACCTAGATATTGATAGTTTTGAAAACCAAGTAGTTCTTGAAAGGTGTATAAAAATAAGTGATAATTAAAAGCAAGCCACACTGTAGTCAGTTTTACTATTGTTTTGATCTTTATAGTCACTGCACACCCTTATTGCCTGCACCTGGGCACAGGGCTCCTAGCACCCAACCCTTGGTATTCCATTGTATCTGTCTCCACTTTATTTATAATTGAGTATGTCCAAAATTGAATTTATTTTCCACCATAAATCAGCTAATGTATTTTCTAGCTGTCAGGATGTTGCATTATGTTATTTGTCACTTTCCCCACAATTAGACGGCGGTCTTGCAAGAGAAAGAGTACTGGTATGTCTGCATTCCAAAGCGTTTCAGTCCTGGCTGGTATGACTCAATTGACTGGAGCACCATCCATGCACCAATTTGATTCCAGGTCTGGACACATACCCAGGTTAGAGGTTTGATCCTCACATGCGGGATGCAAACGATGGATGTTACTTTCTCATATGGATGTTTCTCTCTCCCCCTCCCTTCCAATCTCTCTTGAATCAATATAAACATATTCTGGCATGAGGATTAAACAGTGTTCAATGGACACTTCCTCTGGGGAGCAGGCCAGCGCCTTTCCCATCCTGTTACTTTTGGCCCCTTCTTTTGCCTCTGTGCTTTGTTTCCTGAGCCCATTTCCTCTACAACTCAATTCTACTGCTGCCTTTACAAATATAGATATGCATCTATATGTAGATATATAGATACTGATTTCAGAGAGAGATAACACATCAATGAGAATCATTGATTGGTTGCCTCTTGCATACCCACTACAGGGAATCAAGCTTGTGCCCTGATGGGGAATCAACAGTGACCTGGTTCATAGGTCAACATTCAACCACTGTGCCCCACCAACTGTGCAACTACCTCTGACCTTCTAAATAAACTAGAGGCCCGGTGCATGAAAATTCACGCACTGGAGGGGGGGGGGAGGTGTTCCTCAGCCCAGCCTGCCCCCTCTCACAGACCTGGAGCCCTCAGGTTCAGGAGGCTACTTGGCAATCAGGGGAAGGCGACACCCTGTCACCCCTCTGCTGCTGCCACTGCCGGCAGCACAAGCCTCGACCCGCCCTGGTTATCCGAGTCTCAGGCGGCCCTGGGCGGCCGGGCAGCCACCATCCAAGGCTTGCCTGCATCTCAGGTGTCAGCTGGGCAGTTGCCAGCCAAGGCTTGCCTGTGCCTTGGGCCAGCCCTGGGCGGCTGGGGGGCTTAGGGGACTGGGGGGCTCCGGAGGCAGGCACATGGAGCAGCTGGGCCTGCCTGCTGCCCCCGTGGGGCTGAGGGGACTGTGGGCACCACCATTTTTGAGGGCGTGGCAGTCAATTAGCATATTCCCTCCTTATTGACGGTGGACTCTGCCATCTTTGCGACAGCATGAGGATCAGTGAGCATGTTCCCTCTTTATTAGATAGGATTTTCTCTTACAGCTCGGGGGGGAGGGGGAGATGTTCAATGAAGAGTTTATCTACATGTGAGGCCGATGTCACTTTCCTCTCTCACCTGAAAGAGCAACCGATGTACTTAGCAGACTGGGCACCTGTAGCTCAGTCACTGTTTGGTGCGGGGGCTACCACAGTGAATGCACCCGGGCTCTGCCTCCCAGGGATACTGTTCTCAGTGGAGGAGCGGCCGCGCCGTGGGAGAACCAGAGCAGAAAAGCCTGGGGGAGCAGGGATTTAGCAAAAGGGATCAGCGGAGGGCGGGACCATGGGTGGCGGCGGTCGGCCCTCACCCTTTTGCGGTAAAATGTCAAGAGGGGGCCCGCACAGAAGCCTCAGCCCCGCTTTGTAGAGCCGCTGCAATCTCGGCGGCAGTTTCCACCAGTCCTCCCGCAGGGGGCGCCGGCGGGCGGGGCGGGCCGGGCCGAGGGAGCGCGAGCCCAGGCCGGCGAAGCCCCACGTCGCCGCGGAACGTCGCGGGGTCGGGGCGCGCACGCCGCCGGAAGCGGAGGGAGGCGGGGCGCCGCCCCCAGCGCCGGCGTCACGGCCCCCAGCCCCCCCCCCCCCCCCCCCCCCCCCCGCCCGCTGCGCAGGCGGCGCTGAGGCGAGGCGGAAGGGCCAGGAAGGAGGTGACGATGAAAGGGAGCGCCGGCAGCAGCAGCGGTTCCGAGGGAAGCTCCGCGGCCGTGGACGCGGGGAGCAGGCCGGACACCTCGCTGACGGGCTGACCCCGGCGCTGGCGAGGGCGGGGCCGCAGAGCGAGCTGCCGCAGCGTCTGGGCCCGCGGCGGGCCGGGCGCGGGCGGCGAGGGACGGAGGTAAGCGGGAGCCGGGGTGTCAGCGCGGCCGCATGACAGCCCCCCGGCCGTTCCCGCGCCAGGGCGCGCCAGCTCAGCACCCCGGCCTGGAGGCCTCTCAAGCGCTGCCCTCCTGCCACACGCCCGCCACGGGGGCAGCGGGTCTCCTGGGGCCGCTGCTGCGCCTTTCTCGGGGCGGGAGGGAGCCCGTCTCCGGGGACCGCTGTCCTCTGGTTCCTCTCCGGTTCGAGCTGTTGGACGCAGAAGCAGGAAAAACTAGTGCCCCCGGCAGCCGCCCCTCCACGAAGGGAGGGGAAGCGTTGAGGGAAAAGAATTGCTGTTAGAGGACCTCCAGCCCGCGCCGTCTTGAAAAATCAAGGGTTTTTGTTTAATTCGCACAGGTCCGCTTCTTTCCTCCCCCTTCCCCCCCTCACACCCACACACACTCCGGGGGCCCGGTTCTAATGAGCGTGCACGGCCCAATGGAGCATCAGGGCGGCGGGAGCGTGCTTTTACAGAAAAGTCTTGCCTTTGCCGGGCAGTAGCAGCAGCCCCGGTTCCGCTGCGAGGCCACGCCGCGGGGAACGGAGGGAGGGATGCGGGAGGAGGAGGATGTGGGGAGCGTTTTCGAGGTGTAAGAGTCAGGAGAGCCGAGTGGGAGCCCCAGCCTGCCGTGTGGGTCGTGGTTTTAGTCTCTCCTGCGAGAGACACTTGGGCCTTTCTGACTGCCTGTGAAGCGGAGCTTTCTTACCGCCGGCGTAAATTCCTAGCGAGAATTCAACGCAATGAGGAGAGTAGAGCGTTAAATTTAATGATGAGATGTTTGGGGAATCTAGTTAAACTCGGTTTAAGAATATCTGGGGCATAGATATAGGTCCCTAATGATGCCGCCTTCTGTCCAGGAAGAACTAAGCTCGGTATGAAAGAGGGGTGCCGGAGGAGATGCTAGGGGTCTTGTTCGGTTAGAGCCTGCTTGGGGTTGGCCAGCCTTAGGCAGCCGTCAGAGCCTCCTAGTCACCCAGATGCCTCATGCTTAATTCGCGAGACATTATTAGTATATGAATGAATGACCCAAACCACTTTTGCCCCTTAACTCACAATAAACGCCCCCCCCCCCCCCCCCCCCCGGGCTCTGTCTAGGAGGAAACGGGGAGAGGTTTCATTTAGGAGGGATTCTTGCCACGTCTTTCAGAGGACCCCTCACTCTGCCTCTAAAGCATTTCGTGTTCATTGAAAATGTTGCAGATAATAAACACAGGGATTTGAATTCTTTGAGTGCCCAGGCATTGTTACAGTTCTGAGTCCGTCTGGGGCGATGCCTTTGTCTGTATTGCAGAGAAGAACATTCACCACCGTGAAATTTAATCGGCCCTAAGTTAGAGAAGTATTTGGGAGGAGGGATGGGAGTTCTAGTCGTCGTCTTGAGTGAATCGTCCCTGTTTTATAATGGCTTGCTCAGACAAATCAAGAATGCTTTCTTTTCCCGGTGGGATGTGATGATGGCTGCTGTGCAGTATGTAACCAAGTGCTGTCTTCAGTGCTTTTGACACAGTTGTCAATTTGGAACTTTAGACAGGGATAAGGTGTGGAGGACATTGAGGGTCATCAACCCACAACCTAGTTGGACATCAGAGACAGGCGGGAATCAAAACCAAACCCCCAGATGCCTGGACACTACTTCACTGGAGCTGAAGAGAAACCTGGGCATCCGTAGTTTTTAAAAAGCTTCTCAGGTGACTCAAGGTTTGAAAACACAGATGTAGATCAGATTTCACTTTAGTTTATAAACAGACTCGAAGATGAGTGTCATGCCCAAATAATTTGTTGCCTTCTTAATATTTTTCTCTTTCTCTTCCTTAACAATTGACCTCACTTAAATCAATAGTACTCTTTCAGTTTTTGTAGTGCCTTGAGCCCAGAACTTAAAAACAAGTTATTTAAGCCAGTATGTGTAATTTAGTCTTTATAGCTTTCTATGCAGTTAGATTCCTTAATACTCTTTGAAGAAAATAGATTTTATAGTAAAATTTCTTACTAAATGTTTAGGTTTGTTTGTTGGAAGAATAATTTGAATCAAATTTTTAATAGGTTTTTGTGCCAGCCTTCATAAACCATGGGAAATTCCAATTTATGAATATTTTGCTTTTGTATTGGCATATCGATCGTAAACCCAGTGCACTATATGCACTTTCTCCCTGCCCCTATTGTGGTATGCATGACCTCTTAACTTTGAGTCACTAGCCAGCTTCTTAAGAGGAAATCAGTTTGAGAATTGAGCTCTATATTGCCTTGTAAACACCTGATTTAACTAAAGGCTTTCACTATTTACTTTAAGCTTGTCCTTGAATTTTTAGTCTCTCTTTTCTTGGTTAAATTGTGCTACTGATTGAAAAATTTTGAGAGATGTCAAGAAAGCATCAGTTGATGAGGTTGAAACAGTGCCTCATGTGTATTTTTCTTATCCATTATGACATTTTTTAGCAGGGAGGAGGATAATTACTATTTAAAAAATTATTAAGGTAATAGGCCATCAGGAAAATATATTCACCCTCAAATTATTCTTTGTTAGCCTTCTCATTGCTCCAGTAATTCCTACTCTGTGTTAGTAGTAAAGTCAGGAATGAACACTATATCACAAACCCTCTAAAGCAGAGGTGGGGAACATCGGGCCTGCAGGCCGAATACGGCCCACAAAATCATTTGGTCTGGCCCTGTGAAGGCATTAGCGGTGAGTTAATTAAATGTTTGACCAGAGAGAAACCAAGATGGCGGCATAGGTAAACACCTGAACTTGCTGCCTCACACAACAATTTCAAAACTACAACTAAAAGACAAAACAGACATCATCCAGAACTATAGGAAGGCTGGCTAAGTGGAAATTCTACAACTAGAAGGGAAGAGAATAGCACACTTGAGACTCAAGAGGACCTATGGAAGTAAAGTGCAGAGGTACGGAGGCACGCACGCGTAGAGCGCTGGCAACTGAGTACACAGCTGTCTTTTTTCAAGCAGGAGGGAGACAAAAGCTCCCGACTGCTTTGAACTCCAGTTGTGGGTGAGACTCTGGGGACCCAGATTCATTTAGGGAGAAACTGGACTGTCTGGCAGCGAGTGAAACTTGAGGGCAGCTTTTTCTCAGAGGTGCTTGCAGTGATTACCAAGGGACACTGACACCTGAGGGCCTCTTAGGGCAGGGCTGACAGAAAGCCATTGCTGTTTGCCCCACCCTGAGACTCCACTCCATCCAAGCTCTGCGCAGAGGCTTTTACATATGAGTGGCCTGTCCTTTGAAATTAAACTTACCTAACAAATTGCAGCTGAGTCAGTGAGACCCAGAACATCCAAAATAAGGCCTGAGGCCCCGCAGCAGCTTGCATTACTTCATAGCAAGGCTTCATCTGGGCACCTCCAAAACCCAAACAAAGAAGAGGAATATGCTCTCTATAGCTCCTGCTGGGTGGTCTCAGGCAGAGGCTAAATTAGCACCTCCTTGGAGATCCAAGAGGCAGGTTATGCAGGGGTCAGAGTCGGGGGGCCATCCAGATTACAACTCCTCAGATCCATAAGGGATACACTCAGGGTGCAAACTTGGTGAACACCAAAGACCCACTGAAGCAAGTCTTGCCTCATAAGGGTATCTCTAGCACAGAAATTCTCCCAGCGTAGACACTGTTGATTCTCACAGCCAATTGGCCTGGAGGTCAGTTCCTTCCAGTGATACCAACAATAATCAAGGCTTAACTACAACAAGACTGTGTGCACAGCCCACAAAGGGATGCACCAAGAGTGTACACCTAAGGTAACTGGGGAGGCTGAGCCACTGGGCCCTATAGGACACCTAGCACACAAAGCCACTCTGTCAACTCAGGGAAGCAGTGAAAATGCAGAGACAAAGAAACAGGTCACAAATGAAATTAGTGGAGGAAAACAAACGACTGGATAAAGAGTTCAAAACTGCGGTTATAAGGTTTTTCAAGAATTTCCTAGAAAAGGCCGATAAATTTAGCGAGACCCTCCAGGATATGAAAAAGGACCAACTAGAAATTAAACATACACTGACTAAAATAAAAAATAACACACAGAGTTCTAACAGAAGACCTGAGGATTGTAAGAATCAAGTCAAAGATTTGAAATACAAAGAAGAAAAAAAAAAAAAACCACTCAACTGGAAAAGCAAAAAGAAAAAAGAACCCAAAAATATGAAGATAGTGTAAGAAGCCTCTGGGATAACTTCAAGTGTACCAGCATCTGAATTATGGGGGTGCCAGAAGAAGAGAGAGAGCAAGATACTGGAAACTATTTGAAGAAATAATGACAGAAAACTTTCTCCACCTGGTGAAAGAAATAGACTTACAAATCCAGGAAGCACACAGAACTCCAAACAAAAGGAATCCAAAGAGGATAACACCAAAACACATCATAATTAAAATGCCAAGAACAAAAGACAAAGAATATTATAAGCATCAAGAGAAAAACAATTAGTTACCTACAAGGGAGCACCCATACAATTGTCAACTGATTTCTCAACAGAAACTATGCAGGCCAGACGGTAGGGGCAAGAAATATTCAAAGTGATGAATAGCAAGAACCTAAAACCAAGATTACGCTACCCTGCAAAGGTATTATTCAGAATTGAAGGGCAGATAAAGAGCTTCACAGATAAGAAAAAGCTAAAGGAGTTCATCACCGCCAAACCAGTGTTATGTGAAATGCTGAAAGGTATTCTTTAAGAACAGGACGAAAAAGATAAAGATAAAAATTATGGCCAAAACTGGTTTGGCTCAGTGGATAGAGTATCGGCTTATGGACTGAAAGGTCCCAGATTCGATTCTGGTCAAGGGCATGTACCTTGGGTGTGGGCACATCCCCAGTAGGGGGCGTGCAGGAGGCAGCTGGTTGATGTTTCTTTCTCATTGATGTTTCTAACTATACTTCTTTCCTCTCTGTAAAAAAATCAATACAATATATATTTTAAAAAATTATGAACAACAAATACATATCTATCAACAAGTGAATCTAAAAAGTGAATTAAAAATCTGATGAACAGAATGAACTGGTAAATATAATAGGATCAGGGGCATAGAAAGGGAGTTGACTGACAATTCTCGGGGTGGAAAGGAGTGTGGGGGGTGTGGGAAGAGACTGGACAAAAATCGCACACCTATGGATGAGGATAGTGGGCGAGGAGTAAGGGCAGAGAGTGGGGTGGAAATGGGGGAGGGGGGAGCTATGGGGAGAAAAAAGAGGAACAATTATAATAATCTGAACAATAAAGATTTATTTTAAAAAATGACCAAAGATAGCACAGTAATTTTTTAAGTTGATAATTTTGTATGTCCCTGAAATGGTGTTATAAACATCCAAATAGCCCTTGGCAAAAAAAAAGTTTTCCACCCCTGCTCTAAAGGAAGATGCTAAATTATTTTCTTTCTAAAAATGACCTAGTTTTTAGCATATTAACTTCCCTACAGCCAGATGACAAAATTAATTCGCTGATTAAAAAAGCCATGTTAGCCCAGCTAGTGTGGTTCAGTGGTTGAGCATCAAACCAAGAGGTCACTGGTTTGATTCCCAGTCAGGACACATGCCTGGGTTTTGGGCTTGATCCCCAGTTGGAGGTATTCAGGAAGCAGCCGATTGATGGTCTTTCTCTCTCATCCATGTTTCTATCTCTATCCCTCTCCCTTCTCTCTAAAAATTAATAAAATCATATTTTTAAAAAGCCATGTTAATAGGTATTCTGTGATTTCATAACCTAGAGAAACATATGGTATGTGACTTATGAAAAAACAAGCTGCTGAGTCTCTAAATTTTTTATTTTTGTGAGTTTGAAATATTTTAATTTTTCATTTTTAAAAATTGTTGAATTTCAGATTCTGATAGAGCTAACTTTTTAAGTACAGGTATTTAGAAATGATAAATATGAACCCAGGGTCACAATTTTAATCTAAACTGATATTAAAGTGGGGAAGGTGAATGGAGGTGAAAGAAGGCAGAGGGAATAAATGGTGAAGGGGAAAAATTTTTTTGAAAGAGAATTTAAAAGACCTTATATTAAAGAGTTAACATAGAAACAAAAGCAGGATTAATAGAACAACTTGAAGATTCAGTGACAAGTGGAGTTTAGAAGTCCGATTTTCACTGGTCCTTGAAGTAGTCTTCTGTGTCTGTAGGTCTTGAGACTGAAATTGGATACCACTTTTATCTGGTGGCTGAATGTGAAGAAAGTACCATCTGTAAGTACCATAATGTACAAGTCTCCAGTTCTCAGTCTTGATCTTTTTTATGATTTATTCATGCTCTCTGATGCCAATGGGAAATATTTGTTTTGTTTTTAATCTGGTTTCCTACTACAAACCCTTTATTCTGTCTCATTTTTCTGAAGTGGGTAACCCCACTCCTGTTTGTTTATTAGAAACAGCTATTCTCATTATTGTCTTTTTACCTCTAAAAGAAAAAACTTTTTTATAGTAATGCTTCAGGTAACCTGTCCAGTAGCTGTCCTTAAAATTTCTATCCAGCCCTAGCTGGTTTGGCTCAGTGGATAAGAGCATCTGCCTCTGGACTGAAGGGTCCCACATTTGATTCCGGCCATAGGCACATGCCTAGGTTACAGGCTTGATCCCCAGTAGGGGGCGTGCAGGAGGCAGCCTATCAATTATTCTCATCATTGATATTTCTATCTCTATCCCTCTGCCTTCTTCTCTAAAAATCAATAAAAATATATTTTTTAAAAGTTAAAAAAATTTCTAAAATTTTGGACCCCTTAAAGATTATTCAGAATTAGGGCTGTCTTAGGGTCAGCAAGTACCTAATAAGAGTTGAAAGCTCACTTCTGTTTTCCTTGTGTGTGTGTTATCTTTCAAGGAATGTTGCTATTTGGTAAACAGGAACACATAAAACATGGCTGAGAATACAGGTGCAGAAATGTAAAGGGACCTCATGGGGACATTGCTATTAATTTTAATTACATGTGCTCTGAGTGCAAGCTTGGTATTTGTCAGTCTTAGGGTGCAGTTGCTAGACTCTTTATTAGAGAACCTTCAATAGCAGTATTGTTTTCTTATTTCTTGAGCTAGTTAGATTTTCCAAAGAAGAGTCTTCAAATCTCTGGCTTAGATCTTACTCCAGCAGTCTGGTAGCTAAATTGGAATAAGGATAGAAGCCTTAGCCTTCAGTATGTGAGCCTTTACTTAGGTTCATTTAAACTCAACTATTTTTAATATGATGCCCTCATTCTCAACTGTACTAGATGTTTCCCAGTCCGGGAATCTTTTGTTTTACTCTCTAGAGCTGCATTGTCTAATAGCCGCAAGCCACATGTAGCAACTTAAATAATTGAAATTAAATAAAATAAAAGATTTAGTTCCTAGGTGGCACTACACATATTTTCAGTGGTTAATAACCATGTGTTCAGAGGCTACCATATTAAACAAGGCAGATGTAGGATAGTTTTGTCAGTGAAAAGTTTTATTGCTCAGTGCTGTTCTAGCCTAGAAAATAATGCTCCAAGCTTCTGCAAAGATGATGAAGGAGCATTAGGCTGGTTTTGAGAAAAGAAGGAGGGTATCTAAGTGATTTGACCAATCCTCTTGTTTTTAACACCATACTTACCAACCCCCCTTATAGAACAGGCTGCTGCCAATTCCTGACCTGTTTTGAGGCATTATTGTATATAAATTGGATTGTTTTCCTCATTGCAAGCTTGATATTTAACTATCTTAGATCTTTAAATCAACAATCCAACTTCCAAAAGGTTCTGTTGTCCTCTTTGCCATTTTATGTGCATATGTTTTTAAAAAATACAAATAAGTAACAAAACTAGCCCTTAAGATCTGTGCATTTCACTATATGTAAATTATATCTTTTAAAAAGTAGTTTAATACATTTTTAAATATTTTATTGATTTTTTTATAGAGACAGAAGAAGGGAGCAAGAGAGAGAAACATCAATTTTTTGTTCCACTTTATTTATGTATTCATTGGTTGCTTCTTCTGTGTACCCTGACAGGGAATTGGATCCACAACCTTGATGTATTGGATGACACTTTAACCAACTGAGCTACCCAGCCATGGCTAAGAAATTTTTTATTCTCATATTAATGGGAATTTAGAAGGAAGTGAAAGTAAAATATATCTGTCTGTTAAGTCTGCCATCTTTATCCATAGTAAAGTACTTCATCAACATTTAAACATAGTAAAGTACTTCATCAACACCTCCTTTAAAAAGAATATAGCTTGATCTAATTTGAAATGAAACTATCCTGAACTGGTTGTTTGTGAGGTGCTTGACAGATAAAGAATATCACTTTTCCCCTTTAATTTGGAATCCTATCTAATAAAAGAGCAATATGCAAGTTGACTGTATCTCTGCTATACCCACAAACCATGCCCACCAGTCACACCCACAAGCCAATCAGAGCAAATGTGCAAAATAACCAAGATGGCTAAGGCCATAGAGAGAGCAGAAGGGAGGCTTGGGTTGCCCCTGGCGATGGAGGAAGCCAAGCTTTCTGCACACCCTGGCTGGCCCAGGCCTCCGCTTAACGCAACAAAGTTTTAATGGCTGTGAACAAGCAGAAGGCTTGGCTCCGCTCCAGGCTACAAAGTTTCAGTTGTAGGAGATAAATAAATCCCAGATACCAGGGCCTCCACTTGGGTCGCCGGGGAGCATGGCCAGCCTGCAAACCACCACAGACCCCTTACCCAGGCCACCCCATACCCCAAGGGAACACTCACCCTGATCCAGGACACCCTTCAGGGCAAACCAGCTGACCCCCACCCTTGTACCAGGCCTCTATCCTATCTAATAAAAGAGTAATATGCAGATTGACCATCACTCCAACACACAAGATGACTGCCACCATGTGGTCAAAAGATCCTGCCCCCATGTGGACACAAAATGGCCACCACAAGATGGCCAGCAGGGGAGGAACTAGGTCTGCAAGGGAAGGCAGTTGTGGGCAGTCAGGCCAGCAGGGAAATGGCAGTTGGAAGGGACCAGGCCTGCAAGGGAGGGCAGTTGGGGGTGATCAAGCCTGCAGGGGAGGTCAGTTAGGGGTGACCAGGCCTCCAGGGGAAGGCAGTTAGGGGTGACCAGGCCCACAGGGGAGGACAGTTAGTGGCAAACAGGCTGGCAGGGGAGCAGTTAGATATCAATCAGGCTGGCAGGGGAGTGGTTAGGGGGTGATCAGGCTGACAGGCAGAAGTGATTAGGGGCAATCAGGAAGGCCGGCAGGTGAGCAGTTTAGAGCCAGCAGTCCTGGATTGTGAGAGGGATGTCTGACTGCTCATTTAGGCCCAATTCTACCTGGATCAGGCTTAAATGGGCAGTCGGACATCCCTCAAGGTGTACCAGATTGGAGAGGGAGCAGGCTGGGCTGAAGGACACCTCTCCCCTCTTCCCCCCCGG